>JALQBC010000024.1:621850-637235 GCA_023375675.1 Cytospora piceicola
TTATTGTTATTATTATTATTATTATTATTATTATTATTATTATTATTATTATTATTATTATTATTATTATTATTATTATTATTATTATTATTATAATAATTAGTTATTATAACTAGTTATTATAATTAATTATTATAATAAATAATTTTAAATATATTTAATATAGTTTTTAAATTATATTAACTAGCTTAATAAGTATATAAAGTATTAAAGTTATAATATTAATAAAATATTTTAAAACTATATTTAATTTAAATATTTAAATATATATATTATTATTATTATTATTATTATAAATATTACTTTTAATATTAAAGCTTATAATTAAGCTAATAAAGTATTATACTTTATAATTATATAATTATTATTTATACTTTATAAATATAAGTATAAATTATTTAAAGTATATTTATTTTAAATAACTATTTATTTTAAATTAAAATATAAACTTTAATATAAAAATTAAAATTAAAGTAATATTATATATTATTAGTTTTATTTAAGTTTTATTTATATTATTTAAAGTAATATTACTTTAAATACTAAGTTAATAACTATAATTAAGTAAGTATCTATTAGTTAAAGGTATTAATATAATATTCTTAAAATAAAGAAAAGTAACTTAAAAAAGTTAAAGTTTTAAAATATACTTTTAATATAGTAAATATACTAGTAAATAATAGTAAAACTACTTACTGAAAAGGCCTTTTATTAATAAAAATCGAAAACTTAATAACTACTTAAATAAATACGCTACTTAAGCTACTTTAAATATAATAAAGTAATACTTTTTAAGCCTTACTTTATTATATTCTTTATAGCTTTAAATAGTAAAATAATTAAGTAACTAACTAACTTATTATTTAATATATTTATTTACTTACTTACTTACTTACTTACTTACTTATTTTTTTATTTACTTAATTCGAATAAAAAGGCTTATATAAGCCTTTAATAAAAAGGAAGAGATAGAAAGGCTAAGGTTTAAGTTAAGAACTTTAAAAACCTAGAGAATTAAAACTATTAGCTTTAATAGTAAACCTACCTTAAAGGCTACGATTTAACTAAATATACCGTTTAATAGCTCTTATTTTTAAGACTTAAATGTAGGTAAGTTCTATTTAATCGGATTAAAACTTAAGCGTATATCTTAGTTCGAACCTAAGGTCTTTTATAGAAAGCCTTATTATAGGCTTTATTATAGGGTAGGCTTTAAAGTAACTGTAAGCCTTTTAGCAGGCATTAAAAGGCCTTATAATCGCTAGTATATTTAGCTAAAGAACGACTAAAATCACTGCTTTTAATAGCTTATTAGATCCTTTAAACGGGTGCTATAGCGATGCAGTATAATTATAATTCAGAGCTAATCAGAATTAAAAACACGTAGTATAAATCTTAAGAATAATAATTTCTATATACTCGCCTGCCTTATAAAATAAACAACCTTCTTAATAGAAGGCATTAACTTATTAAAGATAACAGTAGACTTAAAGCTTATTATAAAGTGAGTTACTGCTTTACTTACTTTTAAACTTAACAGCTGTTAAGGTAATCGGTCCTTTTTATTAAAGGCTATATAGATCGCTATGTGCTGCCTATTGTCGTATAGCCGAAGGAACTGATAACACTAAGTTAAAGAGAATAGTTAAGTCTATAAAAAGGGATATTATAAAGGTATATAACATATATTCAGAGCTTTACGATAGATTAGCCCTTACGTCTAAGCAGCCTGGCACTGACTTTCGCTTAATTGTCGAGACATCTTATAACTATAACAACAGGGTATAGCGTCTTTAACTCGAAAATGAGAAATCTGTAGGAAAGGAGCTATCGGTACCTAGACTGTGGTAGGAGAAACGAGTGCAAGGAGCATACATATACTCAAACAATCGCAAGCGTAAATGGAGGCATCAGTGAGATAGACTATATTACTCCCTGCAAGTTTGGCTAAACCATTGTATAGACAACAATATAGCTATAGCGGTGCTGTTTACTAAACCACATAAAACTGGTAAAGAGTCTCTCTGAAATGGCACACAGTCATTAGTCTTCGTCTTCGGGGAGGAGTCATCTCTATCGACAAATCTCATACCAGAGGATTTTAAAGAGCAGGATGCCTTTACCGAAGAACAACAGCAACAGCTTGCGCGTATTGTAGCCCACTAGGTGCATTATATCCTCGACCCTGTTCCTGGAGCCTGGGAGGCGATCGTACAATATAGCATATCCCACACCGAGGCCCCAATTTATCCGAATACTGGTACGAAGTGAATCGATGTCTCGGACGTTGTTGTCTTTTGATGTTGCGGATAGCCCATAAGGCAACGGGTACGCTCTCGCCGGCTATGCTATCATCGTCGTCCTCGCCCCAGCCGATTGTCAACTTTGGCTATAGATCTCTCATACTCTCACCATCGCTACCATGGCCGTATAACCTGGTTGCTTGCTCGCCTTAAAGACTTCTGCTTAGACCAAAGCGTCTTTCGCATAGCGACCACAGCGGCTTCGTCGGTAATCTAATCTCTAAGTTGGTTTGGTTTTGGTCGGGTTTGGCATCGAGGCCGTCATGGCCGTCGTCGTCGTCGTCGTTGTCTTATTTTCCGTCGTCATCATCGTCGTCGTCTTATTTTCCATCGTCATCGCTGCCACGCCCGCCTCCGCCTCCGCTACTTACAAGAAACGCTGTTGTTCTACAGGGTCGCGAGGTTGCCGCACTCCGTTATAAACTCCGCGCGGGTATGTTGGCTACTGCACAAGGGTTATAATGGCGAAGTGCGAGTAATGTTCCTGAAGGTGGTTAGTGTGGGTCGTTAGGCTGGAGTCGTTCCTTCGTTCGCTCGTGATACAGTCAATGCTTCAAACTTGAGTGTAGCAGGTAGCGGATCAAGGGACCACTACTAAAGACATCGGTCGAGAGTGCACAAAGAATTACGACTGTTAGAAGAAAGGAAGAGTGTATGAGAGAGGTAGTATTTGATAGTTCCTGAAGGTTCCGTGATGTCGATACTATGTAGGCCATAGTTGTTATGCAGTTCCCCCACCTTCAAGAGGAGAAGCTCACGCACCGCACAGTGCTGACCTGCACTAAGTCCGCTTACATGACCTGAGAGGGTGAGTTTTCCCATGAGAACCGATGGTCGCATAGCGCTCATTCTTCTTCCGCATCTGTCCACTGCTACTGCCGTCCCTCACAGTATCCCGCCTGAACGTGGACGAGCGCGGCTGAGGTTTAGGAGCGAGGCCTGAGCCGTAGTAAGGGCGACGGTAACACTGACTGTTAAGATCGAAGTCTAGGTGCTCGGTCATCTTAGTATGTACGGGGACAGGCCGGGTCGGGGTTTTAATCCGGTCTCGAGCCGCCCAGGCCCAGTAAGCTGCTATATCGCACAGGCCTGAGGGTAGTCTGTGCGTTAAGTCCAGCCGGCCCGACTGTATACCGTTTACCTATAGTATACCTTAGTTTCTAGTAATACTATCGCTATAGTTAAATTAAATTAATAACCACGTAACCTATAGCGTAACAGGTTATACGCCTTTTTATATTACTATTCCCCTTTACGATCGCCTTTATTTAATAAAATAAAGCTATCGCTATTATTATATTTTAAAAAGCTTTTTTTTAAAGCTATTTTTATTTAATTTAGTTTAAAACCTATTAATCTAAATACTTATAAAGTTAAAAAAACTCGATCGCGATTACTTACGGTCTCTTTTATACGTAACTATTATAGCTTATTAACTATATAATCTGTTTAACGATATTTCTTAAAGTATTTCGAAGCTTTCCGCTAACTAAAGTAATAAAAGGTTATTTTTTAAACTTATTAGTTCTACGATAAAACCTCCCTTAATACCGAAGGTACTAAAATTAGTAAAAGGATAGTCGCTAAGCTTTTCGCGCTTTATTAGCCTATTCTCTTTTACACTTTTACCTTACGTAAAGGTATATTAATCTAATTAGGCTAACTAATCTCGAAATCTATAAGACCTTACTACAGAAATAAACGACCTTAACTTTAACTTTAATAATTAACCTTCCGATATACCTTACGATCGGTCTAAAGCGGAACCTAAAGCAGAAGACAACTTATTTTTCTCGCTAAAGTAAGAAAAACCTATACTACTGTTATCTTTACTATCGCGGTCCCCTTTCTTATTACCGTTACTATCGCTTTTACCGTTACCTTTCCTTTCCCTTTTATTTTTACCTCGACCGTTATATCTACTTCTATTTTTACTACCGCCGGCGCCGTTAAAGCCTTTAAAGAAAGCTATAAAACGGCTTATATTAGATTTAACCGGTAAAGTCTTAAAGCTAAAAGGTAAATTTAACCTAAAAAACTAAAAGTTATTAATTTAAGGCGTAACTTATATATATAATCTCGATAAATATATTAACCGATTAGTTCTTATACCGAATAACAATAAGAATTCCGATACTTATACGAAGTAAAAGTATAAGTAAAACTCTTTTACTATTATATTTATAGGTAATATAATCGACGTTCGAAATCGCTTTCGTATAGCCGGCTTTTAGTTTAACGAAATAAACCTATATATAATTTATTCGAAAGTTTATTTAGTTATACCTAAAAACTTTAAAAACTATATCGGTAACTTAATATAACGCTTTATAAAATAAGGCCGGGCCGATTTTAATAGCCTTAAAACCTTTTAAAAGGAATATTAGTATCTTTATTATCGGATAACGGAATTAAAGGTTTATCTTCCGGATAAATTTATTATCTTCTATACCTTTAAGAAACTAAAAGATATTATACTTAAAGTATTTCCTTTCTTAAAACGCGAATTCGAAGCCGGAAATCTTTTTTAAAATAGCTTAATAAAAGCTATATTACGCGAAAAAAGCCGGAAAAAAGCCTTTAGCTTAATCGCAGCCGTGTTACGTTAATTCGGCCGTAAACGTTTTAGGTTTAATTTAAATATATTTAGCTTACTAGCTTTAAAGTTAAAAAACTAAGATATAGTATTCTAAGTACTACTTAACCTAAAAGAAGTAGATAAAGATATATTAACTACGTTATTATAATATTACGATTACTACGGCTTTTAGTAGAAAGGCTATAACTACTATAGAACAAGGTTTTTTAAAAGGTATAAAAAGTGTTATCGATATAAATAATACCCGGAATATAAAAGTATTTAATATAACCGTTTTCGAAGCCGAGATCGATATTAACAGAATTAAAATTAATAATAGCCGAAAGCTTAAAAAAGTTTTTACGTTTTCGAATTAAAAACTAATAATATAGCCGGCTAAGCTATAAGAAAACGAAACTATATAACGATCGCTTTATCTTATTAGCGTTTCGAATAGTAGATTTCCTTAATAGTCGTTAAAAAAGAGGTTAGCTTTAACAACTTAATAATTAACTTAAAGGCTTCGGACTTTCTTTTTAATAGCTTAAAGTAGTTTTTTTAAATATAAACTTTAAAAATCCCGGATAAATTTAAATTAACTAACAGATAAACTACTTATATTATTATAAGTAATAACGTTTCCCTTTATCTTTTAAAGTTAAATAGATTTAAGGCTATTATTAAACTTAATAAGATAAAGTACTTTCTTTTTAGCTTTTATAACTTAATTTTTAGCGGTAGACTTTAAGAATATAGAATTATTTTCGATAGCTATATAAACCGTTTTATATAAAAAGGTATTTAATACAAAGTTACTAAAATCGTTTAAATTTAGAATATTTCTGTTTTTTAGCCTATATCTTTACCTTTACCTATTCTAAGTAATATCCTTTCCTTTTTAGTCTTCTTTAAAATTAAATATAAAAAGGCTTACGATTATCTAATATATATTAATAAAACCGTAGTTAAAGCCGTTTATAGTTAAGCCGGTATTAAAGTATAAAACCCGGAAGGTCTTTATAAGCCTTATCTTTTAAATAAGGTTATAGATATATATAGAAAGACTTTAAATCTTTTAAAATATACTTTTTTAAGACAGCTTATTCGCTTTAATATAGTCGATTTTAGAAAAGAAGGCTATTTAAGCTTCCGGTATTTGCTTTATTTTATCGACGAAGTAACTAAGTATTATTAAGTCCGCTTCCTTCGGAAAAAGTTAAAAGCTTATAATAAAATAATTAGGTTTTATACCTTTTTCGAGCGATAATTTAGTTATATTCTCCTCGCCTATAGATACGATAATAGTATAGAATTTAGCTTAACAGGTTATTTCTTTTAGAACTCGAAATTAAAAAGGTAGGCTTAAAAGACTTAAGTTTAGTTACTTTTTAATATACCTTATTCCTTATAGATAAATAAAGCTTCTGAAAAGGCCGGAAAGACTTTAATTATAAAAACTAAGACCGCTTTTAACGTTATCTATCTCTTTTACTATCTGTAGCCTTTTATAATAAATACTACCTATTATATTATAAATCTAACGTCTACGAAAGTTTATAATAGTTTTAAATCTTTGTACGTCGTAATAGCTAAAAAACTAAGCTTTAATTAGTCTGTTATCTTTACGATTAAAAATATTTACGTCTTCGAAAGCGATACCTTTATTTATAAAAAGAAAGAGAAATGTTAAAGTAAATTTACACTAACGGTTACTAAAACTAAATTAATTAGCTATAATAAATTAAAAAGAAGAATCCTTTAGCTTTAGTTATCGGAAGAATATATTATCGTTTATATAGCTATAATAAAGATTATCGAATATAATTATAGCGAAATAAAGCTATCGGAAAGCTCGAAGGTTTTTAATTATATTATAGAAATTCCCGATTAGTTTTTCGAAAACTTAAAATAAATAAAAGCCGAAGCCTATACCTATTTTAATTTTATCCTTTTTTTAAAATAGAAATCTACTAACTAGGTCGATTAATAATAAGAAATCGAGAAAACCTTACTTATTAATAACCTTTTTTCCGAAAAGACTTTATTTTATAATTAACGTAGATTTAACCGAAGGCTATAAGCTATATAATAGCCTACTCTTAAACTAAACCTATAAATCGAGCTTTAGAACGCGATAATAATAACGCCGCCTGTTAACGAAAAGTACGTTCGATTTAACGACTTTTTTAATCGATTTAAAAAGGTAGAAAGCGATATTTTAAATAATATCGAGAATAGCGTTATCTTTAAAGAAGTTATCGTAAAGGACTATCTTTTACTACCTTTATATACTTAAAATAGTTTATTAAACCTTATATAATAAAAACTTCCTTCCCGAGCTACTCGGAATTCGAAACGCTATTTAAAAGAGCGTTTTTATCTTATAGGCTTTAATACTAAAGGTAAGAATAGCCTTAATTATAAAGGTAAAGGTAAGGCTAAAAACCCCGGTAAAAGTATTAAATCTATAGTATTACTAGCTGTAAAGGTTCTTTACTAATACTATAAATTAACTATAAAATCCTTATATCTTTCGGTAATAAAGGTTGTTTATATTATCGAATTAAAAAGGGTATTAAAGAACTTTAAATAAGCTATATAGAAAGACGATTTCGAATAACGATAGGCTCCGGCCTGCTTAAAATAGCTAAGTAAATTAAAGGCTAAAAAGGTTTATACCTTTTAAAAACTAAACCTTAAAGATTAGGTATTACCGTCGAAATAAGTTTTCGATTAAAAGGAAAACCCTAATAACCCTTTAAAAAAACTATAGGCTAAAGCTTATTTTATTATTTATAGAAATTATAAAGATAACTAAAACTAAGCTATCTAAGATATTTATACTGCTATAGTATCGTTAACCTTTATAAAGCTATTTCTTTTCTATATAGCTATTATAAATCTCGAGGCTAAGTAGTTCGATTTTAAAACAGTTTTTCTTAATATAAAGATCCCGAAAAGGGTTTATATATTTATACGTTAACCGCTTAGATTTGAAGATAGTTTTCGGAAATAGTAGCTATTAAAAAAGACTTTATATAGCTTATCCTGAAGTTTTCGATAGTAGTTTTAAACGATTACTCCTCTTCTTCTCCGGCTTAATTTCGAGTAATTCGATATCGATATATACCTTTTTAAGTATAAGAAGCTCGGTATTTTACTAATTTTATACGTCGACGATATACTTATCGCGGCGAAAAATAAAAAGAATATTAAATAAATAGCAGACGATATTAATAACGTATTCTTTTTAAAGAGATTAAGTAAGCTTAAGCGCTTTTTAGGTATTTACTTTTATCGGAATCGTAATACCTATATAGTTACGATATCTTAAGAGTAATATATAAAGGCTATTATCGAAAACTATAGCTACGGAAGCTTAAACGCTGTTTATACGTTATAGCTAGCTAATTTCTAGCTACTTAAGTATTAAGTCTTTAATAAAGTAAAGAAGAAGCTATATTAAAAAAGGACCGGCTTTTTAAATTAGCTTTTAATTAATACCTGGCCGGATACTACGTTTACTATAAATTAGCTTTATAAAGCTAATTCTAAGCCTATAGAAGATTATTTCTCGTTAATAAAATATCTTTTTTAATACTTAACAGGTAGTACCTATTATTCTATCGTCTTTAAAAGAAAACTACCTTTAAACCGGCTTTTTAGCTATTATACCGATACTATTTTTACCGACGATATTTTTACTAAAAAGTCTACTAAAAGATATATAATCTTTCTTAGAAAAGCCTTTATAATATATAAATCTAAGCTATAAACTATCGTTACTTTATTTACTTCGGAAGCTAAGTTTATTAACTTAACGTTAGCCGGCTAAGCTTTAATCTAGTTAAAAGCCTTTATAAAGGAATTTAGCTTACTTTAAAAAACTTTATTACTTCTGTTTATAAATAGCCGGAACGTTTAAGCTACGGTATTAAATTTATAAGGATCGGCTAAGACTAAATATATTAATTTACGTTATAAATAGATTACAGAACAGACTATTAAAAGTATATTCGACTTATATTATAAGGGAATAAACGAAATAGCTATTAATAGCCTTACGAAAAGCCTAAATAAGCTAAAATATAAGGAATTTATACGGATACTAGGTTTCGAGGTTAAGAAAGCCCGGAATAAAGATTAAAGCTAAAAGATAATTAAAACAGATTTAGGCTATTAGAAGGTTTAAGGCGCTATAGGCGACGAAAACGATATAGAAATAAACAATTAAAAACGACCTATTTAAGTCCCTATAATTTAAATTAAAAGCGATAAAAAGCGATAATTAGGAAGGCTAAATCGAAGCTAAAGGCTTAAATACTATAATATATATTTCGATTACCTAATTAAGTAACCTTTCTTTAAGCATTAGTAGCCCGGCTAAGGAGGTATATCGTATAGGCCTAAAGGTAGTCTGTACGTTAGGTCTAGCCGGCCCGACTATATGCCGTTTGCCTATAGTATACCTTAGTTTCTAGTAATGCTATCGCTATAGTTAGATTAAATTAACAACCACGCAACCCACAGCGTAATATGCTAGTAATGGTGGCGATGAAGACGACAAAGGCCCGCAAGGCAATGCTTGACCAACAAACGATCATATTCGGGCAGAAGGGTCAACGATTTCAGGAGCAGGAGGACTAAGACAGCGAAGGCGCCTGGGTGAGCCTGGACAAGAGCGACAACACAGGTCCGGACCGGGCTAGGCCGATCAGTTCTCGGTAGTAGTCGTCGTAGTGTCGTTGTTATCTGGTTTTCGTCTACGCCTGTTCCTTGTACTGACCCCTTCCTCCTCGCCCTTCTGCTTCTTCTCATCCCTGTCATCGTCCTTCTAGCCCTGCCGGCGACTGCCCTGGGATGAGAGGATTGGTTGAATTTTCGTCTCTGGCATCTAACAGTCAGGCAGAAGAGGATCACCGGGAGGATGGTCGGGTGGGCTGCTGCGAGGGCATAAGGGAGGGTGACGGCGAGAGAGGCGACGAGGGATCCACGGGCGTTAATAGTACCAAAGGAATATGATCTGCCGCAAAGGCGAGGCTGTGACGCAGATGGAAACGGAAACGGAAACGGAGATAGGAACCCAGTACTGTTAGCTAATCCAGGACGAGCATAGCTTCGGGGCCTGCGGGTAAAATTATGGTTGTCCAGGGCTGGCATAGCCGTGCTTCTCTGCTATTCAACGTGGTGTAGATGGTCGTTAGAGTTATGGACACGGCACATACCTTGGAGAAGAGGAGACTGAGAGTCGCGACATAGTTAGGAATGATGACAGTGATCAAGGAATCATGGGTATTTAATCCGAGGCCTTGACCTGGACGTGTAGACGTCGGCTTCAATGCCGATATCGATATCGAGGAGAATGAGGAGGAGGAGGAGAAAGCTGTTCGGCTATGGAGTTGTAGCTCTAGGCTCTGGGCCCGGCTCATGGCCTAGCGAAAGAAATTCAGTGAAGAGGCCCATGGTTGCGTGCGGCCTGCTGTTTGTTCGTCCGTCTATTTGTTAATGCCCTCCTGGGAATCGGCGTTGAACTGGGCGTGACCGGAGGTGTCTTAGGCGCATATCTTCTAATTCACAGGACTTTCTAATGATGTCAATATTAACTAGACCAAGCGCGGGATCACATTCGAAAATGGTCTCCACCGGAAGGGGGCTATCATCATCGTCATTGTTGTCATCATCAACATCCTTCAGCGGCGCGACACATGCATAGTGGAGGGGATAGAGGCCGGCGTGGTCAGGCAGTTTGTGATACTCGGCTCGTCGTCTTCACTCAGCGACAGGCGAATGAGGCCGACACGTGCACACACTGAGTAACTATATTGAATGCAATCGGATGTGTCTTTCTTCTTTCTCCATCAAAAGCATCTCTTCTCCTTCCGTCCTCGCTTCTAAACACGGTCGTGGCCGCGGTTCTATCCCGGCGACCATACGGCGACCACCAAAAGGCCTGTTCAATATACCTAGGTATCTTACTGTTGATCATCTCCTCATTCTATTATCTCCTTTGCCTTTCCCTTCCGTCCCACCTCTTTCCTCTATGTTCTCAGCGACCCAGTCAGTCCTCCACCGCGTGTATGCGCCTGTTGTTGCCTTCCAAGGCTGGTTAGACCTGTGTTGTATTCCCATCCATATCCCCATTCCCACTCCCATTCAAAATATGCCATTCCCTTTCTGCCTCGACTGACCAAAACATCTACTTAGGCACTCAAAAGGCACCTCACCTCCCTAAGTACGGGCCATCACCACCACCAATGGAAGCCGCACATAACGGTCAATTACCTTTAGAGATGCCGTGGGCTTGGGTGAGTTCTTCGGAAATCTTCCTATCTAACTCCACGGTCTCTGCGGACTTGGACTTCGGTCTGACGATGCACGCTGCCTGCGACCCGGATTGCGAACCGTTGCTCCCCACGCACCGTCTAGGCTTCCTTTCTTGGCCCGCGATGACAACGTGGAGATGTCCTATGTCCTGTAGCTACGATGGACGAGGGCCTGTTGCATGATGGCTTGTTCCAGGTGGCTGGGCGGTCGTTCTGCTTATAGCTGCTGCTTGATTGGGAGGAAAACTACCTAAGCAGCTTCGATGTCGAGGTCGATGTCGACCTCGACCTCGACCTCGACTGTTCATACAAACGCTTTCTTGGACGCCCCTTATTCCGGAAGCCTCATTACTGCTTACTATCTGAAACTATTCCATCCATCTCTCACCTCTTTGTGCTCGTGCTCGTCTTGACTGACCATTTCACTAGGTATTGCTCATGTCCCTCGATTACCCGGATCTTACAAACCCTCTTTCCATCGAAATTGGAGGCCATTGACTTCACACTTGACGTTTGGAAGATCTCACACTATCACTGCCCTGATCACCGTCGTCAACACCTCTCTCTTCTTCCGCAGCGCCTCATCTTGCTTGCTACCTTGTTTCTCACTCTGCCTCCCTCCTGCACTCCCTTACCCCTCCTCCACCACATACACACATACTGTATCGTTGCGACCATACCCGAGACGCCACTAAGTCAAGTCGATGCAGTATTGACTTATTACTGATCCGGGTCTGTCATAGTGAGTTCAAGTTCCCTGTGCATATTCACTGGGTATAATAATACCATTGGGGTGGAAAAAAACCTTCATATATGACACGATATGCCGTCGATACTGCTGACCTGGTTGATTTCTCGCGTGGATCAGTTATCTCCGACCAATTATGCAACCCCAGAAGCCAGGAGAGCCCCGCGCCTTTGCCCCCACGGCAGTCTTCCCGCCATCCAGCATTATCCAGCAGCCTCCCGCCGCCTTCTCCTTGAGAGAACGCTACCGGAACTCATTGTTTAGGCCACCAATTTACTTCAAGCTTCTCCGTGCGAAATTATCTATCGGCTTAACCTCTACGGGGTTGCCTCAGAATACCACCCCCCCCCCCTCCCTTAAGCGTTTCCTCTCGGCCGGTTTCGACCTTGTTATGCCTCTTCCAACCTATGTCACAGTCCATTATGTCCTTACTACCACCGCTGCTGCGAACTCGTTATTCCGAGGTGTGCCGCCGTCATAACTCTAACTGGTCTTCCCGTCCACGGTTTGCTACCTGTACCATCATACTGTCCTAAGCCTTAAACAACAACATACCTAAGTCCCCTGGCTCCCTATTTTTCTTCTGTCTTCCTCCTCGGTCCTCTGTTCCCTGTCCGTCGTCTATGCCAGCCTTACAAATTCAAAGACCTGAAGTCTCCCTCAACGTTCTACTTACACCGACATCCATGTGTGTCTCTTCCTTTCTCTTACCTCTCACCTACACTCTGGGCCACAGTTAGATTATCTCGGCTCTCACGGCCACACGTTAAGCTATTATCGCGTATCTGGGCCCACTCTATTATAGAGGTCGCTCTCTATTTTGATCTATACAACGGAGCTTCCCACACCCATTGTAAATAGTGTACAATAGCAGTCAAGTTACTCTATTCGATGTGTCCTGCTCTTGATCGTCACGGCTATGCTGCCGTCAGAAATCTGAGACCTGGCCTACACCCAGGTGCCGTGCTGTTCTCTTAATGCCCCTTCCCCCTTTTTTCTTCTTCTTCTTTCTTTTACCTACATGTCCGGACTTTGAACGCCTGACTGTTCAGCTTAAAACGTTCCACCATCTTTGTTTCTTAATACCCATAGGTAGGTTGCCACATTCTGCCTAAGTGTTCTGCTCTACCTTAGCTATCCTCGAGGTTAGTCAACCAAGCCCGCGTCGTCTTCGACGCCTCAGCATATTCTACGGCCATCTTTTTTTCGCTTTCCTCTTCGAGTCTGGCTACTAGCCATCCCATAGAAGGGAATGAAAGAAAACAGAAGCAGCGCACTCCTAATATTCTTTCAACACCACGGCATCGTTATCACCACCACCAACACTATCTCCCCCTTTTCCTCCCAGCCGCACCGACCCACGACCGAATGCTCACTTACTTCTACTAAGACCTTTCAACCTCACCACCGCGAGAAACACAACTGATACAAGACCACTTTCAACAGATCTTAATTAAGTCCAAACTTCAGAACTGATGGAGCCTCTTATCGATTAGTCTTGCAATTATTCCTCATCCGCCATCTGGCAACACTTCGCCGCCACCATCGTCCTGCGAGTCACAACTTTCTCCCGCATCCTCCCGGATATGGACGGCCTTATATTCGCGGACGGTACTGCCCGCCTCTTCACCTCTATGGCAGCAGCGTAGTACCTTTGGCTAGCGGTGTTCCAGCATGCGTGCCGTGTATCTATTCACCCACCCATTTGCAATCCCGTCTGAAGCCGCACGTTGAGCTACGCCGTATATAAATTAGAGATTAAGAGGACTTATGTCGTGGTTAGCTGATCTGGCCGCGATGCTATACGGTCTTTATAGTGTACTTCGCTTGCGTGCTTGCTTGCAGGTGAACGGCACGGTGTATGTACTCTTCCCTCTTCAGTCAGTCCCGCGTAAAAACACTAATAACAATACACCAGAGTTGTATAAATTGTTTCCAAATTTCATCCTTATCCTCTTTTGCTTCCCTTCTACCTTAAAGTACATATCGAAAGCACCAGAGACTAATTAAGTATTATACGTCGACACTTATTCTTCTCCCTTCTTTCTTATCCGTCCTCGGCTATCACGAAAGCCTGTCTTCTCTCTCTATTCTCTAACGTATTTTTAATCGCTAAGCTAAAACACTTTATTTTAAAGAAAGACATAATATTTTTAAGTATTAAATACTTTTATAACTTAATACATAATTATTATAAAACCGTTTCTTCTAATTTAATACTTAGATATATATTAAACTTTAATATTCTTATACTTATTATATAAATATAAAAGAAAATAAAATATAAACTAAAGAACTATATAACCTTTTAAATAATAACTTAAAACTCTTTATTTACTTTAATTACTATAATGTAGTAAATTAGTAAAATATACGTAACCACTACGTTAAATTTAGCACCCTCGGCCCTACGTAAGCTATAAGGACGGTACTAAACTTTCACGTATATTTATTAAGAGCCGGGGGGGTTGTAAGTATAGTAGTTAATAAATTAGCGAAGCCTATAAGTACCCGAGGCGCGTAGCGTTCGAAAGGGCTTTATAGGGTAAAGCGTTCTTTCTATTTTAGTTTAGTGATATATAACTAGTTAGTAAGCCGGTTATTAAATTTTAATAACCGGTTTACAAATAGGTTATATACTATATTTTAAGTTTTAAAAGTTTTTATTTTTTTTAAAAAAAAAACGCTTTAAAACCTAACCTTAGCTATTATTAATATAACATTACCGGTTAATAAGCCGGTTACTAAATTTTAATAACCGGGTTATAAATAAATTATATATAGTTAACTGGGGAACGGCGGTAGGACCGCCTGCCGAGAAGGCCTTCCGTTAGGAAGGATTGGAAACTTAATAGCTAGTTAGTTAGATAGTTAAATACGCCGCTTAAGCTGCTCCGGATCCGATAAAGTAACGCCCTTCGGGCGTTACTTTATCGTCTCCTCTACAGCCTTAAGCGGCGAGATAATTAACTAACTAACTAACTTACTAGCTACTTTATTAACTAACCTATTAGCTAACTTACTTATATACTTACCTACTTACTTACTTACTTAATAACTAAATAACTAACTTATTAGTTATTTTAATAACTAACTTACTAGCTAACTTATTAGTTAACTTACTTATTAACTTACTTATTTACTTACTTACTTACTTACCTACTTACTTACCTACTTACCTATTTTCTTACTTACTTACTTACTTACCTACTTACTTACTTACTTATCTACTTACTTACTTATTTACTTACTTACTTATTAGCTAACGTATTTACTAATAAACTTAATTACTATTTTATTAGCTTACTTTACTTATTTACTTATTTACTAGCTTATTTACTAACTAAGTAACTTATTTATTTACTTATTTACTTACTTACCTATTTACTTACTTATTAACTAACCTACTTAGTTACTTACTTACTTACTTAAT
>JALQBC010000027.1:0-501793 GCA_023375675.1 Cytospora piceicola
TATAGCTTAAAAGCAGTTTTAAAACCGCTTTCTGTTAAGTAACGTACATTTATTTTATTTAATATATATATTAAAATATTAAATGCTTTAATATATAGCTTAAAAGCGGTTTTAAAACCGCTTTCTGTTAAGTAACGTATATTTATTTTATTTAATATATATATTAAAATATTAAATACTTTAATATATAGCTTAAAAGCAGTTTTAAAACCGCTTTCTCTTAAGTAACTAAGGTTTATTATCTTTAATATATATATATATAGCTTAAAAGCAGTTTTAAAACCGCTTTCTATTAAGTAACTAAGGTTTATTTTATTTAATATATATATTAAAATATTAAATGCTTTAATATATAGCTTAAAAGCGGTTTTAAAACCGCTTTCTGTTAAGTAACTAAGGTTTACTTTATTTAATATATATATATACAGCTTAAAAGCGGTTTTAAAACCGCTTTCTGTTAAGTAACTAAGGTTTATTTTACTTAATATATATATATATAACTTAAACGCGGTTTTAAAACCGCTTTTTATTAAGTAACTTACGTTTATTATATTTAATATATATATTAAAATATTAATATTATTAGTATTAAGCTTAAAAGTAGTTTTAAAACTACTTTTTAATAAGTAACTTTAGTTTTATTTATTTAATATATATATTAAATAAATAAAATCTTTTATATTAAGCTTAAAAATAGTTATATAATAGCTTTTAATTAAATAATATATATATTATAATATATATATATATAAATCTTTTTATATAAAAAACAGTTAGTTTATTATACTTTATATATTTATATATATATTTAAGTATAAAACTTATAATAAAACTACTTATTAATAATTATTTTAAGTTTAATATATTAATATTTATAATATATATAATAAAAATAATTATTAAATAGTTTTATAAATAAATAATTTAATTTAATATATTAATATTACTTTAATATATTATAAAAGTAAGTATATTTATATTAAAAACTATTATATATATTAAAGTATATTATAAATATTAAGCTATATTATTACTTATATTATATATATAAAAATATAAAAATATTAAGTATAGTACTTTTAATATAAAAAACGTTAAAGTATATTATTTTTAAAAAGTAGTTTAAAAGCTGTTCCGAGCTAGTTTAAAATCGTGTTTTATTCCTTTATTTAAACTTTTTAACTATTACTTTTAACTAAGTTTAATTTCTATCTACGTTTTATATAATAATTTATTCGTAGTTTAAAAAAAACAGCTATTATTATTAGTAGTATACTTTTTATAATTATTATAACCTTAACTAGCTAGTATAATAGCTTATATAACGTTGTTTTAAAACCGGCTTTAAATAGCTTATAAAAGACTTTATATTTAGTTATCGTTTTTATATATTTGCTAACCCTTTTATTAGTCGGCTTTATAAAAATAATCGTGCTTTTAATACTTCGAAGATATTGTTTAAATATATTAAAACTTAGTATAACTATACGTTTTATTTTTAAAGCGTAATATATAATAGCTAGGTTTCTTCGTAGTACCTATACGAACGTAGTTACTGTATATACTTCTATAATAGTATTTTCTATATAACTACTAACTTATAAGAAGTATACTTTTATAGGATTAAATATATTATTTACGACTATATCGATATACCGCTAAACAGAGTTGTGAAATACAAGTAAATACAAAAATACAAATACAAAATACAAAAATATAAATACAAAGGGTCGGAAATAAATACAAATATAAATACGTATTTATATTTGTATTTATTTTGTATTTTTGTATTTCTAATACAAAAATACAAGTAATATAAAAGTAAATATATAATATTATTATTATTAATATAACTTATACTAGTACTATTAACCTGTAAATATAAGTATTTAGTATAGAGAATATTCTAAAAAACTTAAAGTTATTTTGTATTTTTGTATTTCTAATACAGAAATACAAAATAAATACAAATACAAATACGTATTTTGTATTTTTATATTTGTATTTTGTATTTCTAATATAAAAATACAAAAATACAAAAATATACACTTATAGAAATATAAATATAAAATTAAATAAAATAGATATTAATATACTTTAAAAGCTTTTATAATAATAACTATAATACTTAATAATATAATAGTTATTTATACCTTTATATAGTTCTTTATTATTTTATATAGTGTATTTTGTATTTTTGTATTAGAAATACAAAAATACAAAATATAAAGGTTTAGAAATAAATACAAATATAAATACAGAGGTCTAGAAATACAAATACAAAATACATGTATTTTTGTATTTTCAAAAATACAAATATAAAATACAAAAATACAGTTATAACTTTACCGCTAAACTTACTTAACCTTCTTTTATTAAACGAGTTTCGAATTGTTTTTAAACCGGAACAGAATATAACCTTATATTAAAGCTTATAGCGCTTTATATATACTCTTAGCGTTAACCGAGGTAAACGTTATAAGTTATCGACGCTACCTTTATAACGCTTGTTACCTTTAAAGAACTTACTTTAATATAGCTTTAGTTATAAGTTATTAAGTTTATTACTACCTTACTATAGTTTTAGTACTTTTAAGAAGAATATAATCGATATATTTTTAAAAACTAGTATAAGCTTAATCTATAATACTTGCTAAAGCTTTTATAAACCTTTTCCGAAATAGTTAAAAGATTAAGCTATAAGTTTTATATATTAGTTATATTAGCTTTAAGGTACGTCTAACGTTCTTATAAAAGACGTTATAAGAGAAGGTTAAGCTATAAGTTTTATATACTAGTTATATCGGCTTTAAAGTATATTTAAAGCTTATATAGAAAACGCTTCGAGAGAAGGTATAAAAGCTATACTTAGTAAACTAATAGATATTAAAAGTATAAATAAAATAAAGCTAGATTTAGCTATTAGATAACCGATACTTAACTTTAATAATAAAGTATATAGTTTCGGAAACTTAATTTCGGCTAGTTTAAAACCGGTTTAAAAACTTAATACTAATATATAGTTAATAACTATTAAAAAAGAAGTTTTACCGTATATTAAACGCAGTATAGTAAGTTTTCTTTTATTATTTAATAAATTTTTATTAATATAATAATAAATTATATATAATTATATAAAAGTCTTTTTTAGTATTTTAATATACAGCCTATATACTAAGTGCGAGTATAGTAAAAGAAGTATATACTTACCGAAAAAAGATATATAAGCTTAATATTAGTTTAACTTTTATTAACAGTACTATTTAAGTTTAAAACCGGCTTAAAGCTAGTTTATAACTTTTTTATAGTCTTTAGCTTTAATATATACTTTAATATCTTTACTTATATTTATAACTGTTTTATTTTCTTTTTTTTTTACTTAGTTCTTTTCTTTTTAAGTTTTAAACTTTTATTTTCTAGTTTTTATTATATTTAAACTTAAGTTTAAAATAAATTAATAAAAGACCGAATAGATAATTTAATACCTATATTAAATATTAATAAAAGTATACTAGCGTTATATTTAAAGCGGCTAAAAGTATATATACAGCTAGATTTATATATATATATTAGCTTCGGTATAAAAACTAGTTCGGAAAACGTATTAAATCGATTTTAAGATATATTATATCTCTTACTTATTAAAAGTATTAAATAAGTTAGACTATTTTATAAGTTTCTTTAAACTTAATAGTTTATTATCTTTATTATTATCTTCGATTATAATAGTAGTTATAAGCGTTATATAGTTTAGATTTATACGACGTTTTTTTAAGCTATAACCTATAAACTTTTAAAGAGTTTTCGGTAGGTATATTAAAATAAACCGATTAGTTTTTAAGTCGATTTTAGTTTACTTTTAGTTATTAAGCTACGTTCTTTAATATATAGAACGATCTTTTTAAAAAGCGTAAATACTTTAAAAAGAGGTATAGTATTAAAGGTAGTAACGTTAGTTTATAACTTAGCTATTAGTATAATTAGAAAAAAGTTTAAAACTAGTTTTAAATATTTTAAATATATATAAAGTAATAGCTTTAATAAAGCTTAAGTTTATTTTAAAGGAATATACTATACAGTAAAAGCCTTTTAATATATTAGTATAGTTATTAATTTTATTTTAGACTTTATTTAGTATAAAGAAAAGATTTCAGTTTAAATAATAAGCTAATACCTTTTATTTATAAAGCTTTACCTATACTTATATAGTATTTAGTTTATTATTACCTATAGTATATTAAAAAATACTATAGAATTAATTTTAAACTACTTCTTTATCTATTAAAAGATTATATAAAAGGTTATATATATCGATATCTTTATAATCTTTAAGTATTATTATTCGTGTTTAGTCTTTTAATCTTCTTTTAGCTTTAGTTTATTTAACGTTATATAGAAAATAGATAAAGTAGAGAATTATAGCTTATAAGATATACTACTTTTAATCCCGATTATATAGATCTATCTTAAAAAGGAATTAACTAAAGCTTATTATAAAGGTTAAAAACCGGTTTAAAACGTATATAGAAAAGCGTACTGTTAAGTTATATAGTTTTACTATTTATAACTTTAATTTATTACTTATTTCTGTTATAACTATAAATATAACGCTAATAGTTAAAAATAACGAATTTATATATTAAAAGCTTAAAATACTAAAGAAAGAGCTAAAAAAAGCCTTATATAAAGTAAGAGTTAATAAATATCTTATTATAAATATTAGTTAGAATTATATAAGAAAGTAGTTCGAAAACAGTTCGGGAAATATATACTTTTATTAGCTACTTTTAACTAACGACCGATTATTACTTTATTTTTATTATAGCTATTAAGACGTTTTTAAAACTCGTTAATTTCGAATATATATATCCGGCGTAACTCTTTAAGCTATTTTTTAAAAAAGTATATTATAAAATAATTACTATTATTATAGAAATAATACCGGATATACTATAACTAGTTAAGAAGTAGTTTTATAGAAATATAAAACTATTTACTTTTACGCTTTTTTACTATCCTTACTACTTTTTATATATTTTAAATACTATTATTATTCTTTTTATATTAAGCTATTATAAAGCGCGTTATCGTAAAATAAGTACTTTTTAAATAAATATATTAAAGAACTTTAGCTTAGTAATAGCTTTTCTGTTACTATAAAAACGTTTAAAAATAAGCTATAGTTTAAGGTATTAAAAAAGTATAGCTAAAATAAGTTAAAAACTAGTTTTAAAGCTATTTTATATATTATACTTATAAACTTATAATCGTAGGTTATTAATTTTTTAAATTAATTAGAAAACTTTATAAAGTAAGGCTTTACTTATTTTATCGGCTATTAAAGGCTTATATATATATACTTTTTTCGAAATAAGAATACCTTTTAAGTAAGTTTTATAATTAATTAAAATAAAAAAGATAAACTTATATAAATAAGATATATATTTTTAAGTTATAATACTAATAGTATAAACGCGACTTACTTAATATTAAAAAAGGTTTTAAACCGGTTTTAAGAAAATATATACAATAAGTAGTATATATATTAGTAAGCCGTATTATTATATTATAAATATTATTACTAGCTTAAAAAGGCGGTTTCGAAGGGTTTTTAACTACTATTTCGATATTAAGTAGCTATAAGGCTAAATCGTTTAAAATATATTCGAAACTATATTATAATTTATTTTATAATCGAGTTTAATATTTATAGTAAACGAAGTATTATTTTTTATTATTTAGTCGGTTTAAAATATAAGATTAAAAGAGTAAAGTATAAAGATCGGTAAACTTTAAGTAAAGGTTATAATATAAGTTTAACGTCTTTTTAAAATAAGTAGTATAATAATAAAAACTACCTATAGTAATACGTTATTAAAGTATATTTTATTATCTATAAACTTATTAAAAATAAGTTTAAAATAGGTTTTAAATAACTTATATAATAACTTATATATAAGCCTATATAGCTCTTTTAGCTCGTTTAAAATAAAATACTATAAGCTTTAATAAAATATTAAAGTTTTTTATAGACTTTAATTATATATAGAAAATAAACCGAGGAATATAAGAATAGCTGCGAATATTTATATACTAGTAATAGTATTTAATATAGGTAATATTTAATAAGAAATTAATATCGACTTAAGGTTTATAACTATTATAAAGCTTTATTATAAACGTAATTTAATAAATTAAATATATTAGCTAAAGGTATTTAAAAAGCTTATAAAACTAATTCCGAACCTACTATATTATATACTTAACTTAAGCGTTATCTTTACTTATTAAGTCGGCTATAGTAGCTATACCGAAGTTTAATATATAAAAGTACGATAGCTATATATCTGCTTAAATTATATCGGCTATTATAAAACCTTTATTATTTTTAGTATAATTTTATATAAATAAATATAGTTTTTTTAAGCCTTTATATATAGTTTTCTTATTATTTAAGTCGATTTTAGTATTCGGTATAGTATATACTTAATAAACGTATTAAAACGTTTTTAAAACTAGTTTAAAAAAACTTTTTTATTAATTTTAAAATTATAATAATAGTAAATAGTATCTTTAATATTATTAAGTACTTATTTTATACAGTCGGGATAAAGAAAAATAATAATAAAAGAAAGTTAATATTAGTAAGTATAAAACTTTAAATAAATATAAAATTAAATTTATTTTTAATATATAAGCTATTAATATTAAGCTTTATATATTATAACTTTAATAGTATTTTATATTTAATTTAACTACTTATTATCTCGGCTTTATAATATATTATATTATTATAGTAAACCGGTTTTAAACCTGTTTATAACCGGCTTAGATTTTATATATATAAGCTTTACTACTATTTAGATTACGTGTTTTATTACTTATTATATTGCTAAAATACCTCGAAGTTAGCCTGTACTTATTTAACCGATTATAAGGTTTCCGGTAGTAAATTTTATGTGTAACTTAATCCCTGTTACGTTAGGGCCACTTCGTATGGGGCGTCAGCTCAGCTGGTAATCGCCTCTAACTCGGCCCCTACTCCCCTGTGCCTTTCCGACCTCGATGTCTTCGACACGCACACACCAACACCAACTACGACCAACCTTGGAAGACTGTTGACTCCATAGCCTCACCCCCAAACATTCGTTTTGCAATCTCCCACATTTTTTCACGTCACGTCGGGTCGATGGGAACACAAGCTACTTATCGAATTAGGCCATGGGAAACAATCCTTAGATCCAAGTAAGCTCTCCGCTCTACACTGCCCCATCCAGCCCGGAGCAGTACTGGACTGCGCTGCATAACACATTAGCGGTAGCAGTAGCAGTCAGTAGCTAGCTATCTCTTCGATTTCCCCCACTACGGACCTCCATCAGTTATCACGAGTTGCAACCACCCGTCCTTCACCACGAACGACTACACACCCAACCCTCCGCCGAGCTCAACGTCTCCTCCTTTGTGTCCAAAGACTTTTGTTTCCCACCCTCTCGTCTAGCACACGCTTGGCTAACCAAGCACATGGGATAGACGTCGTAAATCCGGTCCAAGGGCTGTCGCCTTCCCCGCCGCCGCCGCCATCGCGTCACAAGATTGACCGGGTGTGCTTCCTTCGTCTGTACTACAACAATGGCCGGCGCTCCTGATCTGCGCCGGCAGGTCGGGTCGCCAGGGCCTAAGAGGCGTGGTGAGTCTTGGACCAACCTCGTCCGGCTTTTGCCTCACTTCGTTTCCGTGTTGTGCTGGTCTGCCTGCTTCTTCTTGCTCGTCCCGCTGATATCCCTTGGCCGCAATAGACAAAGACACCACCTTGTGTAGGAATATTCTAATATATGGCAAATGCCGATACGAGAACCAAGGCTGCAACTTCAACCATGACGCCTCGAGGAATAATCATGCTAGCAGCAGCAACAATAGCAACAACAGCAACAGCATCAGCTCCGATGCTGCCAAGAGGGCCCTCAACGGGGACTCTCCCTCCTTCACGCCCTCGATCATAACAACCCAATCCACAAAGAAATCCTCTCTTCCCTCCCAGGCCGCCAGCGCCGCTGTTTTCACTCCCAGGGGCATTGGCGCAGCCACTCCTGCCACCCCCGCCAGCTCCGAGCCCGAACGTTTATTCAACCCTGCTGCCATCAAGGAGTTCACCCCTCAGAACAACTTCGATCTTGGGAGCGAGATTCCTCCTGCCGTTACCCCCGACACTGCCATGCCATCCTTCGATCCCTTCTCGACACCCGTGCCCGCCGCCCCCCAATTCAACCCGTATGCTAATGACCACGCGGGTTTGGCTGGGACCTCGACGGCCGCATACTATCAGGGACAGGGCGCATTTCCCACTCCGCTGCAGCCGCCACCATACCACCTATACGCCAACACCGGTCCTTACCGGGAAGACCTGTTACCATACCAGCGGCAGACACGGGACTTTTTTATTCCAGATGATCTGAGGGAAGAGCTGCAGAAGAGGAACCATGCTGCGAACCAAGTGTTAGCTAGCACCATTCAGTTGGAAAACTATCACTCGCTTGTGCCCCTGGATAAACTCGACACGCCGCATCGGAAGAACACGGGAATATTTGGCTGGACGAGCTGGTTGTTCAAGGCGTTATCGACCAAGACTGGCAGGATCTACTGTCTCCGAAGGATCCAAGACTACCGTTTGGGCGACCGTGAAGCTACGCAAGCCATCGAAACCATTAAGAAGTGGAAGCAGATCAACAACGGGAATGTCGTCATGGTTCATGATGCCTTCACCACTTCTGCTTTTGGCGACAGGTCTCTTGTCTTCGTCCAGGACTACTTTCCCCTGGCTCAAACTCTTGTCGAAGCCCATCTCACGGGACAACCGCCGAAGGACCACAGGTTCCGTGGTACCAATGGACCGACCAAGATCCCCGAGGCAGTGATATGGTCTTATGTCGTTCAGATGGCCAATGCGCTGAGGGCCATTCACTCGAAGGATCTCGCTGCAAGATGTCTAGACCCTAGCAAGATTATCCTTACCGACAAGGACAGGATACGACTCACCGCATGCGCCATCCTTGATGTGGTCCAATACCAGGCCACCCAATCGACAAAGGAGCTCCAACAAGACGACTTCGTCCAACTAGGAAAGCTTATCCTGTCCCTTGGAACTGGTAAGCTTCCCAGCCAACTTGTCGACGTGAATGCCGAGATGGCCACGGTGGCCAGGAAGTATCCATCCGGATCCAAGGGCGAATCGGCGTTGAGGGATCTGGTTGCATGGCTCCTCACCCCAGGAGACAAGAGCGCCGACCAGCTCATTACAGGCATGCCACACCATGTCATCGAGAATTTCGACAAGAACCTCCAGAATATCGATTCTCTCACCTCTGTACTTTCCCGTGAACTTGAAAACGCCCGGGCCATACGCCTTGTCATGAAACTGGGTATGATCAATGAGCGTGGGGAGTTCGACAGCGACCCAAACTGGTCCGAAAATGGCGAGCGGTACCTTCTGAAGCTATTCCGGGATTATGTATTCCACCGCGTCGACGAGAACGGGAGAGCGGTCTTCGACATGGGCCACATGATGTCCTGCCTGAACAAGCTGGATGCCGGTGTTAATGAACGCATCCGCCTGACGAGCAGGAACAACGAGACGGACTTCATAATAACATATGCCGAGCTCAAGAAACAGCTCAACAACTCGTTCTCCGATCTCATGAAGCATAATAGGCGAACTTAGGTGGACGCATCTGCTGGGCCCTCGGTTGTGGCCCAATCCAGTACAAAGAAGTCAGCCGAGGCGGCCAGTATCTGACTACACGAGAGCAACATATCCATTACCAAATAGCGGGAGAAGCAGGACAGCAGAAGACTGGCCTGATGAAAGACAAGTAGCAATGCCTAAGCTGGGAGGACATTACCAAGAAGAGTCTGGAATCTGGCCGTATAGAACGTCGACCTTCCAGAAGATAATGAGATGGGACACAAGAGAAATGGAGAGGGGTAGTTGCGATTGATCGACCAACGTCGTCCATCCTTACCCGTTGTGTTCGAACACGCCTGTCACGGACATTTTGGAAGAGAAGCAAATTATTTTGGAGAGCCGAGCCATGCATGTTATCACAAAGACGGGAAGAAAGTTCGGCGATATTCTCGAAATCAAAACATGTCATGAAAGACGCATCTTTAGCTGAACACGGTTTAGAAGTATAATAGCATATGCAAAGCTCGTCAGTAGGGTCACACAGAAGGAACGGAAGGCTATCGAAGATATGAAAGGGACAGCGAGGAAGTCAGTTGTTTGGTCTAGAATTCGGAAAATACAAAGAAGAATTTGAGTCACTGATCAACAAATGGCTGGGGTATGAGAAGCAAGCCAGTAGAAATCGTGTGAAACCCCTGATGTAGTACAGCAAAGATATCGCAATATAAGCTTTGGGGTACCTGGTACCTTGAAGCACACTCTTCTTGGCCAAGTACTTGTTAATACAGCTGCATCCCCGATTGACAAAGGGGATCGAGCTGAAGTCTGTCCAATTGCTTCGTGACCTCACCCACCCTCGAGCGATCAGTTGGCTGTACATATCCCGTGCCATGAAACTATGGTCGCGACGAGTGAGAATCATTCAAATACGCCACCGTAAGCATGCAACCAGATTTTGGACAATACTATATTATGCATCGATACCTGAGGCTGCCGTAGTTGCCATATTCTAACATAATGAGGCTCTGGACGTCTGGACTGTAGAGTCTGCCTTATTACGCTGCTGTTCATATAAAGCAGACGAAATCCCCGGGGCTATTTTCATTTCCATTTCTTCTGTTTTTCCTCATGAGACAACTTTTCCTGATCTCCCCTCTCTCCGATAGTCACAGTTGCTTCTATTCCACATTTGTCCCGTATATCCTCTTCAACATCCATTACTTGAGCACTGCTCCTATCCTAGTCCAGTACCTCTTGTCAATAACCATGCCTCCTTCCGGGGTCCCAATTGCTCCTGCTGGAAACAACCCATGGCGCCAAAATGAGCGTCTGATTCGAAGACTCTACCAGGATGAAAGGAGGACGCTGGAGCAAGTCAAGCAGACCATGGAGACGGAATACAACTTCCCACATGTCCCGTAGGTATCCCTCTCATTGCAAGGCTGCAATCCCAGTGCACAGCTTGGCCTTTCGTGTAGTTGTCTTGGCAGTTGCTTTATCTAACCCATCATGGTGCGACAGACTGTCGACTTGGGAAACGAAGTTGAGAGACGTCCTCGGCCTTCGAAAGAAGCTGAAGAAGGACGATTGGCCGATTATCTATGATCACTTTCTTCCACGGCGCGAGCAAGGCAAGGAGACAGCCATCTACCTAAATGGAACTCCAATCCCATGGAAGAAAGCCTGGAAAGAACTCAGGAGATGCGGCGCCACCTCTCGCCCCCCACACCATGGTTCGTGAGACCACCAATCTTCAAAGCTCGCAAGTGCTGATGATACCTCTAGAACGACTACCTCTTGTTCCTCTTCCTCGTGGAGTGGTTGTGCGAACACCATCCCCCGCTCAACACTTGCCAATCAACGACGCACCGTCAGTTCGATCCCTGAATACTAGTGTGCAGGTAAATGCTGTGCCCTCTGCGAATGGCGCTGTTGAGGTACAATACCTCTCGACATACGCCCAGCCGGCGACGTCCGTGGAGCGATTCGTGCCAAGTCCGGAAACCTCACTTGCAACGAGGACATACGCAGACTCGGTATACAGATTGTGTCTTGAGAGCACACCCTTCGTATTGTTGACAAGACATTTGGCGTGTAAGAAAAACCCTTCAATGTTGTTAGTTACATGTCTACACTTGCGACGTCGTACTGATCAATTTCGGGCAGCATCTACAGGGACGAAGACAGATCCAGTTTTCGATTGGCAGTGGCCTGCCGTATCATCGCAGCATCGCAAGCTTCCCAACCTTGCTCTTCATGCCGGTAGCAGCGCTGTCGACTCATATGGTGATGGCCTTGACCTTGCGGTGGCCTTGTCTCGCCTGACTCTAGGATTGATCCCCACGTTACAGCGTGTCTCTTCGTTAGAGATCTCAACCAACTTGGACTTCTATCATTATACCGCCATAGTGATATATGCTCTTTCCAATGGGCACATACTGCTCCAAGATGACGGCGGCGACTTTCAGAAGGTCTTCGAGTTCCTTTTTGGTCAAGTTCCTCGTACAGTACTCACAACTTTCTTGCGGAGAGACTGCTCAAACATGAGAGCCGCATGGGAAGAACTGTTCGACAAATTACGATATGTCCTTCACATCGACCATCTCAAGAAGCCATGCAGAGACCTCATAGAACTCGGCATCAATTATGACTGGATTGATATCGGCCGAATGGGGAACGCATCTCTCTACTACGCTGTTAGTATAGACTGTACCGACCTTGTCCGAACACTCCTGATCAAGGGCTGTCGTCCGGACACTTCTTCACGCCTGGGGCTCAACAATGGTACTTACCATTGTTCCGCGATTGTTGCAGCCCTAAAAAAGAACAACCTGCATTGCGCAAAGCTTTTGATCGAGCACTGTGATGTGAACCGCGTTATGCATTATTATTTCTACTTGGAAAGTATGGATTGCACGACGAACTTCAGCCTCTTCGTTGGGGCCTACCGCAACGACGATGAGTGTCATATTCAGGCCTTGGAACTGTTTCTGAAGAACAATGCAGATGTTGATGCGCATTTTCCCAATCCTTTCGGCTATCGCTATTATGAATGGGATCGCTTCTGCAACAAAAATGACACCTACAAAGAGTGGCAAATCTCAGTACTGGAGTACTGTTTCTATTTCAATCGTTTACTGTTCAAGCGACTGAGACCTTATAGCAAAACGAGGCCTTCACAGATGACAAGAGTCGGGGTCTTGGGCGCACTCGAGGTTGGATTGCATTCCCTCCGAGACTATCTGAAAGATGTTCGCCCCGTTGACCCCGATGCTAAGGAGCGGTGTCTGCAATTCATTCTTGCGGAACAGTTTTTCACGGAATCAGCCCACAGCTCCGACCAGATATCCATGGATCCGAATGTCAGTCTAGCACTTCTGGAACTCGGCGTGGACCCGACTTTCCCGTTGGTGAAAAGCCCACCAGATGTGGCATACGGCGTGATTCGACAGATAGAGCTAGCAGAGGACCATGGCACGAGAAAAGGTTGGATGAATGTTTTGGACCTTCTCATTGGGAAAAATGCTTCTATTGGATCCAAAGCTCTGGCGTCCGCAGTTCGAAGTGGGAACACCAACTTGTTGCAATATCTCATAAGCTGCACAGCCAACATCGCAGAGCAAGGGAATGAAGCACTCGCGACGGCAGCTAATCGGAACGACTTTCAGGCCGTGGACTTACTTCTTCTAGCGGGCGTGGATATTAACTCTTGTGTTCAAAGAGACGAGGAAAACCTCACAATTTTGGCATTCGCAATCAGCACGTCCATGCCTTCACACTGGAAAGTTTCTGTTGCATCCTACAGGATGATGAAATACTTGATCGAGAACGGGGCAAAGCTCATGGTCATACCAGATGATTGCCATCCCTGCCACTTCCTGGGATTCCTCCTACGAAAGACGCCATCAGGCTGCGAGCTTGCTCAGAAAGTACAATACATTGTGGAGAGTATAATAGAATTCAGACATCCCTCGACTCCCTCCGAAGGTCTTCTAGAGGCCTGTCTCTGGGGGAGGTCCGATGAAGAGCGATTTACAGTTTTCGAACAACTTCTGCAGCAAGGAGCCAAAGTATGCCCCGGCGCCTCACTTGCTCCGCTCATTTGGAGAGGAGGCCGACAGCAGCTCATCCAAGATCTGATTCGTTCCGGAGCCGACATCCACGCTTATTCCTCTCTATCAAATACATTTGCTGTATCTCCTCTGCAAGCCGCGGCTCGGATTGGAGATGAGAAACTAGTTCAACAACTACTAGAGATGGGTGCTGAGGTAGACGGGAAACCGTTGCCTAGTGGCGCGGACACGGCCCTCCAAAGCGTCTGTGGGTGGTCAACGTTAACATCGGAGGAGAACTCACGCAGACTAAGAATTATCAAGATGCTTCTCGAACATGGCGCTGAAGTCAATGCTTCACCTGGTGGAACTTCAGGCGCTACGGCCTTGCAGATTGTAGCCTTTGAAGGCTTCTTGGATGTCATGGTTGTTTTGCTCAGTCATGGTGCCAATGTCAATGCTGCAAGCAAAGACGGACGATTCGCTTTGGACATCGCCGCCTTCTGCGGACGTATTGACATAGCCAAGTTTCTCCTGAATGCCAATGGAGTCAGCGGCTGGCCGGGTATTACTGGGTACGACGGCGCCATTCGGCTGGCTAGAGGATACCAGCACTTCGCCTTGGCAGATTTGATAGTGAAACACGCAGAAGACAATTCGAGCTTGGGAATCCCGAATCCCTTGCTCCCCTGTGGACAAAAGCAAAAAAGAGAAGACTCGGAATATAGATCGGACTTCGAGTCGTGGTTTTTGGGTTAAGGCAAGTTTCTAAGTAGACTGCAGCCTTCGAGTTGTACCGGACACATTCTGCTGAAACTGACAATGTATTCAACGTTTAGGCCGACGAAGACGACATATAAAAAAGGGTTCCACAGGCAAATCATTTCGACATTAGAGGTGTGCAATACCTTAATCCAGGTGCCGAAAGAACGGAGGTAGAAGAGGATGGTGATAGCGTGTAAAGAATGTTAGATCGCGAAGTAATCAACTTAGCCAAGCCGCAAGTTAAGCCCTACTGCATCGGCGACCCTCGGAGCTGACCACACTAGGTACTTCATATGATCGAGAATCAGCCCGAAATCAAAAGCTTAGCAGCCCGGGCCCATCCTCCTCACAGTTACACTGCAGGGAAGGCAGAGGAGTAGAGGCCATTACGGAATCCGAGGAATGGCCTCTTGAGAAGGCGGTCCTCAAGTGAATAATAGTCAACTGGAAAACCAAGTGAAGTTCCAGATCTAGTTCACATGGAACTTCTGCGTGAACCAAGAACGCATACTGAGAACCGTTTTGGCTCTGGAGACGCAGCAGCGAAAGCCAGTACCCAACCTAGACAGATACGGTCCTCAGCTACGGCCGTCTCCGGATCGAGCAGAATACTATTTCGCTCTAATTTTACTCTGTTAAGACAACCACGGTAGACCTACAGGATAATCTCGAAGAAATCAAAGAGTTTCACCGGAGAATGCTGAACAGGCCTGGGCCTCCAGGGTGGATTGGTGGGAAGGAGTAAGAATTTATAATTCTATATGCAGACGGCTCCGTGAAGATCGCGGTCAAAGCCAGTTTAACATTCCATTACTGTGGCGCACCCCCGGGGACTTTGCGTTCATCTTCAAACTACTTCTTCATTTCCAAGAGGATTGGAACATTGTGTGTACAAAGCAAATTCAAATCTGGCTGGCTCATGTGGCGGTCGATCATATATTCCCAGGGTACAGCATGCTGTGGCCGACACTTGCCTGCATACTGTCAGCGTGAAAGTCATGATGATCGATGTAATTAGTACAGCACATACTACAGGCTTCCTCTTTGTACTCCGTAACCTCGAAACGCCGAATGGCACAACGTCGCTGTGTCCTATCGTACTCTTTACACCACGAGCTTGGTTGAATGTAAAAATGCCCCGGCCGGCATGCAAACTGCACCTTTGCGCGCAGAGTAAGCCATATATATGCAGGACTTTAGCCATCGGCCCCCAGGATAAATACCTTATTATACTCGCACATTGTGACCGACCGAGTTGAATGTGCACATCGACCGAATAGGCATATAGGCTAGACGACGAAACCCCAGTAGCCCACCTCGCAAGCGCCACTCATTCGTCACGGCAACCTTTATTTTGAACTGATGTCGCCTTGGTGTTCTCGCAGAATACGCAGGTCCGATTTACTAGCGACCACAGGTGCATTCCGGGCGCCATCGATGCACTAGGGAATATATACCCTATGATCCGAGACCCTCGGACATCAGCGGCTGTTGTTCCGGAGCCAAATGCATAGACTCGAAAGAGAGCTCGCATGCATAGCGTGACACGAGACAATCCGGGATCTCATCCACGAGATGATTCTGGGGTGACACCCTGGGTGACAGACAGCCAAGGGTGCAACAGCCAAGCGCTAGCGGGCAAGGTGGTCCAGTTCAGGTGTAATACAAGCAAAGGAAGCATGGCGGTCTGTAGGGAAATCCGTACGGCGCCTCACAGTCACACAGCCCACGAATCCTTGATCTGGGGAGGGGCCCAGCGCCCCAACTTCCGCTCGTTGGGCCACTCACTACCTTAGAGCTGCCCGACCAGCAATGCACACCATCTATGAGGTGGTCCAGGAAGGCAGCAGAAGCATGTTTATTGCTTCTGCCAGCTGACAGAGTTGGTCGGGAAAGGGGCCCGAATGTTTCACGAGACTGTTGTAGTTAATGGTGCATGCCCCACATCTAGGGAGAACCGCCAATTAGACTACTACCTGCCAACGCAAGAGGACGGTCAAGGGCCATAACGTGAACCACAACACACACACATACACACCCATGCTCCTCTGCGCCCTCTGGTACCTTCCAGCCCTCCCACCCTCCGTTGTTCTGATCATGTCGAAACTCACACGTTCGAATATATTTATCCACAACACAAGCAGAGAAGAACATCCACACACAGAGACGATAGCTAAGACAATCACCGACTTCGAGGCCCACAAAGTCACGGAGGCCATGCTGGAGGACAGAGCACGTCTTTTCAGCGAGAAATACGGAATACGGGGCCGCAAGGGTACTGGTAAGCCACGTAAGTCTATCGTCGCACACATACATACGTGCTGATTCCAGGCAGTATGTACTGCGGCGTTCTCTCGTCTCTCGCGAAGAGCCTTATACGCTCTGGCAGACATCTCCTATGCTAGACTCAGATTCTCCGCTATGTTGTTCAAGCAAACTTGATAGGTCAAACAACCATCCTTTTCCGGAATATAGGCCGCATTCAGACGCAGGGCTTCCTTCCAGTGCCGTTCATCCTGCCCAATAAGGGGGCGAGCGAGCCAACATCGGATGCTATATACAACCGTACATGTCCGAGTCGTATAACGGTAGCGGTCACGATGCAATGAAGGGAACTTAAGAGACCACATATTGTGTAGAATACAGCCAGTTCAGTCTATCGTAGAGTTTCCGTTGCGTGTATATTGTTGAAGAAATTAAACAAACAGGCCTAAAGCCTAAGGGAATGGAAGGAAATAGGTGTAACTAAAGGAAGGAAGGTACGATGCCGTAGCAAGTTGGTCGATAACATCAAATTTTACTATCCAGATCGTTAAAGAGCACTGACAGCCCTTCCAGTAATTATCTTGCCTCATATTGCCGACCTTGTCTGGTGTATACCCCAAATAAGAGGAAGTGCCGACGACTCTTGAAATTTGTAAACCCCGACAGGCTCGATAGCAAGCTCAAGCAACAAACTAGCTTCTGACAGGTACTGCTGCTGGTTATATTGGAAGGAGCGGTCTAACACGCAGTACGGATCTGCACGTGCGCACTGGACGATGATCTTGGAAGGCTGAGAATTTTGGTATAGTCATGCCAGATCACTATCATCAGTAGACATATTAATGCTTTCACGCACCTCACCACGCCCATAGTCTTCAAAATTGCCTCTAGTCCTCAATCTTGAATGCAAGTGCTCGATCCACTGAATACGTATCTGAAAATGCAGAATCAACGTCCAGATGTCTATATGCATCCAGTATCCATCCATACCCTATATTCAGACAAAGCTCTGCTATCACCATTCCCCTTGAACTTGCCCTTGATTTACAGCAATCAAAACATGCACTGACCAGATTAGTCCAATGTTGCATCAATATGCTTTCTGCCAGAGCCCCGTTTCTCAGAATTGCGACAATACTGCACTATATACTGCAGTAGTCCTGGAGGATAATGTTAACGCTCGATTATATGCTACGAGACAGACGTTTACTTAGTATCAATGGATGATGAAAGGCACTGATTATGGGAAGGGGCTGTATCAGATTTGGCCTATGGAACCCCCACAGGTATATACTACCCTCCTTTAGAGCCGTTGCTGAGGGCAATAAAGCTTATGATAGTATAGTAATACACTCCCCTTTTACAACATGTGGTATAAATCCGAACCACGGCTGAACTTGCAATAACAAAGGGATTCCGTCAGTGGTACATCACACTCACGAAGGAGCAGGCACACTGTCATGTGGTCTTCGTGTATGTTGGGACGGTGTAGCTTACTTGGACGTGCTTCCGAGATCAGAGAAACAGTCTTGAGAGGATTAATATAGGCTGTAAATTATGGATCGTCTCACAGAGGGAATGATTCAGAGCCAATCTTTGTGACACAACCTGACTGAATGGTTATATATTCCCAGTGATTCAGGAGGGAGTCTGTTTAGTCTTCCCCGTATTTGTAGGGAATTCTGGGATTGGTGTCATGAAAGTCTCCAGTAGTAGAACAGATAAATAGGACACTCGAAGAGCACGACGTCCTGACAAATCCGTCTTAAGCAGCCGGTCACGGTATGATATATATATATAAAGACGGAGATGTGCTTATAGAGGTCCGAAGAGAAAAGACCCTGGGTGTGCAGCGAGAGATCGATATTTCGGTGCAACAAACTCTATACTTCGAGCTAGGACGGATACACTTTCTTAATGGACGGACACACTTCACGATGGAACGATAATTAGTTATACAGAAAATTCCACTCAGCGATACCGGTACTAGAGTTCTGATATGTGATTGTAGGATTTGGTGGACTACTCCAGTGCTACCAAAGCACTGAACACTGTGCCATGCTGTGATGCTCAGCGTCATATCAAAATGAAATTCCGTCTATGACGACTGGGATGAATATAACTGGTGAATACTATCGATTGCTGCGTTTGCCAATTTAGAAGATCATTCACTTCATAACAGCAGTGTTACAGTGACTGGAATGGCAGAGTACACGGGACTGTTACACGGTGATTGAATAAGTTGAGTGACAGGCCGAAGTCAGTGATTCACTCATCGACATTGTATTGTGTGTAACCAACAATTGATATTTACATATATTAGAATCTTGTGACGGTGAAAATTGTTTCAGCCTTCAATATGTATACATTCATACTTCAAACACCAAGAACAACATAAACATGTGTTTTGGATTCCACCGCCATCGAGACAATATGGATGAAGCCACCGAGCGTGATCACAGGAATGCCGCAAGACGAAGGGAAGCTGCGTCACATTGGAACCAGGTCATCGACCAGTCGATAGATCCGCAAGAGCGTTCTCAACATGGGACTCGTTACGCATAAGCACTGGAAGGCCTGGGGGCTCTCGAGGGGCCTTGGGATGTTCATCATGTACGATTGGATAATGTGGACTCGAATAGGAGCTCATTGATTGCACATGGAGAAGGTTAGCCTCCCATGAGACCTCGATTGTAAGCGGTCACCGTCTCCAGCCCCCATGGTATTGAGTAGCTGATGGTTGATATATTATTAGTGTACAGCTTGGTTTTTGGTCACAGATGGTATGCTACTTGAGTGTTTAGCCGAAGAGATGGGGCGTGGAGTTCGTACATATTTTACTGTCAATTTCGAGAATATCTTCATAAATTACAATCAAATAAATATTGATTGTCTAGCTTGCTGTCTTTGTATGTAATATCGGCAGTCTGCTCCAGGTATTGATGTATTCCCCATATGCCGCCAGTGGAATACAAACTCATAATTACCTCGCAGTCACATGGGTGTTAGATCCTGAAGTCAAACCACAAGCCCTGATCCATTGCACCAGTCTGGAAACTACGGGAGAACCCACAGGAAAATGGCTTACTCGCATAGTTGTGGTCATGACCTAAGCTTATATACCCCCCCCCCCCGCACCGCACAAAGAAGGCTAGCATCTGAAGACACTCAGTTGCCCTGGGAAATAAACACAAGCTGGACACTCATAAACCTGCTTCCATGTTAGCATAGCCGTCCGGTGTAGATAACGTCAAGTCACACTCACGCCGCCGTTGCCGCAAAGATCTCTATCCTCCTAGCCTTGGTGAGAAGGCTCAGGAGGAGACAGAAGACCATGGCGAAGACACAGACGAGACCAACCCTTAGGTTCGGGTTACGGACGGCGAATAGGGTGATTATCGAGGCCATGGGCACGACAGCCGAGGAAAGTGCACCGATAATCCTGTTAGCTGCACCATACGTCCCCTTAGAGTACTGGTAGACTCCACCGTCCATGATAGCGAGGTTGCCCCCGAGGCCGTTCTCGATATCTTCTTGTTGGATGAGTTTCTACGGGAATTATCAGAGTTAGAGATGATTTGAATAACAAGGCTCACAAAGCTTGATTGGGTAGCTGTGTGTATCACGGGATGGAAAGGAGGTGTACCTAGGTAGGCGGATGTGCGTCAGGGGGAAAGGGGACGTAAGTTGATTATGACTGAAGCTCACCATCTTACACCCACCAAGAGCCCGAAACAGCCTCAGCACAGAGTGGACGCCAAACCTCTCCAGCGGGTCATTCTCCTCGTCAGCTGCCTCAAGCAACACTAAGTCATCGAGGAACTCCTCTCTGTACACTTTGGGCTCCAGGCCCACCAGTTCCCCAGAGCAGAACGCAAACGTGCCCTGGCTGAGACTGTCCCTGCCCACGATGGTGGCCAAAACACTCCGCTGGTCATTCGTGGGTCCGGCCATCGAGGCGACTTTCGAATGCCTTTGTATAGCGTCCTCTCCATGATTTCATTGTTAGCCTGAGTCCATGACAAACCAGCACGCTTGTAGCTCCCCCACTCATCGCAGGGCGGCCTGCCTAGCCAGAGCCATGTGATACTCACGGTATTCATATAACTTCTCCCTCAAATTCAGCCAGATCTCCCACCTCTTCCCTTCTGTCCTAAGACCGCTCGTCGCCAGCAACCGCCAGTTATAGTCCCAATTACTCCTCTCATCGTCCACAGGACAGCGCATGTCCGCAGCTGTCTCTCGGTCCAGCTCGTGTTTGAGCTGGTAAAGCTCGGCCTGGAGGTATAAGAGATTGAGTGTCGACAGGTCTCTGTAACGCCGCATCATCCCGTGGTGCGTCTTGTTCATGAAATCGGCGAGGTGGGCATAACCACGCGTGTGTTGGGGCCTTCCGTCGTCATCTTGACTGGCTGCTTGGTCTTGTTGCTCGGAATTCTCCCCTTCAGGCTTTTCCACGTCCATTTCTCGATTAACTTCCATGAAGGCACCTGGGGCGAGTTTCGATTCTTTTGTTGGTGGGGACTCGGTGCGGAAGATGGCTTGATGTGAAACACAGGAAGAAGACAGGTAGACAGAGCAAGAAGTGGCAAGTCATCGACGACGATAAAGTAATGACTCCCAGACCAGCTCGTCCCACTCGAGTGCACCGACATCTGAGCCCCTCGATCCACCCGAGCGAGGCATGTTTGCTACCACGCGTCATGACCAGGCGAGACGGGGCGAGTACAGCCCCTCGACTTGTATCACAGAAGCACTGCTGGAAATGCACGTGGCCGCGACCAACCAGCGCTGGGACAGTCCATTTACCATGATGAACACATGTGTATCTCCCTCCACGTAAGAAGACATCGGATCGTTTCGAGGCGCAGTCTGCCTCGCATCAGGCATTTTCTACCATAACACTGAACAGAGGCCTCGCTTTCGTCGGTTGAGTTGCGAGACCAGGCAAGGGAGATCCCAGGCAAGAACACCGCAGTAGTCACTGAGAGACGAGAAGAGGAAAGAAGAAAAACAAGGCAGCGAGCCCTCGTTGCAAGTCAGAGTGGTCTCTTGAATACATGCCTTCCGTCACTCGCCCATGTTACGCGATGACCTCTCGACACCACCTTCCCTGATGATGGGGGTTGCACAATGAACACCAGCAGTCGGTGAGTCACAAGCGCCAGTAAGTCACATGTAGAAGTGATAAATAGCTACCTAGGTACCTAGGTATTGATAAGCGCACCGGGTACTATGTTTCCACTCTTTTCTTTACAAATGTCTTCTAGAAATAGAGACTGTATCACTGCAAGAATGTCGCCCTGATGGTCCATGTCCATATCCTCATCATACAGCTGACAATATGAATTTGCAATAGGGTGCAGAAAGAGCGGAAAAGTAAAACACAAATATAATGTTGTAATTGCTATGCAGTGCCTCCCTCTCCCGACAATCCATTGATAGAGCACTGCTCTTTTCAGTCTTCATCAGCGCAAGAACTCGAGTTCCAGACCATTTGAATGCCGACTGAGTGTGCTCGCCCTCATTGCTCGCATACTTCTTGACATTGAGCCCGCCCGTAGAAATATGCCCACATCAATTTCCTGGGTTTCGCTATAGAAACCACCAAGGAGATGTTTGTCGTGAAAGATACACGGCTCATAAACGACGGCCGAAAGACGGCGGCGGCAACTAGTGTGGCCCACGAGAAATCCTTTCAATGAAGTAAGTAGGCCACGGCGATGAGTGTGGTGTGCAGTTACCAGGCCCTCTGCTATCTAGTGCTAGGGCTGTCTGTTGGGGGTTTGGGCCAGCTATTCCCGTCAGCGTCGAAAATCATCTAAAATCATGAGCATTGAGCTGAATCTGCTGGCCCCTAGAAATGTCCATACTGGTAATACATATGTGCTCAGTGTAAATGTCTGTCTCACTGAAACTGTCCTAGCAGGTGGTGGGAACAAAGGGCCAGTCAGGGTTTTCGAGTCGCAGTAGACCTCAGTACCCACCTGCGAAGGTCCTGACAGCCGTCGTACGGTTCGTGGTTTGCCCTGTGGGATGAGGTATCAAGCCGTCATCTCGTTTTACAGAGGCTGGTTTGCATCGTCGTGGACTGTAGTCGAAGCGCCGTCGTACTACTGCTTCTCCACCTCGGCCTCTCCATCGAGGTTTGCATCTGCAATTGCAGTCTGGTCTAACGATTCCACCTGTCCATTGGTGCCGTTCTGGTCGGTATCGTTGTCCGCGCTGGGCTGCTCACCATTGGCATCCTCGCTCTCTGAAGCATCTCGCTCCTGTTGAAGTACGCCCTCAAGAGCTGTGCCCTCGGTGGTCATGCCCTGGCTCTCCATCATGGCGGCGAGACGAGCTGCGCGACCTTCTTTCTTCCGCGGTACAGGTGCTGCAGAACACAGTTAGCATTTTTTTCTTGCCAGTGGCTGCCAGTAATGGACGCCTACCTCTGCCATTTTCCTGGACGTAAAATTGTCTCAGCAGGTTGACCGCCTCATCTCGGCGCCAACCACCCTCGGCTTCGAAACCGACTTCCACGTTTCCGCCATGGCCCTTAGACGTGTTCGAAACGGGGACGGGTGGTTCAGTAAACGTGAACCCGTTGACCTGCTTGACCTCACCTACTGGAGCTGAACCCTCTTGAGATCCAATGCTAGAAACAGATGGTGCAGTGGAAGCAGACTTGTGGGCCAGAGGTGGGCGAGGCATCTGGTTCGCAATGGGCCGGTGGATAGGTGTCGCTGGGGCAGTCGCAGCATGGACAGGGTCAGAGTTCATGTGGATGCAGAAGACGCCGCCAGTGCCACCAAACTTGTCGTTGACAGCACCAAAGTAGACCTTCTTGATCCCGAACTGGCGGAGCATAGATGCGCACATGACGCAAGGCTCGACGGTGACGTAGAGGGTGCACTCCGAGATCAAGGATCGGTCTACCACAGGGGCGGGGTGGAGCTTCTGGCCATAAGGGTAGATGTGGCCGTCCTTAGGGTCGATGTCGCCCCAGTCCTGCTCAGTGTAGTTATTGGTTCGTGGGACACCATCATCCTGCTGGTTGCCTGTCTGCTTGTTCTTCTTCTTCCCTTTGGATTTCTTCTTGGGCTGCTCCTTCTCGATATCTGCCTTAGAGGTGAACGAAAGGAGAGCTGTCAAGGCCATCAGCTCGGCGTGTCGGGTACCATTGCGGGTGATGTTGGTCGCGTTCATTCCCCTTGCGATCACTCTTCCATTATGGACGAGTACGCAACCGACGGGTGTTTCATTGGTCTTCAGAGCCAGGCGGGCCTGCGACAGTGTCGATTAGCATGAAATCAGCTAGCGCATAATAATGGCAGCGTGGTTAGGTTCAACGCAGCCGAATACAGAAGGAAAGCTTCGACTGGAGGCCTGGTGCGCACATGTATCGCAAGACAAGGCCCAGCGCGGGGAAGGAGGATTTTGTGACATGGCGTACAGCTTTGAAACGCAGCAGCGCCAGTGCATGTGGAACACCAGAGGAAGTAACAATGCCATGCATCTCAAACAATACTTTCGAAATTGACTTGGACATAATTGAAACGGTGTCATCTGAACAGAGAGTGTAGACGACTTGAAGCAGTGTTCCCGTGAGAAGAGCGAAAAAAGGAAAGGAAAGCAAAACAAAAGAAAATGGATATAAAATAATGAAGGACGCAAGATCTTGGAAGAGCAGCGGGCAACGTACCATATCCAGCGCCTCCTCCATGAAGCCGAAATGAATCTCCCGCTCGGCAGCCTGCGCAGGATCCTCGGGTCCCTCGAGAGGCTGAACGGCTGGTGGCAAAGTGAGGTTGTCTTGACTATTCTCATGGGTCTCCTTGTCGCCAGTGGGATCGTAACGCTGGTGGTTGATGCTGTTGGTGACGTCGCCGAGGGCGGGCTTGGTCGCTTTTCCACTCACGGACGCATTCTGCGTGACGTGTCCATTGGCAGTAGCGGGTGCGACCTTCATGCTGGATCGGTCATCGAGGTTGGCATCCTTGGGACCGTAGGGGTGCTGAGGCCTGGTGGTGGTGGCCATGCGTTGGCCCTGCATGGCTTCAGATTCGCCGTCGTGGTCGCCGTTTTGTTCTTGCTGCTGGTCGGCGTGATCGGTGTTGTCGAGATGTTGACCTTTGTTCGTGTCGTCACTACTCCTATCTCGGTTTTGGTTGTTGTGTTGTCGAGGTTCGGAGGGAAGAATGTGCGTGGCCAGGAATTGAAATACAGGTTCAAAAATGCCAACAACGAATGCAAATATGGCGTCAAAAAATGTCGGGGCCCTTGCACCTGGACCTTCTGAAGATTGGACGTCCCCACTTGCTGCCATATTTGTAGACATTGGCCCGTGATTTCAAAGCCTTGAAACTGGCAGCCACTTAGCTGCTGGTTGCTAAAGCTTCTTGTTGCTGGCTGCTGGCTGCTGTTGCCTCCAGACTTGAATCTGCTAGGCGCCAAGAGTCGCTGAAAAGCAAGGCTTCCCCCCCCTCGTTACTTCTCTTTCTTTGCCTTTTCCCAAACCCTTCCAAAGATTGTTCAATCTCAGACGAAGGCTACCCAGCCCGGCTCCTTCCAGAATCAGACAGATCAGCGATCCTCTCTGTCCGTTTTCGTCCCACTCCGTCTCCTTCTTTCCTCTCTTTTTTTTCTCTCTTTCTCTCTGGCCTTCTCAAATCTCACAATCAAGCATTCAAAATGATAATTCTCAGGGTATGATTGTCACCTCACTATTAAGAGTTCATCCGGGTGTGAAAGGAGAACCGGTATGAGGTGAAGATTCATGGAGATATTCAAGAGTGTCACAAAAGGAGAAGGTGCGATTTGCAAACGCCGGACTTGGTTGAAATTTTGAGTGAGATAGGCTAACCGGGGTTGTACGTACTCCCAGTTGCATGTCAACCCCTTTAGTTGCATCATCTGGTCCGTGCTCCGGTTTCCTATGTATGTAAAGAAGAAGCCTTTCGTAACGAAAAGAGTTCGCAGCACAAACGGACAGTGTGAGACAGCAGCAGCAAACACGCCTTCACCCCCTCGGTCGTTGCTCCCAAACTCCATGTGGTTTGCATTGCCCAGGAGGTTGGTGATTCGATGAGACCCGTTCAATTCCTCATTCACCCTGGCAGACTCCTTCAAGTCTCAAGTGCGTGAATGCATTCCGTTGAATAACCCTAACCCCTGACTCTACACCCCACCCCACCCTTTTAGTCCCGAACATTTCAAGGTTGAGCTCCATGCACCATCATGTTGCGAAGCATGGTTCATGAGAAGTTCTACCTAAGTTAGTTGAAACCCTTGGTTTAGGAGCTCTTGGAGTATACGCAGTATCACCAATGCAACCGGCTCGGTCGTGCGGCTGGAAACATGTACCGACCACCTAGCCTTTTTGAAAAGCGTTATGCTTGAATCACGATGCACTCAGCACACATCAAGTTCGGCCACCAAGGTAAGGTATCACCAAATGCTCAAATGCAAAACGCTGAAAAACGAAGACCATCTCATCACCATCACCATGAGCCCGAAGCAGTCTGCAAGAAGACTACTCCTCCTTATACACAGCTCAGCACGGGCACACGAGCGATGAAGCTTGTCCAAGGGGACCGGCTCCGTCGGCACGTTGACACTGTGCTGTTGGGCTTGCTCCTGATGCTGTCGCCGATAGCACCACCAGAAGGGTTGGCCTGCAGGTGCTGGTAAGCCGACACGGTCGACAGGAGGGAGAGGAGGATCACAGGCGTGATTGGTAGGTTGGCGAGGATGGGCGTTTGCGTTTGCATCGGCAGAATGGACATGACCACCACCATCAGTAGGGAAACAAGGCCGAATACGACCAGCTGGGAGCACACTGGGGAGCTCGTCGGCAGTTGTCGCACCGGCAGGGTGGGGAGCAGAGCGCCGCCGGCGAGAATCATCTCCAGTAGGCGCAGTGGCATGTTTGCAGCGGGGCGTAGCAATCCCTGGCTTGATTCCAGGCCATGGACTGGTAGAGCTGCGTTGGCATTGTCCGAGCCAGTGCCATAGTGTAGGCCCTGGGCGGCGCGGTTGAGGGCATTTCCAGCAAAAAGTGTCTGGCTTGGCCGGCTTGACGAGCCGACTTCCAGTGGGTTGTTTAGGCCCTGGAGTCCGCCGGTTGCCTGGCCTAGCGGTAGGCTCAGTTGGCCCAGATTGTCACTCCTTGATGAAGCGGCAGCATCAGTGGATGTTGCTGACAGTGGCAGAATGGCGCGTGTCGTTGAGCGACCAGGACGATGGCGGTCCGAGTCTAGAGCTTGGAGTTCCTTCTGGGAGGTCAGCATACTGGCTTCCAAGACAGACGGTGGGCAGGGTGGACGTACAGTTGTACTAACTGTTTGTGAGCTCAAGTGGGCATTGGCGATGCTCTCTGGAACAATGTTCCGGCGGGATGCCTGTGGTATCACTACCTGGGAGAGCAATGGCGCCGAGGAAACAGCAGCAGTGAAGCAGCTCAGGTCGTTGCTTCCCAGTAGGCTCTCGCCGTTTTGGGCGACGATAGCCACTGGTGAGTTCCTGCGCATAGACTGCAGGTCTTGGGTCCTTGTCACAGCCTGAACGGACCGACTGGTGTCTTGGCCAGCATCGTTTGCATGGTATGGCAGCGAGCTACCATAGAAGCCTACTTCGCCGTCACCGGTGGCTATCTGTCGGGTGGATACCTGGTCGCCAGGAACACGCCACTCTGGCTCGCCGGGGCTGAGATTGAGGTGAGACTGATCAAAGCGCCACTCCTGATCGCCAAGCAGGCCGGTGCTAAGCACTGGCGTAAGTTGACTGCCGGCAGATTGGACCGAGGAGCCGGAGGCATTTCTCTTGTCGCCAGACTTCAGTAGCTTTGGCTCCTCATCAATAAAGCTGGAAGAAGGAGAGAAGAGGTTGAAGTCCACATAGTTGCTGCCGTGTTGACCGGCCGAGTTGAGGTATGGTAGGCTTGGCTCCAGGTTGTTGTGCTCTGATTGGAGGAAGGCTAGTGTTTCGTCGTGGCCGAATGTGGTAAAGTTATCGACGTGTGGGACCATACCAGAGCTGACAGGAGTCACTGGCTGGATTGGAGAAACAGAAGAGCCAGATGCCGATGGAGAGAAGTTGTTATTCTCCGCGCCGAAGAAGAAGTCAAAGTCATGTGGGATGGCGTCATAGAAGTTCTGTGGGACTGCGGCGACGACGGGCTCGTCGGTGAAGGTTAAGAACTGCTCCCAAGACTCATCCAAAGGAGTAGACAAATCAACATCGAGACCGATGTCGTCCATCTGGAAAGAGCTCTCTGCTGAAGCGGGCTTGGAATTTGTGAGCTCCGCCGCAGGCGTTGACGTCGTCTTCTTGGTCTTTTTCACTGGCTTGGCTGCCTCCGACCTGGATTCGGACTCCATTTGAGAAGCAGCTCGCTTCTTGTGGCTAGGGTCGCAACGGATCTTCTTCTTCTTGCAGGCGTCGCAGGCCTTGAGAATCCTCATGAGATGAGCGTGGTCGCGCTGCTCCTTGGACTTGCAGCCCCTAGACACGGAGTTGGTTACGTCGGTCCCGTCCTTAGTAAGGATCTTCATGCCCGGCAGATCAGAGAAGTCGATTTTCTCCTGCTTGGTTGCGGGTTTCCGGGTTGCGACATGAGCCTTCTTCGCTACTCCACTAGCGGCATGGATCGAAGCCTGTGAAGGAGAGCTGTAGGAGCTCATGTCGGACATGATGGGAGAGGTGCTGAAGGAGGAGGACTGTGCGGAGTCTGGAGTGGTGACTGGGGTGTAGACGGCATAATATTTGAAGTTCTCGCCGGTCTGACCAGAGTGGTCAAAGAAGTCCATGGAGATACTGGCCCGCTTCTCTGGGGCGGATGCAGAGCCGGGAAGGTAAGCGTCGATGAGTTGCTCAAGCTCTTTGGTACCGACAGCAGGCAGAAACTGAAGGGGGGCACCGAGGGCTGGCTGGTAGACGGAAAAGCCCTGGAAAGAGCTGGCAGACGAGGCTCGCGACATGCTAGTCATTGCTGCAGGGTTATCACCAAAGTACCGCGAGAAAGGATCCAGGTTGGTGGATAATGTGTTCTGAATTTCTCGGGTTCGGGTTACTTGAACAACCTTTTAAAACCCAGTGACTTTGGGATAAGATGGTGAGCGTCGTTTTGACGGTTGCTGACGAGACGGGACTTTGCGTTCGTTCCGTACGGAGGATGGTGCTGACAAAGAGTAATGAGGGAGTAAGCGGTAGGCAGAAGAGCTGGGGGAGAAGGGTGAGAGGCAAGTGACCAGTGTGTTTCTCTGATTGCTGGTTCCTTGACTGCTTCCGGAGCTCTTCAGTCCTGGCAAAGACACGGGAATATTCGTTTGAGCTGGACCGAATCAATTAATCAAGAATAGAAAGGAGAAAGACAGTAGCAGCCTGGACTCGGGAGGAGGAAATCCATATTGATATGCTTCAACCTTTGGCGGTCTTGAACCTGGGGAACCAGGAACACCCAGGCGCAGTCACCGGCGAGCTCAAAAAGGAATGGTTCGTTCATCCTGGCGTGTACATGCGATTTTAAGCTGGACTGATAGTGCAGTACTATGAACAACCGTGAGATTGAATCGTACATGGGTGCTCCGTCCAGGGACAGTAAGGGGCCCCTCTAGCAGAATCCTTTCAACTTGCAAGTAGCTGATCATCCTGGTGGGGCAATCTGCCAACCTCTGATTGGACGATTACCCCTTACATGCAGTGGTTTTCGGCGAGAGAATCGTTTGATGGCTGTGTGTCCGTCCCAGAATCAGAATCCGCCCGTCTTCATGCCCACCAATCTCCACGAAGATGACGGACCTTTGGTGGTAAGTGGATGAGTGAGAGAACTGCATTTCTCAGACCTTGAGGTCGTTCCATTGGCCAATAGCCAGCCACCTAAGATATGAGTCAACAACCCCATGAGGAAGCTGGCACACGTTGGTGTAACCCTGATTACCCAGGTATTTCCTTGCGGTGACCCAAGTGTGACTCCTCTTCGATGCCATCGTCAGTCAGACGGGTCCATTCAACTCCACTTGTATTGCAGAGCCTCAATTACTGCGCAGTTGAGCGAGCATTCCTCACTTAGGCCACTTTATTCAATGCATGGGATTCTTGGAAAACTCAATTGCTTCATTGGCAATTTTGTACTCGATGCGCAATCGAACTGGCCAAGCATCAAATTCTGTTCGATATGATAATGTCAATTGCCTTTTGTTCCCCGGGACCAGCTCACAAGCGATTGAGTCCAGGTGTCTTGCTAGGTATAATCCACCGCTGAAAGGTGAACTTCCTCAGTCGGGCGTTCGGAGCCGGGTGCTCGGCCCCGTGCCGAACAGTTTAGCCTTGCTGTTGTTGTTATCATGTCCTTGTGGGTCTGAACACCGGACGGGGAAAGTCGCGGAGTACTGTGCACCTCAGTAGGGAAAATGGATGGCTCTGATTAGCCTTGTAACCGTGATCAATTATTAACATGGCCATCTCTGTTATGAGTGACTTCTAAGGTACAGGACCTTGGCCCGATGTACCTGTGTCGTTGGCTCGTGGGGAGCGAGCCTCGAGGTAGTGGCCGCCGTATCTCTTGTTCAGCCGAATGTGCCATCCTACCCTTCCTTTTCCAGTGTTCCTTATCCCATCATATCCTCGTGGATCTATCAATTGACACCCCTTCCCACCACTAAGCTATCATCAAACCTGTCGCATCTTGTCCCACGCGATGCAATGTCTGAATACACTTTCGACGTAATCTATTGATATCTGCAAACACCCCTTCGAGATGCGATCTTCCTGAATGCAAGCAAGCAACTAAGCAGGCTTGCAATAATTCGCGGGGAAAGCCCCTTTCCTGCCGCCCAGCTCGCCTGTCCACCAATCCTGGTCCGTCTGCGTCTTCTTGACAATTTTGATCCGGTCGCCTTCTCGGAAAGACAAATCCCCACCTCCCTGACCAACAAAATCGTACTGCGCAATCACAAATTCTTCTGGCTTGCCACTGGGTATCCGCTTGGGTGGTGGCGGAGGTGGCTTCTTCTTTTTTGCTGCCATGGCGCTGTTACTGATTTGCGAGTAGCTTGACGCTATTGTCGAGGCCGGAGAAGGTGGTTGCCGGCTGCCGAAATAGTCGGTTGAGGAGGCCCGACGGAGCTGTGAAGGCGAAACGCTGTCGGGGGTTCTTCCGAGGTCACTTGCGGTAGTGAAGTCAGTGGGCCGCAGCGTGTCACCGTAACTAGGACTCCTCAGATCAGGTCTTGGGCCAATCCTGGGACTGGGCTGCGGTGATGGGATTGGCGATGTAGCAGAAGTACCCGTTGAGCCGAAGGAGGGTATCCGTCCCCGTCCACCATTGGCGCCTGGGATCAGACCCGATGACGTGCGGCGGACGCCGGCATCGTGGGGCGAGGGAGGCGCGGCAAGCTTGTTGCCACCTTGGTCCTCGCCGGAGAGGTTCAAAGGTTCCCTGATGCCCCTGCCCCGAGCTATCAGCGGCAGGGACTCCACCTCTATCTTTCCAGGCTGGAAATCGCTGGCCCATTGTGCAATCACATCGTCCATGGGTGGTGCCGGAGATGGAATCCCGTTCTCCTCGCAGTAGCCGTGCAGCACGGTATAGTATAGGCCAAGCAGCCGGTTCTGGATGAGGACGTGTACGGATAGCAGAGGGGGGACGAGACCGAATGCCGCCTGGACGATGGGAGGTAGGGTCTCTCGTAGGTGTGTATCAGCGATTTCAAATTCCTAGAAACATGGGTTAGTAGAGTTCTTTTGATACATCTGGCTGAAGATTGTACCTCTGTCACAGCTGCCAGTTCGTCCTCGGCCTTTGCTAATGAAGACTCCTCCTTTGGCGTGCGACCCATCTTCCTGTGCAGCTTGTGTACTTTCTCTTGTGTTCTCTCGACATCAATTCTCTTGTCCTCTCTCTTTTTCACAGTCTTGCGTATTGGGGCGATGGACTGGCGAGCGTCGTTACCAGCCCTGATGATGCGCTCTTCAATGGAGTTGATCTCTTCATCAAGTTCTGTCTTCAGGTCGGCATAAACCTCCTTCAACTTGAAAGTCCGATGGAGCTGGAGTTCAGGCGTTTGGGCAGATGGGCGGCCGTGGCCATCGGATGCGCCGACTATGGGGTCATATAGGTTCGCATAAACGTCGGCAACATTGAATTGGGAGTTGACGAGGGCAATCCATGATTCTTGCCAGGACTTTGCAGCTTCGATTATCTGGATCACAGAGTATTAGCATTGTCGAAGATGGAGGGGCGTCATGGCATAAGGGTGCCCATTACCTTTGCAAGGACACGATCGGCATCTTCATAGTCGTTCAGTAGGACGGATACTTTGGCATTGTCGCCTGGGCTCTTGTGCGTCAACCTGCCAAACTTCTTTTGCATTGAATGCATATTGGCCCAAGATCGTGGCTCTTGCCCACGAGTATCAATGGAGGAGGCGTGAGAAGAGGGCAGGAGAAAGCAGGTGTGGTCGCACACAAGGGGTTAGAGGGCAAAAGGCAAGAATGGTGGTGGTGCCAGTATGGGCAACCAGGCAGCGCTTAACGAAAGTGGAGAAGCTCGGACCACATTTAAAATGATATCACTGCTGGCTTACACGAGAAAAAGGAGGGGCAGGCCGAGACCCGGCTAGAATGATGGCATGGATGAGTCGGGTTACTAAATAATGAAGGCAAGATCAATGCAAAGTCAAGCCATAGGCCAGATCATGGAAGAGTTCCGAGAGAAAGAGAAACGGAAGCGAACGAAACGGCGGGGACAGGAACGGGAGAACGGGAGCTAGAAGTTAGAATCCAGCCGGGTGAAAGACACTTTAGCGCTCCAAGGTTGCTCGTGTTAATCTTGAAACGCCTAACTGAGACCAGGAATGAAGTAATGATTCGTGGCAGTGCATGCCCGGGTTGAAATAGTACGATGCAGTCAGCCTAGGTATCCAAAAAGCCTATACATAGAGAAACAATGGCAGCCTGCGGATCCTGTACTGTAAGAAGAGTCCAGGCCCCTGTCAATGCCACTTAGGTACTTAGGTACTTAGATACTTCCAAGGTTGCCTACACAGAAGCTGAAGAAAATCAATGAGACATTCGGCAACGGCTCGCGCCGAATCGCAGAGCAGTCAGTCACCTGACCTCGCGGCTGCCATTTTCGCCGGCGCGTCAAACACGGCATAAACTCTTTATTGACCACGAGTCACGACGCGTCTTCAATGATAGTGGCAACCCGCCATTTCGCCCAATACACGTGCGTCTGCACAGAGGAGGAATGGTACCCCTTCAGGGGCTTATAGAGAGCGTACTAGTACCCCCTTGTGGGCATCGATCCAAACCGCCACGGACCGTTGCCTACCATGTCGACTTCTCCTCCATCAGCCGCTGCCGTCCTAGAATACACGTGTCTCTTCACACATGACCTCCGCCGCAAGCAGAAACGATGGCAAGATGGCCGTCTCAAATATCACGCCTTCAACAAGCGCGTTATGGTCTATGACGAGCGTGGGAACTTCGTTGGCGACATGCATTGGCGACACGACTTTGCTCTGGACGAAGGCGAGGAGATCGAGCTCGAGCGCGGAGGCGTCATTGTTCAAGTCTCCAGCTTGGTTAGTCGTGAGGAGACCGACCTTTCCGAACTCTTGGACAAGAGAGTCAAGGAAAAAGAGCAGCGCCATCTCCAGAAGCTTGCTCGCTCACCAGCCCCTACTGCCGTCCTTCCGCAACCCGGCCCTCGACCTTTAGGCATGCCGCCAGATCATTTCCAGTTGCGACACCGACCTCTGCATCAGGTTATTGGCACTCCGACTGGTCACCATGGGAAGGCCCTGGTGCCGAAGGAATCGCCTTTTGAGCGGCGACAAGATGCTGCTGCTGCTGCTACTGAAACACTTGACGAACGAGCTGCAAAAAGGAGGAAGCACGAAGATCCACCACCAAGCAAGAGTGGCTATTCAACAGCACTATTTGGACAATCCTTGACTCTAAGTGCCACGCCTGCAAGCTCTGTCCCCATGAAGCGTCGGGCCAGGCCGGAGCCGGACCCAGACCCCTCGGGTCAGGTTGATCATCCAACTGCAAGAGAGGTTTTGGATACAGTCCCGCGTGGAAATCTAAGAATGGCTCGTCAACTCAACCAGAAGAGTGGATATGCACAGGGCCTGTTCGGGCAATCCTTGACTTTAAGCCATACGCCCGTGAGCTCCGTGCTGCCCAGACGCCAGCCACGGCACGAATCCAGCTCAGGCTCAACTGACGATACAGACGGGAGCGAACGTCATGAGAATCCCCAGCCAGCCCTACGAGAACAGTCAAAGGTATCCCGCCACTTCGACCAGCCTGCCAGCAGGCCGCAGAAAGCTGGGTTGGAAAAGAAAGCCAGTGCAAACCGCAAGAGTCTAGCTACAAGGAACCATTTGGCGGAGGACAGGAAACTCAAAGATAACCGTGTCATTTCTCTAGATCGCGGCGTTGAAGTACTCAAGCACGCGACATCGGAAGATGATGATGTTGTCGAGATTGATGATCCGGGACCAGTTCAAGTACAGCTTGTCCAACAACCGAGAAGAGAAGAGGACACGCGGAACACAGGAATGGTTGGTAAACAAACGCTTGATTGTTCGACCGTGACGACACCACGGCAAAAACCTACCAGTGGGCAATCAACTCATGGTCGCCCGGTCGAGCAGGAGGACGAACAAAGTAATCTTGAGAAGAGAGAGGAACCTGCCCGGCCCAAAAGGACAAAACCAGCCGCAACTAAACCTGCGACACATAAAAGGACAGCCGACCTTGGTGCCCCCAGGCCGCGTGAAGACCCGACACGTTCCATTGCCACGTCAAGGCGAGCAGATGAGCATGTTACGGAGCTTAAGCTCAAGTCCAGAAAGCGTGGACTCTTGATGATATCGGACGCACCCAAGAAGCCTCGTCGGCAGGCAGTTAGTATTTCAACCAGGCCCTCCGACGAAACAGAGTCACTTGACGCAAATGCAAGAGATCGCGAGTGTGATGACGCCGAGCTCGGAAAGGATGCGAGAAGGACGCGTGCCCAACGGACGATATCAACGGAACTCGGTGAATTCAATGGTCTTTCCCGGTCGCCATCACCTGAACCTAAGGAGACGTCAATTTGTTATGGTGAAGCACCGAGCAAGCATAGTGGTGACAAACGAGAGCGGCCAATGGCGGATTTGTTGTCCAAGCCTGATAAGGACCATCGTGATGACGACGATGTTGTTTTCGGCGAGGACCTCATTATCGACCAAGCCACAACCCAAACTCCGCCGCCACCAAATGAAGTTTGGGATCCTTACCGGCTACCGTCTTCCCCTGAGGAGGAAGTGCCCATTCCTCGGCCGGCATCAAAGCCGGGAAGCAAGTCTCCCCCAACAATTAGCGACTCCAGGACGGGACCTGCGGATAGAATTCGTGACGCCCAAAAGGCTGGGTCCAAGCCCAATACGGCTTCCAGAACCAAGCAGCAAAGACCGCCAAGAAGAAGGGTTAGTCTTGAGGACGACGAGGAGCCATATGAACTGCCTACAGCTCTAGAGACGCTCGTTGTTAGTAACACCGAAGATGATACTCCTGCAACGAATGAAGCGGCCCCAACGAAACGGGCCAAGCCGAAGAAGACAGCGGAAGCCAAGAAGCGAAAGTCTAGAACGCAAGATAGTATGGCAGACCTTGAAGTGGAAGTGGACGAGTCTGTGGAAGCTATCAAAATAAAGACCAAGAAGCAGCATGTTCAGGCTAGCCCAGAGTCGCAAGACGAACAAGCCGAAAGGCGCCGCAGGTCAACAAGACAGAAGCGACATCGAGTCGACGAGTCCGATGAACCGGCCTTGGCTAGCGAATTGGATGTATCCCAGGAGGAGGAGATCCCGAAGAAAAGACAGCGCGGGATCTCCAAAGCATCGGATAGCAGGCCTCGCCTGGAGAGGATCAAGAAGAACATCAAGAGCAGAGAGTTAATTGGTTTCAATCTTACGGCCCTGAAAGCGCCTCTTGGTCCTAGAGGGATCGGAATGCCATTCAGTATTCTTTCTTCGCCGGTCGATGAGTCCATTCAGAAGCGGATGTCGAATCAAGCAGTAATGGAGGCTTCTTCAGACCCCGTCATCAAGGATGGTGATGAGACGTCGATTCATCTCAATAATGATGCGACAAAGTATAAGCCGAATCGGATCGTCGTCGATGAGTCTTCGACTGCAGAACTCAGCGAGCGGCCAACGACTTCTACCTCCACCTCTCCAACTGCCAAGACCCAGGTGTTTGAGCATACCACGACGAACGAAGATCTTTCTAGGGTCGTTGAAAACGCGGTTGAGGCCTGTCCCGTCCAAGCCCAGCGTGAGACCGTGACGACAGGAGCCAAGAAACAGCTGGCAGCACAGAAGAGTGTACCGGGAATTACTTCCGGAAGTAGTTCTCGAAATGCGACGAATGACACATCAAGTCGCACGCCACATGGCCCGTTGCCGAACATATCAACAGGCCTCATTTTATTACAGGGTCATCACGCCGTTATTGAACTGAGAGCAAATGACTGCGAAAAAACCAAGGTTCAGGCAAATGCTCACATACTGCAAGCCACCATGGACTCTGACTTGGCTATCTCAACTGATAACCCATCAGCTGCTCAGAAGTTCAATTCCACTGACCGAAAGCAAAGGTCAAAACCAGCCGTAGCAAGTTCACAAGAGATCAAAGAGGCTCAAGTGGCCTTGGATTTCACGGAGATTACCCAAACGACTGAAGCATCTGTTGTCGCAGCCGCAACATCCCTCGCCCCCCTGGAGGCACCTAGAATCGGTCTCCAGCGGCGGCCGTCCACAAGCAAGAGTGCCAATTCGGAGGCTGAAGTCCATGAGAGTAAGGCGGGAACCACCGGATCTACCGGAAGCAATGAATCTTCTACTACCATGGCTCAGGTAGCCCTTGCCGCTCCAGCACAGAAGCCTACACCCGCCATCCAACAGCAACCATCGACTACCATCCAGGAGGACGGTACAAAACCGGAGGGTGCACATGACAAGCCTGTCCCATCAGAGGAGATCCGCGTCGAACAAACCGCTGGCCCTGCGATCCGACCTCGCGTGACTGCTCCTTTCAAGAAACCGACTCCTGCCATACGAAGGCAGCCGTCGACGATCACAGCTACGAATGAAATCCATACGAGCTTAATAGGAGCAGAACCAGACACGACAGGAGATTCCCAGAGCAATTCTGCATACGCCTCAGCCGCTACATCCACCATTGATGCGCCTCTACGAACGCCGGCACACGCGCCTGTGTCACCGTCTCCAAATCGAGAGGATAACACCAAGGGGGAATCCGACACATCAGGAGAAAATCCGGAGACTAAGACGGCGGCACCCGCTGCTCTAATTCAGAGAAACAACTCCATCGGCCTCCGTCGACAGACTGCAACCTCACAACGGGTCAACAATATCAGAGGCGTCCGACCTCAGGTTAGAGCTCCCGAAGACCAGACAACAGACAGCGCGACAAGGGCAGCCGTCAAAATAGTGAATCCAGCGTCTCGCGGCCGCAAGGCAGCATTGGCGGCGGACGCGGTGGGCCAGGTACCACAGCGAGTCCTTCCTCCGACCCAGCCTCCTTTGCTGGTTCCGATATCTACCGCTGACTTGGCTTGCACACCGTACGAGCCGCCTCCGAAAGAACCCGAGCGGCCGAAGAGGAAGATGAAATTCCCTGGATTCCAGTCGGCGAGGGGCGAGGGGCCCTGGAGTAGAGAGGCTTTTGATTTGCTTGAGAGTGGGAGGCCTAGCTAGGCTATGGTGGGAACAGCGGCCCTGCACTTGGTTGTATTTGAGCTTGCACACTGGGATGGGGATATGTTGTTTTTTGTCAAAACTTGCAGCGACTTTTGAAGGTAATCGTCTAGCGATGGCTGCTGACTACAAGACGATATACAAAGCAGAGGGATGGCTTGACAGTCAAATACTGGTGAGCGCATTGCTGTATGAGGGTTCAATCATTAACCTGTGGTGATATGTTTCTATCATACATTTCAAATCTTTGTGCCCATCTAATCTGACATCCGTTCTTCAGCACATACAAAGTGTCCATTTTGGCTCTCAACATCACTCCCCTGCAGGACCTCATCTCTACTCGCATGGCTGTCGCTTGCCCCGCCCATTGACACATGTGTACTTGTACTGGTGGTCACCAATATCCGTCCCTTTTGAATCCACCCATGTTCACTAAGCGTAGGAATCTCATCACCGCCTGGCCTACTCCCATTAACAGTCCCCAGACCGTTATCCCGTCCCATGCTATGCAACTGGTAACTCGCCCTGCTCCCCCGCCCGTTCCTAAACCGCACGTCGCTATCCCTCGCCTTCCCACTACTACTCCCGCTGACAACACCGATGAGGCTGACGAGCCAGGGCATGTGTTGGCGCACAAAGGGCTTCATCGTCGCGAGGCAGTTGCACAGGATTCCGATGTTGATCTCAACGGCGCTCCAGACCGCGGCGGAGCCCTGGGTATAGAGCACGTCCGGGTTGTCCGTCATTGCCCGGACATAGGCAATGCGGACGCATGATGCTATAGCGGCACTGTTTTGTGTGTGTCTCGTCAGCAACTCCCGAAGCCAGGCATGTCCTCAAGGGTGGGTTGTGGGGAGGGGGGGGGGTCTTGCCCGCTGCCCATTGCTAGGATGCATCCAACTGTTATTTTCTGCCTCCGAGTGATCTGGAGGTTCCAACTGTAGGATTTGTGGTTAGTGTCTGTTATTCCAGATGAGTATGCGGACCATGCCCTCGAGGGCATTGAGAGGGCATCAGGCGCATGGAAAAACGGGGCGGTTGGCTGTGTCCAGACATACAGAGTGAACGTTGGTAGTATGACCAAGACACCGTCTGTTATTATATTCAGAACGGCCTGCGCCAGTGCCACATTGTTGAGACACGTGTTGTTGCCGACGCTCAACGGGTTGCAGGGCCCGGAGAGGATGACGGTGAAGGCGATCGTGTATGCGATGACGGTGCAGGCGACAATATACAGGGCTATTCGAAATCCCATCCGCACGTCGATCCGGTGGTAGAGAGTAATGAGGGAGAGCTTGGCAAGCGTAGTAGGCCAGAGGTAAGTTATTCCGAGGAAGAGGAGCGACTGTGTGCTGGCATCAGCATGCGAGGTGGTGACCGAGGGCTGTGACCGAACAAGGGCAGGCTGTTTTCACTGCGACGTACATCCATGTAGCATTGTAAATTCTCTTCAGTGACGCTCCAGAGATGTTTGCCAAAGCCGCAAGGGAAAACCCTAATCATACCAATGAATGATGCCAAATAGACTGCCCATGATGCGAGGAGGAGGACTATCATGACCCTTTGGGTTAGTTCCTGACCATGGTAATGCTAATGTAGGATCGTTTCCTCCTCTTGCCGCCATATATATCCCCCTGGATACGAACAGACAAATCACAGTATCATTGTCTATTGTTTGTCTCCGTACCCCTGTTTTCCACTTTCTTAATGCTGTGACAAAAGAAGGATGCAACGTACAAGCATCGACACCCAGGTTTCGAACGATAAAAGCGCCGGTATAGAATCGCAAGGCAAGGCCAATGGTTGCCATGGCCGATGTCACAGCATAGACTGCCAAGATAGCGACCTGAAGCTCTGAAAACCCATCGAAGTTGGCAGTCTCGCCCGATGGGACCGGCTCGATCCCGATCTTGGTCATGGTAGCCCAGTCTCTGCTCCTTGCGATTATGCGGTCTGGGACAAAGTTGCATGAAATGGATTGCTCGAAAGAATGGCTGTCTAAAGCAAAGACGAGAAGACTAGGCCAGGATGATTTCGAGGCTGGAGTACCAGCTAAATTTCTATCCTCAGTACATTCTTCCGTCTTCAGGTTCACGAACTACTCCAGGTCATGATCTGCAACTAATAATTAAGCCCAAGAAGAAGTAATTCTATAGGCGCCACTGCACAGACATCCCACGGAATCCAGATATTGTCTTGTTTTCTTTTTCGGATACCCATGTATAAACGGCCGTGGGGGGCCGTCCACAGCACAGTCTCGTCTCCACAACTTCCGGGAGAGCATTGCCCAGGTGAAGTCTGTTGTTGGTCCTAAGCGCGTAAGTCTCCTAATTTTTGGCGCTGAGTATGAAAATCTCCGGACTGTGTTCGGTTGCATTTGAGCATCGGTGATAAACTTTCAATATTATCCTCTTTGGGACTCGATAGTCCTCCTACGGTCAGTCATGTGAGTCTCGGACATTACAGCCAACACGACAACGTACCGCGGAGACGCGGCACTCTGGGGTAGCCATTGATTGTCTTGACTCAAATTGGCTCATGTTTATTATACACATGCGATATGTAGGCGATATCATCAGCTATTTCACGCATACTAAGTAGTGAAGTCACACCACATCTTCCCACACGAACTGCATGAACCATCATGCGACCCGCCAGGCCTTATCTATTTAGTGCAGGTCCATATCATCTCAAATTGATGGGCTGAAGAAGAAGAAGAAGAAGAAGCGGTCACTATGTGGCTCGCGCACCCCCTGAACTAACTGTCGTGGTACCGCCAATCAACCTGGTCTTCCCAAACCAGCAGACCTTGCGACTCCCACGACTGTTGCTACTCGTGCGCAGTAAAACAGTCGCCATCTTCTTAAGACCAGGAAGGGCTGAACCAAATCAGACAACGGGAGGCGCCCGGCCGGACGCTTTTGGGCCCTTGCCCACATTTTTGCCTTTCCGGCGTTGGAATGTTCTTCTACCCCCGCCTCCTCACAGCTCTTTTGCTTTTTTTCAGCCACCTGGCGTTTATTCTGCCTGCTCACATGGTCCGATTCGATAATCTCGTGTCTGTACACGGTTAGCTTCGATCTGCGAACAAGCGCTGTCATTATCATTCTTCCATCATCGGTCCCTCGACTCTGCCTCTTTGTGCCCTTAATCCTCGGTATATACCTTTTCCCCCCTGTATGGCTCACATCAAGTGCTGTCTGCGCTTGGCGGCCTCCGGTCGGCAGTGACAAGATGTCTCGGGCCCGACGAAGACTGGTGCCGCATGTGGCCAGACTTGTTGATTCCGGTAGAACTGTTCAAAATACGATGAAGCCAAGATCGATGGTTAAGGAGTCCATGGGACCATTTAAGATCCAGAGAACAACGAGGAACGACTTAAGTGCTTAGTGAAAGCGATGGACGGGAAAGACATCGGCCTCTCCGAAGCCTTAGCGGCCCGTTGGGCGTGATTGTGCCAGTCCGATGCAACTCGCCAAGCTCCATGCTCGCATGAGGGATGCTAGTGAGAAGTGAGTTCACAGTGCGAGAGCTCGTAATATGAGCTGTCATTACCGATATAATAAATCCTGAACAACTTTCCTGAAGGTCCGACGACCCGGGTGTGCGGCCTACTATGCCTCGAAGTATGTTGGTACAAGGAAACCGACCGCATAGCGGATATGTATCTAAAGAAATCCAGGCACTACAACAGGCGACCAATTATATGTTGAAAATAGCTAGTATGTATGTACGGTTCTTTGTTGAATGTTTCCATCAGACCAATGTAAATGGAAAACACCGGTTTTCGTCCAGATGTCCTTGAGAAATGCAGTACATCCACTACGGCTCAGACGCTCACTAATCAAGTCCTATAATACATCCTCAGAAGAGCCCTGAGAGCGGTAGATAAGTGTCGGAGGGACCTCACGGCTCATATCACCAGGAATGTTGGCCACGGTCCAAACCTTGGAATATAAACGAACCTTGGCTTTGAGTTTAGAAGTGCTACGGTGTTGATATGTGTACAGTGGTGACCCCGTATATAACATACGGCCCATCCAAGAGAGACGTATGCTATAGATGGGTCATATGCTAATTATATAGGGGTAAGGGGCTACATATATTATCTATCAATCCATCCACTAAATATATATGTTATTTCAGGGTTTATGCTATATAGGTATCTGTTATATGGGGTGTCACTACTGTAAGTAGGTAATGCAGTCTTGTATGTAATGAACCCAAACAAGCCTTAGGAGCCGGCGTTCCAGAAACTGAAGTTTGGACAAATAGACTTGACTGGTACCTTGGAGCCCATCAGGCCCCCCCCCCCACCCGGGGCACACGTACATGTGACACTAAGCCCGAGGTAGCTAATCACTCACGCAATCCACTTATAACGAGGTATATTCAAAAAGCTTTACTTCCGGTCTCTATAATTATTCATACATCGTGGAAGTCGAATTATATCACTTACTTATAACGCCCGGGCGTCAAGATATACTCAAATACACTCGTACCCTTACTATTCATAGTTGCAGATGACTCTACTGACTCTGAGCCGGGGAAGACAGTATTCTCAGAGATGCCACGAGTCAAAGCTTTGTGCTTCTCAGTGAGGATGCATAGTCGTTGACATCAACTAAAATTGATAAGTTGAATGCTGTCACTCAGTGCTGGGTTCAATGTTGCCCAGCTTTGGGATGGGCAGCGCACATCAAAGCTTGTATGTCCAATCATCATGGTCCCCCCCCCCCTCAAGACCATGAGCTCTGTAGAATTATACAGAGACAATTGTGGTATTCTATACCGGCGTGGTGTCGTGTTCCTGTGGCTCACCGTACTTGGCTTCTAGGTAATGAAACCAAAGGGGCCCTCCAGTTGACCACGTGTTACACCCAAACTGATAGGGTCAACGTGCTCATGCTTTCAGCTCCCAAGATTACGATGGTATTCACGGATGAACTGCGAGATTTCGAGGCGTGAAAAATACGATATTCCATTCAATGTTAGGGATGGTTCAAATGTTGTGGTAAGTATTGGTAGGCTGGTTCTTATCATACCCGTGGACATCAACATTGAAGAATCAAATGGCTTACATATAGTTGTTGTGATTGATCGGTGCGAACAAGAAGAGCCTAAGAAACATTTATATGCCCTTCTATACGAAGTCCAATACAGGTTGAAGTCGGTTAATTCTACCAACATACTTGCGATGCTACTTTAGATGCCCCTGCCCTACCCCCTCATAGTAGGTACTCAAGTAGGTACCTAGGTAGATACCTACTTAGGTATATATACCTAAGTACACTTTGACACAAACCCCTTTTCGAGCAACGTTGGGAGTGATTACCGACCCTAACCCCGATATTGCAAGGGGCCTCTCGGGATATGCAGGGGCCCCTGTGCAACAGTGGAGAGTTTTTGTAGCCCGCCCCTTCTCAACCCGGAGAACTGGGATTGATGCACAAAAGCCGCTGAGCGGCTGCACTACCCTCAATCCTTAATTCCTCGTTCTCATCTCTCGTTATGCTCATGGCCAACAGGGCCACTACCGCCATGATGCACCGTTCACAGGCGAAACATAACATCACCGAGATGACAGCGGTTGGCAGAAGCCATACCGACACGATCGCGGGGACTGTCTAGACGACAGCCAGACGGGAACTCCTTGGCTCCATCCGTTGCACAACACAGCATATCACAACAACAATCGAATCGACTCGACGCCATGATACAGGCAAACCATGGTATGGCACCATTGCGACACAATCAAAACGGAGCAGTGCGCCGAGTGCCGCCCATGGAAGAGGTCCAAGAACGGGGTCGCCGAGTACCACCACCGCCCGACCAAGACCCATGCGAACCGGAACCATTCGCTCCTATTCTGGTTTCTTGCTGCGTGATTGTCATTTGAGGACTGCGATGCTGCTACAAGATATCTCCGGCAAGACTAGGAACCAAGTCGAGGCATATTGGGTACTGTCCGAGTCTTTCCCTTACAGACACCTGGGCAGTCGAGGCTGGACCGGTGCACCACCATGTCGTGAGTCGTGACATGCTCAGGACACCAAGCGATACCCAGTGGCCTGGTCCAGCATGGTACGGACGTAGATCAGCAATCAGCAGAACCGCATCTTGGTTCGGCTCCGTCGGGGATCAGGGCACAACAGCTGGGTTGAAACATCGCGCCTCTGCTGACGACTCGAAAAGATGAGACAAATCTCACCCTATGAAGTAATGAGCCTCTATCTCCCTTCGGACTCTCGGAGCCCCCCTCACTAGACGCTCAGCACGATGACCCTGACAGGCCTGACAGAGGGACACTCGAGCTTTGATTAAAAGCTGCAAGGAGCCCACCGGGCGCCTGCGATGCTATTGGCTGGCTCGTTGCAGAGCGCCAATGTTTCGAAACGCTCGATGGCAGCGGTGATGCTCCTAGGCGTGTTTCAGGTGCAACGCTCCACTTCACAAGCTCATCGATTCCACCTTTCAGATTCGGGAAACGTCAACGACAGGGTGCCCAGCTATGCAGCGAGATGCAATGGCCCTTATGAGATCAATGATGACCCTGACCTAGCTCTATGTACGCTCTCTTCTCTTCGAACCTGGCCCCGCCCGACCATGATTTCCCGAGAAACATTCGAAACTTGACATCCAAGGCCCAATCTTGCCTCGAACCTTTCATTTTCTCTTCTCTCCAGCTGGTCTGATTCTCGGCGCGCCTGGAATAGCGACATTAGTCCCGCTCGAGTTAGATTGACACGAGCCACACGGACACTGCCTCCGGACTCATTCCTCAGCGGTGACAGGACGGATCTCACTGGTTTGAGCCTCCAATTCATCATTCAATTCTTCCATCGAGCCCGAACAGCCGAAGCGGTCATTTTCAATTGCGCATTCGCCATCCTCCGCCTTTTTGACCCAGTAGCTGGCCCTTCCGGCTGACAAGGCGTCCCTCGACCGCTCACGGCCGCCGACCCGCGACGATCGTACTCAACCTTAAATATTAAGGTTCTACCCCGAAGCACGGATGGATAATCAGCGGGATAGCCTCGATCTTGCGAGGAAGCATGTTCGGGCCCTTACCGACGGCGGTGTATCACGACAGGCGTTGCTGCGCGCCTTGCTGGAACAAGAAGAGGCCAACAATGGGCTGCCGCCTCTTCTATCTCAACCTTCACCACAGCCTCAGTTGAAGTCGAATTCTTCTCTTTCTCGGGCACTCTCCCTTTCTCACGCAAGGTCTCAAAAACCAAACTGGTCGGTCTCTACTGCCGGTATGTGCCCACATTCACATCACCCTATCTCGTCGTCGTCTCGGATCATATTGTGTACTTTCCTAGACACACGCTGAACTTCTGACAGGTCTTCACGCGCTTGAGGAAGATGATGGGCCTCCCAGCTCAGACCAATTGTCAACTTCGACAGCCAACTCTGGATCGAGGCATAGCATACTGTCCACCCAGACCTCGCTGTCCTCACGATCAAGTACCATTACTCAGTTCCCAGGTCCCGAGTCGGGCGGAAGCAGGCCTGCTTCAGCAAGTACCAGGGCTTACTGGTGCACATCGTAAGCCTGCACCACCTATCAATATCAACCCTATCTCAACATCATGCTTGTCTACACAGACTTCCAACTACGCAATCCAATTGCTGACTTGCTATAGCTGTGATACTGAGTTTAAGCGGAAATTCGACTGGAAAAGGCACGAAGACGAGTTCCATGAGCGATACAAAAAGTACCCATGTCCGGACTGCAATCGTGTGTTCTGGGGAGCAAACACATTCAACCAACACCACAAGACACGTCACAATTGCAAAACATGCCCCCATGCCGACAAAGTCATCAAGTACACACGGAAGAAGCGTGCTTGGGCATGTGGTTTCTGCGCTGCGTTTCTACCCTCCATGGACCGGTACATCGATCATATCGGCCTCCACTACGAAGCAGGTAGAACTAAAGCCCACTGGTACCACTCAAATGTCATGTATGGACTTCTTCATCAGAACGGAGTGAACTCCGCATGGAAGAACATGATCGGTGCCAGGTTCAGTCACATTCCCAAGGACCAACAACCAAGATATGGATGGGACCCCAAGACAACGGGAAGGAAGCAAGGTTTTCTGGAAAATGAGACGGCTGGAAACCTTCAGGATCTCTTGGAATTCTTCGACCCAACCAAAGACGACCCAGACGAAATTGTCCGGCTAGCGTTTGAGATGGCACAGCTGACCCCTGCCAACCAGGCCCCGGGAAGGTCAAGCGTGGATATGCCCGACAAACCACCACAACCTCCACCACCGCCAAAGCGAGAGAAGTCTTCGAAACGGAGCCACAGCGGAACCCAAAAGGAACTCGCTCCACTACCACAGCCGCCCGTGAAAGAAAGGCCCATAACCCAATGGCCTGGCAGCATCCCTGCGGCCGGCGCCCGCGAACTGCCCGGATCCAAGCCGAGCGACCACAGCGCCGAGGTAAACGTGCCAATGCCCGACTACGATGCGACTGCCATCCCACAGCCTCTCTTTGCAAGCTCACTCTCACCACCCCCTCAGAGAATTCAATTTGCCCACGCTCCCAGGCCCGGTATCTCTATATCGACCGCTGTCGAACCGCCACTCTACGCGACACCGACCACACCCTTCCCTCTCCCGCGAGATACGGTCATCGATCTTCTCAACGACTATATGGCACAAGATCAGCTGCAAACTGACAATGTCGTTGACATGGCCGATATGCCTCCACCATTTGTCCAGTATGATGATTGGAACAGCATATGCTCGACGATGGTGGACGACGTGACTTCTCCCAGAGGACCCCCTCTACCCCTCGCACCTCACGACCGACCGCAACCACAACCCGTTCGCCGTTCTGATGTCTGGGCCGCTTCGGGAGATCACATCGAATCAATGTACGTCGACAACGTTCAAGCCTGCGACATCACATGCGGTGGTCTGCAAGAAGCACCCCCACTTCCGATGCGAGAGAATAATGTGAGGAGATCCGATGTGTGGGCTTCAAACGCACCAACAGACTACGAGGGGTTGGATTATGACCAGGAGATTGCGCCACCACCACCGCATGCGAGCTGGTTGTGATGGGATGACGGGCGCTAATACGTCGTTATGAAGAGGACTGCGAACAGTCCAGGCGATTGGTCCAAGGCATCCATCCGCCTGGAGCATTCTTCCCGTGGGGAAGTCGAGACCGCGGGGTGTTGACACCAAGCATGGTCGTTCGCAGAGCTACTCAAAGGTTATCTTGAACACATTTACGGATGGGGCTGTGAAACTGTCTTGGTGTTGATCCCAGAGAGGTCTACCTGCCAGGAAGGGGAAGAGCTGTGGTGCTTTTACTGTATACATAATTATTCCTTGGTGACACTTGGCCGTTTCCGGTGCGGCTTTCTACATATACCCATTACTTCAGTTTGTTTTCTCTTCACGTGCATCAAAGGTGGCATCACGGGTTGCCTATTCCCTTCAGAGAGACAAAGGGTACTTGGATCTATAAAAGATAATGAGAAGTGACACCGAGCATGGTTGGGCGAAACGGACGCCGAGTTCATACTTGACTGGCTGGCTAGGGGTTTTGAACATTATTGAAGATTGATCGTTCGAGGCAGGCGAATGGCGGCGTTCTTATCTCAGCTGCTCCAAAGCAATTCCTCCAGGGCGAGCCTTCCTTCGTCCCATAGTTTAAGTACACATCACCGATCTCCATTTTGTGATTATATTCTATAAGTCAAATACCCTAGAAGTGGGCCACCCCCCCTTACGGGCCACCTACTTACACAGTAAACAGCCTAAACAGCCTATATTTAAACAGCTGTATTAAATTAAATAAAATAGCTACTACTTCAAAATTAGGCTTATAATACTCATTATCTTTAAACGGCTTTATAAATAGTAGTATTACTTAGTATATTATACTAAATTAAGTAATATATAATATAAAAACTATATACTAAATACTGTTAAGGTATCCTTATAATATATATAGTAACACTAACACTTACTATATATATACTTTTACTTAATAACTTTTTTAATATTACTTTTATAACTTTTATTTCTTTTATATATATATTAATAATAGTATTTAAAACTAGACTTTTAACTAAAAGCTTATATATACTTTATTATATAAGTTATTAAGTTTTAAACTTTTACTTATATAAATATTATACTGGGGAACGGCGGTAGGACCGCCTGCCGAGAAGGCCTTCCGTTAGGAAGGATCGGAATCTTAATAGCTACTTAGGTAGATACGCCGCTTAGGCTGCTCCGGATCCGATAGAGTAACGCCCTTCGGGCGTTACTCTATCGTCTCCTCCGTAGCCTTAAGCGGCGAAATATTTATTTACATACATACTTACTTACTTACTTACTTAGTTACTTACTTACTTACTTAATAAATAAATAATTAAATTACTAGCTAGTTTACTAACTAACTTAGTAGCTAACTTAATAGCTAACTTAATAGCTAACTTACTTACTTACCTACTTATCTACCTACCTACTTACTTAGTTACTTACTTACTTACTTAATAAATAAATATTTAAATTACTAGCTAGTTTACTAACTAACTTAGTAGCTAAGTTAATAGCTAACTTAATAGCTAACTTACCTACTTACCTACTTACTTACTTACCTATAGCTAACTTACTAGGTAGCTTATTAGCTAGCTTATTAGCTAACTTACTTACTTATTTACTATTTAATTTACTTACTTATTTACTTTATAACTAACTAACTAACTTATTTATTCTTTTAATTACTTAAATAATTAAATAACTAAATTACTAGCTAATTTACTAGCTAACGTATTAGTTAACTTAGTTACTTAGTTACTTACTTACTTATTTACTTACTTACTTAATAATTAAATACTTAAATTACTAGCTACTTTACTAACTACTTTACTAGCTAACTTACTTACTTACCTACCTACCTACTTACTTACTTACTTACTTATTTACTTTATAACTAACTAACTAACTTAATTATTCTTTTACTTACTTAATAATTAAATAACTAAATTACTAGCTAATTTACTACCTAACGTATTAGCTAACTTACTTACTTACCTACTTACTTACTTACTTACCTACTTACTTACTTACTTACTTACTTACTTACTTACTTATTTACTTATTTAATAGCGAATTTACTTACTAGCTAACTTACTAGCGAACTTACTAACTAACTTACTTACTTACTTACTTACTTACTTACCTACTTACTTACTTACTTACTTACTTACCTACTTACTTACTTACCTACTTAGTTACTAGCTAACTTACTAACTAACTTACTAACTAACTTACTAACTACTTTACTTATTTACTTACTTACTTACTTACTTACTTACTTACTTACTTACTAACTTACTTATTTACTTACCTACTTACTTATTTACTTATTTAATAGCGAATTTACTTACTAGCTAACTTACTAGCGAACTTACTAACTAACTTACTTACTTACTTACTTACTTACTTACCTACTTACTTACTTACTTACTTACTTACTTACTTACTTACTTACTTACTTACTTACTTACTTACTTACTTAATTCGAATCTAAAGGCTTATATAAGCCTTCGGTAAAAAAGAAAGGAGGGAAAGGCTAGGGTTCGGGTTAAGAACCTTAAGAACTTACAGAATTAGAACTATTAGCTTTAATACTAAACCTACCTTAAGGGCTACGATTTAATTAAGTATACCGTTTAATAGCCCTTTTTCTACAGATTTAGATTTAGGTGACTGCTTTTTAATCGGATTAAAACTCAGGCGTGCATCTTAGTTCGAACCTAAAGGCTTAGGTAAGTAAAGAGGAAGGGAAAGGCTAGGGTTCGGGTTAAGAACCTAAAAAACCTAAGAAACCTAAGGAATTAGAACTATAAGCTTTAATACTAAGCCTATCTTAAGGGCTACGATTTAATTAAGTATACCGTTTAATAGCCCTTTTTCTACAGATTCAGATTTAGGTAAGTAGGTCTTAATCGGATTAAAACTTAAGCGTGCATCTTAGTTCGAACCTAAGGTCTTCGGTAGAGAGGAAGGGAGGGAAGGGCTAGGGTTCGGGTTAAGAACCTAAGAAACTTAAGAAACCTAAGGAATTAAAACTATTAGCTTTAATAGTAAGCCTACCTTAAAGGCTACGATTAAATTAAATATACCGTTTAATAGCCCTTTTTCTACAGATTCAGATTTAGGTAACTACTTTTTAATCGGATTAAAACTCAGGCGTGTATCTCAGTTCTTCTATAGAAGGTCTTATCGTAAGCCTTATCGTAAGCTAGGTCTTAAAGTAACTGTAAGCCTTCCGGCAGGCATTTTAAGACCTTAAAGTGACTGTAAGTTCTCCGGCAGGCATTAAAAGGCCTTACAATCTTTAGTTCTCTTAGCCGTTCGACGGCTAAAATTACTGCTTTTCATAGCTAATCAGATCCTCTAGACAGGTGCTGTAGCGAATCAGTATAATTGTAATTCAGAGCTAATCAGAATCAAAAACAGGTAGTATATATCTTAAGGGTAACAATTTTCTATTATACTCGCCCGCCTTATAAAATAAACATTAACCTTCCTAACGGAAGGTATAGAAGTTTATACTAGGGAACGGCGGTAGGACCGCCTGCCGAGAAGGCCTTCCGTTAGGAAGGATCGGAAACTTAATAGCTAGTTAGTTAGATAATTAAATACGCCGCTTAAGCTGCTCCGGATCCGATAGAGTAACGCCCTTCGGGCGTTACTCTATCGTCTCCTCCGTAGCCTTAAGCGGTAAGATAATTAACTAACTAACTAACTTACTAGCTACTTTACTAACTAACCTATTAGCTAACTTACTTATATACTTACTTACTTACTTACTTACTTAATAACTAAATAACTAATTTATTAGTTAACTTACTTATTAACTTACTTATTTACTTACTTACTTACTTAATAATTATATAACTAAGTTACTAACTACTTTACTAACTACTTAACTAACTACTTTATTAGCTAATTTACTAGCTAACTTACTAGCTAACTTACTTATTAGCTATTTTACTTATTAGCTATTTTACTTATTAGTTAATTTACTTAGTAGCTAACTTACTAGCTAACTTACTAGCTAACTTAGCTACTTACTTACTTACTTACTTACTTACCTACCTACTTACCTACTTACTAACTTACTTACTAACTTACTTAATAATTAACTAGCTAACTTACTAACTACTTTACTAGTTAACCTACTAGCTAACCTACTTACCTACTTACTTACTTACTTATTTATTTATTTACTTACTAGCTAATTTAGTACTTAACTTACTAAGTAACTTACTAAGTAACTTACTAACTAACTTACTAACTAACCTACTTACTTACTTACTAACTTATTTACTTAATTACCTACTTACTTACCTACTTACTTACTTACTTACTTACTTACTTATTAAATTAATTAATTACTTACTTAATACTTAACTAGCTAACTTACTAAGTACTTTATTAGCTAACTTACTAGCTAACTAACTTATTTACTTACTTACTAGTTAATTTAATAGCTAATTTAATAGCTAACTTTTTAACTAACTAACTTACTTACTTACTTACTTACTAACTTACTTACTTACCTACTTAGTTACTAGCTAACTTACTAGCTAACTTACTAGCTAACTTACTAACTAACTTATTAACTAACTTACTTACCTACCTACTTACTTACTTACCTACTTACCTACTTACTTACTTACTTACTTTCTTACCTACCTACTTACTTACTTATTTACTTATTTAATAGCGAATTTACTTACTAGCTAATTTACTAGCGAACTTACCTACTTACTTACTAACTTACTTACTAACTTACTTACTAACTTACTTAATAATTAACTAGCTGACTTACTAACTACTTTACTAGTTAACCTACTAGCTAACTTACCTACTTACTTACTTATTTACTTATTTAATAGCGAATTTACTTACTAGCTAATTTACTAGCGAACTTACCTACTTACTTACCTACTTACTTACTTACCTACTTAATTACTTACCTACTTAATTACTTACTTACTTACTTACTTACTTACCTACTTAGTTACTAGCTAACTTACTAAATAACTTACTAGCTAACTTACTAACTAACTTACTAACTAACTTACTTATTTACTTACCTACTTACTTACTTACTTACTTACTTACTTACTTACTTACTTACTTACTTACTTACTTACTTACTTACTTACTTACTTACTTACTAACTTACTTAATTCGAATCTAAAGGCTTATATAAGCCTTCGGTAAAGAAGAAAGGAGGTAAAGGCTAGGGTTCGGGTTAAGAACCTTAAGAACTTACAGAATTAGAACTATTAGCTTTAATAGTAAGCCTACCTTGAGGGCTACGACTTAATTAAATATACCGTTTAATAGCCCTGTTTCTATAGATTCAGATTTAGGTAAGTACGTCTTAATCGGATTAAAACTCGAGCGTGTATCTTAGTTCGAACTTAAGGTCTGCTGTAAAAGGCCTTATCGTAGGCCTTATCGTAATCGGCCTTATCGTAGGCCTTAAAGTAACTATAAGTCGTCCGGCAGGCATTTCGAAACCTTAAAGTAACCGTAAACCTTCCGGTAGGCATTAAAGGCTTTACAATTACTAGTACATTTAGTTACGGAACGACTACCTATAAGCCCCACCCTGCTCGCTGTGCTGCTCACTACGTGCTGCGCCTGTAATAGGTGCCAAAATTAGTCCGCGGCTAATTTTAGTCCGCAGAACAGATTTACACTAAATCTAAGTATAAAACTGTTAGTACATCAGAATTAAAACGCTTTTCTCCCGCTTTTTCTTTTAAGAATAACTCTTTAGTTACTTTACTTATAATAATAAGCTATATATCATTTAATAGCTCTCTTTCTACTGTATATTAATATTACTTTTTCTACTTTAATATTATTTATATTAACTTAAAAAAAAAGGTATAAAAAAGTAAAGTTAATTTTAGTTTCTTTTTATAATTATAGTATATATAAGTTAGCTTATTATATAATCCTTTTTACTATATATAATATAAGCTTTTAGCTATTTAAAAGTATTTTTATTAATTTTATAACTAATTTATATATAAAAATATTAAAGGTTAAAAGTAGAAAGGAAAATAAGAACTATCTGCCGATTTAGTATACGGACTAAAATTAGCCGCGGACTGATTTTAGCATCTACTATAGGCGCAGCACGTAGTAGGCAGTATAGTAAGCAGGGTAAGGCCCACGGGTAGAATCACTGCTTTTAATAGCTAATTAAATCCTTTAAACAGGTGCTATAACAAATCAGTATAATTGTAATTCAAAGCTAATTAGAATTAAAAACAGATAGTATATATCTTAAGAGTAATAATTTTTCTATATACTCGCCCGCCTTATAAAATAAATATTAACCTTCTTAACAGAAGGTAAACTTAAAGTAATATCTAAACTTATACGAAACTAAAGAACGGCGGTAAGACCGCCTGCTAAGAAGGCCTTCTGTTAAGAAGGATCGTAAATTTAATAGCTATTTAGTTAGATAGTTAGATACGCCGCTTAAGCTACTCCGGATCCGATAAAGTAACGCCCTTTAAACGTTACTCTATCGTCTTCTCCGTAGCTTTAAGCGGCGAAATATTTATTTATTTACTTTATAACTAACTACTTTATTAGCTAATTTATATATTTACTTACTTACTTACTAACTTACTTACTTATTAACTTACTTACTTATTAACTTACTTACTTACTAACTTACTTACTTATTTACTTACTTACTTACTTATTTATTTACTTACTTACTAGTTAATTTAATAGCTAATTTACTAGTTAACCTACTTACTTATAAAGTTATAACTGTATTTTTATATTTTGTATTTATATTTTTAAAAATATAAAAATATATGTATTTTATATTTGTATTTTTAAACCTCTGTATTTATATTTATATTTATTTATAAACCTTTATATTTTATATTTTTATATTTCTAATATAGAAATATAAATATACTATATAAAATTATAAAGAACTATATAAAGATATAAATAACTATTATAATATTAAGTATTATAGTTATTATTATAAAAGTTTTTAAAGTATATTAATATCTATTTTATTTAATTTTATATTTATATTTATATAAGTGTATATTTTTATATTTTTATATTTTTATATTTAAGGTTAGAAATTTAGTTAGTTAGTCTAGTTAATAGCTTAACTAAAACTAATTAAAGTAACTACTAACTAAAAACTAACTAACTAAGGAAAAATCAGGCTTAATTAAAAACTAACTAACTAACTAATTTAGTTACTAATTTAGTTATTTAGTTACTAAGAAAAATTAAATAAAAAATATAAAAAATATAAAAGTATTATTAATAAATTTTAAAAACTTTTAATAAATTCTAATAAATTCTAATAAATTCTAATAAATAGAATTAAATGAAAATAAACGTAAATATAACTAAATAAACGTAAATAAACGTAAATAAACGTAAATAAGCGTAAATAACCGTAAATAACCGTAAATAAATATAAATATAAGTAAATATAACTTAAAGGCTTTTACTTATTATTCTCTACTACTACTTAAGCTCTTTTTAATATTTATATTTAATTAATTTCGATTTATTTCGATTTAGCTTAGTTTATTTTAGTTTATTTCGATTTTAGTTTAATTTAGTTTAATTTATTTCGATTTATTTTAATTTATTTCGATTTTATTTTATATATTAGTATTGTTTACTTAGCTATAAAGATGCTTTTTAATAAAATAAAAACTATAAAAAAAATACTTTTTTTTATTTTATTTTTTTATTAAAGTTATTAAAAATCTTTAGTTACTTTTAGTTACTTTTAGTTATTAAGGTAACTAACTAAATTAACTAAATACAATTTACTAACTAACTAATTAAGACTAAAGTTAAATTTTTAATAACTAAAGACTAACTAACTTTAGTTATTAAACTTAGTTATTAAAGACTAAAGAATAATTTTCTAACTTTATTTATATTAGAAATATAAAATATAAATATAAAAATATAAAATACGTATTTGTATTTATATTTATTTCCGACCTTCTATATTTGTATTTTTATATTTTATATTTATATTTTTATATTTATATATATTTTATAACTCTGCTTACTTACTTATTAACTTACTTACTTACTAGCTAACTTACTAGTTAAACTACTAACTAACTAACTTACTTACTTATCTACTTACTTACTTACTTACTTACTTACCTACTTACTTACTTACTTACCTATTTAATTACTTATTTACTTATTTAATAGCAAAGTTACTTACTAGCTAACTTACTTACTTATTTACCTACCTACTTACTTACTTACTTACCTACTTACTTACTTACTTACTTACTTACTTAATAGCTAACTTACTAAATAGCTTACTTACTTACTTATTTACTTACTTAATAGCTAATTTACTTACTAACTAACTTATTAGCTAACTTACTAGCTAACTTACTAGCTAACTTACTAGCTAACTTATTAACTAACTTATTAGCTAACTTACTAGCTAACTTACTAGCTAACTTACTTACCTACTTACTTACTTACTTACTTAGTTAGTTAATAGTTAACTTACTAAATAGCTTACGTACTTACTTACCTACTTACTTACTTATTTACTTACTTACTTAAATATTAAATACTTAAATTACTAGCTACTTTACTAACTACTTTACTAGCTAACTTACTTACTTACTAACTAACCTACTTAGTTACTTAGTTAATTAATAACTTAATAATTAAATAACTAAATTACTAGCTACTTTATTAACTACTTTACTAGCTAACTTACTAGCTAAGCTATTAACTAACGTACTAGCTAACTTACTAACTAACTAACTAACTTACTTACTTACTTACTTACTTATTTACTTATTTAATAGCGAATTTACTTACTAGCTAACTTACTAACTAACTTACTAGTTAACTAGCTAGCCTACTTACCTACTTACTTACTTACTTACTTACTTACTTAATTCGAATCTAAAAGCTTATATAAGCCTTCGGTAAAGAAGAAAGGAGAGAAAGGCTAGGGTTTAGGTTAAGAACCTAAGAAACCTAAGAAACGTAAGGAATTAGACCTATTAGGCTTAATAGTAAGCTTACCTTAAGGGCTACGATTTAATTAAATATACTGTTTAATAGCCCTTTTTCTACAGATTTAGATTTAGGTTAGTTTTATTTAATCGGACTAAAACTCGAGCGTGTATCTTAGTATAAACCTAAAGGCCTAGGTCAGTAAAAAGGAAGGGAAAGGCTAGGGTTCGGGTTAAGAACCTTAAGAACCTACAGAATTAGAACTGTTAGCTTTAATACTAAGCCTACCTTAAGGGCTACGATTTGATTAAATATACCGTTTAATAGCCCTTTTTCTACAGATTCAGATTTAGGTAAGTACGTCTTAATCGGATTAAAACTTAAGCGTGCATCTTAGTTCGAACCTAAAAAACCTAAGAAACCTAAAGAATTAGAACTATTAGCTTTAATACTAAGCCTACCTTAAGGGCTACGATTTAATTAAATATACCGTTTAATAGCCCTTTTTCTATAGATTCAGATTTAGGTAAGTACGTCTTAATCGGATTAAAACTTAAGCGTGCATCTTAGTTCGAACCTAAGGTCTTCGGTAAAGAAAAGGAAGGGCTAGGGTTCGGGTTAAGAACCTAAAAAACCTAAGAAACCTAAGGAATTAGAACTATTAGCTTTAATACTAAGCCTACCTTAAAAGCTACGATTTAATTAAATATACCGTTTAATAGCCCTTTTTCTACAGATTCAGATTTAGGTAAGTACGTCTTAATCGGATTAAAACTTAAACGTGTATCTTAGTTCGAAGCCTTATCGTAAGTCTGACCTTATCTAGGCCTTAAAGTGACTGTAAGCCTTCCGGCAGGCATTTAAAGACCTTAAAGTAACCGTAAGCTTTCCGGCAGGCATTAAAAGCCTTACAATTGCTAGTTCTCTTAGCCGTTCGACGGCTAAAATCACTGCTTTTCACAGCCAATCAGATCCTCTAAACGGATGCTGTAGCGAATCAGCATAATTATAATTCAGAGCTAATCAGAATTAAAAACAGGTAGCACACATCTTAAGGGTAACAATTTTTCTATATACTCGCCCGCCTTATAAAACAAACATTAACCTTCCTAACGGAAGGTATAATATAGTATAATTACTAATTAACAGGTTATAATAGTAAAATAATAGAATAGTATAAATCTATATAGTATAATACTTTATATTAAACGTTATTTCTTATTATAAATATAGCGATTAATTAAATATTAGTTTATATTAACTTTTTAAATCTGTTAGTATACCTTACTATTATATATAGAATCCTTAACAGTCAGAACTATAATATTTAAAACTTAATATATCTATATATAAAGTATATAGTAAAGCTTATTTACTATTAAATAGGATTATACATACCTTTATAGTATATTTAATAAAGGGTAGCTTAACATGTATTTTATTTAATTTATTATAGCTGTTTAGAAGTAGGCTGTTTCTATGTAAAAGGGTGGCCCACAAGGGGGGGTGGCCCACTTCTAGGGTATTTGACTTACATACCTAAATCTTTTGCAAGTATTTTTCAGCCTAGAACCTTTCAACGGTTGGTTTCTCAGGGTAGCTGACTATCAGTTTCTGACAAGAGAGCTACTGAGATAAACATATTATTTACAGTAACTTCGAGTTTCGTCACCACATTGCCTACGCAGGACTGGTTGACGTCTTCGGTGGCAGCCAGAGCGCGAAGGCTGGACTCCCAATGAACACATTTAAACACAGCGACGCTAGGAGGGGCACAATCTAGAGAGGCCATTCGACTGTTCTCCTTCAAGGTAGTTAGCTCGGGCACCAATATCAGACTCTCATATATTGAGAAACAAAACTCCAATGCAGTGGCACCTTTGACGACATCCCTCTTCCGCATCATATTATTCCTCGGGCTTGGACTCGAGTTTATACTAGAACTATTCTGATTTGGACTGGGTAGAAACACTGGAGCTTTTTCGTAGGTTGGCAGTTACATAATTTCTAAATCACTTACACAACTCAGATGATACCTAAGTAAGCACGCCCTCGTATTTCGACTGCATTACTCTGTTGATTCGTATGCATCCTGGCACCAATAGAGTTTTGTCCGGCATGAGTCTAAGTTTGATTAGCTCACCGGATGCGGTGCGCAGCAGGAGACTGGAAAATGAGTTCCAAATGTAATTATGTGTGCCATGCATCTGGTCCCCTTCAAGAATGCATACTTCCTTTGCCTTTTTCCTTTTCGGTCGGGTAGAGTTATTTTCTTTTTTTCACTGTAGGTAGCATCAACATATCTGAAGATGGCCGGGGTGTGATAAAATCTCCAGTGAGAAGGCCAGGTTCTCAGCTCTACCTAGCGCTGTAACCTCTACCTTTTCTGGTATATAAATCTCATCCCTGTTGATGGGTCTTTTCTCGGATCATACTTTGGAAGACCCTCAAGGGGCGCATATTTCTCGATCAAGTATATCATGTTGTTCAGGGCACTAGAGAAAGTTAGTCTTTTTAGGACAATAGCCAGAGAATCACTTACATGTGTCTCGCCTCCAGCCCTGGAATTGCGGCTGAGGTGTTGAGGTCGAACTTCAAGCTATAAAGCCTGTTGCGGTCGTCGAAATCCCCTTGCGGCTCAGAGGGAGGGAACATACGTGTGTACTCGTCCAAGTATACCTGGCCTAGGTTTAGGGGGCCGCCTCGCTGCCACATGCCAAGTTCCATTTCGCTATGAGCGTAGAAGCAACCCGCGTCGAAGAAGATGAGCTCCCCGGTCTCCTTGTCTTGGCCCATGTTGCCTCCCCAGCAGTCACCGTGGATTAGCCGAGGTCGGATGGGGTCGAGGCCTTCCTGGAGTGGGTCGAGCAACTTTGGCACGACAGCTGCGAGAAGCTGTTCTACCGCTTTGGATAGTTCTGGACAAACACCATGGGCCGCATATTCTGTCTCGACAGACTTCCGAAGGAGCCTCGTGAAGGACACTCTCCAGCTGGTCTCCCAGCCATCGGGATGTGGCGCGATGCCGTCGAAGGTTGGCACGTGGAAACCGAATTTCCCGTTAGGAGACACTTGACTGTGTAACTGGACCAGGCGTTGCGCCAGTCTCCTGGGATCTGGGAGACCCAGGTCCATGTCTCGGAAGTCCTCGATGAAGAAGAACGTTTCAGGTGGCGTGAAGCTGTATTTGCCCCATGCCAAAGCCTTGGGCGCCATTCCGGGTATGAGGTCGTTGATGAGGGTAATGGCGGCATGTTCGCCTCGAACGAGCTGTCGTCCGGTTTCGCCGAGTGCCAACTAGTATTTGGTGATAATGGTTAACCGACAAGTCCAGGTATTTCTGGGCTGCTTGATACAGACCTTCAAGAAGTATTGTTTAATATCCCCGTTGGGAAGCTCGACAGTGACACGGCCTGTATGCGTCCCCACAGATTCTCCATGAGACCTGGCGGACAAGATTCTGGATCCTGTCGGCAAGACTAGAACGTTGTAATGTCAGTCTACGTATAGGAATAAGTCTCCTCTCCGCTCATCTTACTGTTGATCACAGTCTCGTCCATAGGGAAATCCCCGTCAATATCAGCGAGGATTCCCTCCCTCCTCTGCACGATATTCAGAGGCATGCTCAAGGTACCTTGTAGCTACAAAGTAACAACTCGTTATGAGCTGAGAGTCTCTGGAAGTCATATACGCTCCTGGGCAGCTTCTGCCCGGCGAGCAGCGGGGTCCATGTGTTTTGTGCGACCAACCCCAGACAAAGTCTGCGAACAGGCTGCGGAGAAGCCCCAGGTGCCTGTAAAGGTAACAGGGATCACGATAGCCTCAACAGAGTACTCAGTGAAGAGTCCAAGTGATTGACAGGCGAACTAGTCTGTAAAGTGTGAAGCAATTTGGACGTTATGTCAAACTAAGTAAACGGAGTTGGGGGATATCACTGCCGCAGCGCCTGCCGGTATCGCTTATGACATAACAAGACCCATTCTTCTGTACATTATTGCTCATTGGAGAAGGCTTCATTGCGACATATTGGTTGCTAATTGTGTGGCTGCTCGGAGGCTTCCTTTCTTCTGGACCCGGACCCCACTGCTGCTAGAGACATGGAAATGTCAAACATTGAACCTCGAAGGGGTCCCTGAACTACATATCGTCCCAGCCATCCTGGGTGTCCATCACACTTGAGACCTTCGTTCCGATAAACACAAAAATGGGCTTCGTAGCCAGAAGACCGCTCCTAGCTTCCAGTTTCCAACCTTTACATTAACATGCCACAAGCCACGATTATATTTCCTGATCGTCATTGATTCCACATGAACCTTGTCCAAAAACAACTCGAACCCAACCATCATAAACCAGGACAAAGTCATAAATGTGGCCGTCAAGTAAACCGTCATTATCGCTCACCTAGTGAGTTGGTCAGCCCTGCCAGCACCCCGTGGGACCTTTTGGATCAAAGCAATTAGCGACGAAGCACTATATTGCGCTCAAAATGGCGAGGTCGGAGTTGTGAAATTCCCAGGACTTGTATAGTGGGTCCGAGACGCGCAAACCTTTGGATGTGGGACTCGAGGCACCGAGGTTGTGCTATATCAAGATTTATTCACTAATATAGGAGAAAGGGTGTATGATCGTTTGTAAAAAAAAATGTGACATAAAAGAAGGGGCTCGACTCTTGTTCTTCTCTGCTCATGGAACTACCCTAGGGTATCCTCAAAACGGCCTCAAGACTCCACCTTGTCATTTTTGGTGTATCAGAACCTTTTTCACATGAAATGCTCTCCAGACCTAGTACATTTCTGGTTAAAATTAGTCTAGTCAAGTGCTAGTAATATCAATCCTTTACTGATATTGAGGGTAGTAAACGGCTGATGCTATACTTAAAACCCCGTCCTTCTGCACGGATAATGGTTGAAGCGTAAAGCGTATATATAGGTTATAGAGAAAGGGCTCAGTTTACTCGGAATAATTGGTATAAGTATCTAACAGCTAGCCGAGTAAGCCTAGTACATAAATAGGAAGGCAGAAGGGCTTAAAGTCTTATAAAGGTTCCTTCATATCTAATGATATGATTGATACATATACATACTTACCCGATAAATTCTTTACATTTGAAATATGCGATAGACTTCCCTATATGCATGGCTATCTTACTATTGAAGGGCGGTAACAAGTATCAGTAAGTAACTAGTAGGAGCTAGTAACTTTATAAGCTATAGATCTGGGGGCCTTCAAATTGTTCGTTCTCAAGGCCATGTGGGGTATTTCATCTGATATCTTTGCGAGGGTGAAATTCACCTACTGCAATAGCAGATTAGTGAACCGCCCCATCTGATCTCGTGAATATAGTCTTGGGAAGGCGCGATAGAAGCTACAAATCCCCAATCTCGTTCACTTGTAAGACTACTTCTGCATTTTGACTTCTATCAACCACTTCTCCCAGTAATGTCGCAAAAGCGGAAGGCCAGCGACAAAACCATCAATTGATCTAATAGAGATCTCATCAACCGTCAAGATGTTCGCTTCGACCTTCCCCCTTTCGATGCTTGCCGCGGCCTTGTTGGGCGGTGTCAACGCTGCTTTCCCCAATGCCACCAATTCCACCACCAATGCTACGATCCCTATGGATGTGCCCGACCCGGTTCGTATTTGACGACCATGCGATGCATCATAAAGAAGCAACTTTAACTAACGCTGTCATTAAACAGATCAAGCTCATCTGTAACGTCCCAGGCTACCGCTACTCGGGCGTTAATGCCATCGACGAGGGCATCGACCACCTCAACGGCTTGAAGGGCAACGCCACCCTCGGCCACCTTGACGGTGGAGGCTGGTGCTGGCGATACAGCTGCTCTTACCGCGCTGGCATTTACGGTTGTAATGACGGTACTGAGAATGTCCAGGTTCCTTGGGTGGACATGGGCGCCTATGCCCTGAAGATCAAGAAGCAGTGCACCTTTGACGGAAGCACTGGGAAGGTCGCTCAGGGACAGGCGTTCTCTCGTGATGGATGGAACGTTGTCGTCGGTCTGAAGAGTGGCGAATCTTGCTAGACTATGCTGCCACTGCGGCATGGTCTTTTTCACTTCAGGATTGTGAAAATTCTCGACATCTCGAAGGTGACACTAGAGGGTGACGCTGTGGGGTTACACTGGCTATAGTCCTTAAGAGAGACACAGTAGAGAAATGGAGTTACACCTCACTCTGATTGATTGACGAAGTACTGCATGTGGCACCTACTGGTGGTAGACTCAAACTAGCTTCTTATTTTGCAGTCTCTGAAGTTGGTTCTAAATTCTGGGCATTGAAGCTGCATTCAAACCCAGTGTTCTGTTCACAAAGTAATCTTGATCTAGGTGGACGGTTTCTTCTCATCCCGAAATACATCTCACTGACTTGATCATGACCTTTTACTTAGCCTCTTCTCCCAAACACCACAAGATTAACGGCGCCGTTAAACCAAATAACAATCCAGCAAACCCCATAGTGCCATTCCACTAACCAGAGCATATAGTTGAGGTGATGGGCAGACCCTTGCTGTGGGCAAACCTGCAAGCCAGGTTCTGGCTGAGGAAATAGACGTTGGAGGTGTAGACGATGGGCTGGCGGCCGTAGACCTCTGATAGTGGTCCGATGACGGGCGACCCGAACGATGTGGCCAGCATAAAGATATAGAATGCCATGAAGAACATAGTCGAACTCATATTCAGCTCGTCAGAGATGGTGGTAACGACCCATGCAACTATGGCCGAGACCACGATGCGGTAGAAAGTCGGTGGGACCATTGGGGAGGGATGCCACTATATATTCCTGTTCAATGTCCAACTTTTGAGGATTCCGAGGTCTGTGGGAGTGAAGGCCACGAGGAAGGGGTCATAGTTGGCCTCGGCTGACGCTTCTACAGGTGACGACTCCTGAACTTTTGCTCTTTGGCTGGGCATGGTCCATATCCAAGCTTACAAACAGAGCCTCAGCATTCAAGGTAAATACACTAGAATCAAATAGGATAACAGCCCAAGGCACCGGCTAACGACCGATACCTTTCCAGAATTGCTGACTACAGGAGATGAAATGGATATATAAAACATTAGAACACGACGAATATTGAAACTCTAAGTATAGTTCGAGCAAACATTGCAAAGAGCCTCCAATTCAATAAAACTAAAACTTATATACTTGGATATATATACCCCCTGAACTCCTTGCTAAAGCAATTACACCAAGGTCCCGAGGCTCATGACTGGACCATCGGAGCCGGCGCACCCAAGTCATACTTCGTTCCGACCAGCGCGGACCCAGGACCTCTGCTAAGATCAATCTGATCAAGAGGAGTCATGCCATGCTCGCGACCCGTCCTGCCGCAGTAAATGCGGAAGCCCACCCATGCAACGACGAACACAGGGATAGTGACGTAACTGGCCATGAAGTCCGCGACGCTGAACCCGCCCAGGAATGAGTCGAATCCGTTGAAGAAGATGATGATGACGAACCAGAAGAGACAGAACCAGGCCATGTATGGCTGGAACCACGACCGGAGGGGGAGGTTGTGGCGGTCGACACCCTGCGCGTCGAGGGCGCCCTTGAAGCGGATGTAGCAGCAGCAGATGCACGCCCACGCGATCAAGGAGCTGAGGGCTGACAGGTTTGACAACCAGGTGAAGGCCTGGTTGGAGCCACTGGACACGGACAGGAAGGCCAAGAGGCCGAAGAGGAAGGCGACAATGACTCCGTAGTAGGGGGTTCCGACGCGGCTGGTCTTGAGGAAGAACGCGGGCATTGAGCGCTGGCGGGCGAGAGCCATCATCGTGCGGGACAGGCCGTAGGCATTCTCGTTACCGGATGACAGGGCGGAGGTCATGACAATAGCGTTGATGACGGATGGTAGGACCTTGACTCCAGTCTGCTGGCAAATAACGACGAACGGGGATGAGGCGGCGGTAGTCCCGCCACCGCTGACAGCGCTCAGGAGCTCAGGGGAGTTCTGGCTAACGTTCAGGCCGATGATAATGACCGAGACGACGTACAGGCCGACAATTCGGTAGAAGACGGACTTGGTGGCATTCTTCATGGTCTTGCGGGGGTCATGGGCCTCTCCGGCAATGACACCGATGGACTCGACACCACCGTAGGCGAAGGCGGCCTGGGTAAGGACCTTCCAGAAGCCGAGGAAGCGAGCGGTGTTGACAGGGGTGATTCCTGAGTAGTCGTCGTTCCAGGGCTCCTCGCGCCAGTACTTTCCACCGGTATACACTCCGTTGACACCTCCGACGTTGGCCACAATACCGAAGATGATCAGACCGACGAGTAAGGCTATCTTGAGGCAAGCGAAGACGAACTCTGTCTCTCCGTAATATTTGACTCCGAGGAAGTTGATAGCGATGCAAACAATGAGGAAGACGATGATATAGATACTGAGATGGCTCGAATTTTCATCCCAGTAGCCAATCATAAGACCAATGGCGGTGATTTCTGTCGGTACTGTGAAACCAGTAAGGAGGATGTAGTTGATACCCATTGCGAAGCCAATCTCAGGAGACAGATACTTGTTGCCCATTTCGATGAATCCACCGATGTTTGGTGCGAATACAGCTAATTAGCCATCCAGTTAGCAGGTTTTCATTTCAAATCGAACGTCTAAGAGGTCTTTCCCCCGGAATAGTAGGGAGCAACTCAAGAAGCTATAGGCCCAGCAAATATCACCCGTGGGTAACTGGGTAACTGGGTGAATGGGTGAATGGGTAACTGGGTAACTGGGTAACTGGGTGAATGGGTAACTGGGTAACTGGGTACCCGTGGGTAATTCTGGGCCTAAGAGGGTGTTATAGTATAGTCCTCTCGAGACACCACACCAAACTACCCACTCCAGGAACAGACCCTTGGGACATTGAGAGCAGGAAAAACACGTACTCATCTCCCCGAGACAATAGATCATCATTCCTATCAAACAACCGACGATAGTGTAGCCGAGGAAGAAGCCAACAGGCCCGCCGTTGGACAACGCAGCACCGGAACCGAGAAACAGACCAGTTCCGATTGTGCCAGCAAGAGCAATCATAGAAACATGACGAGCTTTCTGGAGGGTGATTAGCCTCAGAAACGGCTGAGAGCCACCCAAGGGAGGCTGGTAATATTTTGAGGCGACGTACCAGGTCACGTTTTGTGCCGAACTCTCCGACGTGTGTGTCCTCGGGCTGCATCAAGGCATTTGGGTCCTCATAGACGCCTGCGCGGGTCGAGATGACCGGCTCGAGGGTTTCATTGTACTTCTCCTTCTCTGAGCCATGGTGGGCCGACGACTCGGAGTCGGTCGGGCTGCGGTGGATGCCATGCATGGTGTAACTGGCTTGTGTCGATGTCGGGGACTGAGCCAGGTGTGGAGACACTGTTGAACAGTGTTGTCAAAAGGGAGAGGAAGACTAGAGTGCTGGGGATGACAGGGACCGGGACAGACAAAGACTCGAGGACAATAGCGTCCGCTAAGCTCATTATAACCTGGAGATGATGGCTACTCATGGCTACTCATTGCTGCCACACTATCATGGTATCAGCGCGACCACACGCGCTTATCCTCTTGGTCAGCACGGCTACATAATTCATTCAGCCCTATCCCGTCCCGCCCCTATCTTATCCAGATCCGAAGCGCTGGTACAGACCATCTTTTGTCACGGCCTTTACTTCATTATCCATCGTATGGGGAGTGACAGGGTATGGTCTCGAATGGGAAGGCCCGCGTGTATCGGGTGTAATATCCTTGATTGGGAGTAGCCAAGAAGCCTGGACTGGTTGCCCAGGTTTCACTCGCAGGCCTGCCCTTGGCGGCGGGCCATCCTTCAGTCGTGACGATTTGATGAAGACCAGTGGGAAGTTGTTGTAAGTCTGGGCAGCCAGGCTTATCTCGTGGGGCTAACCGGTTCTCGCCGTAGTAACGATACATGCGGCACGATCAATTGATACCACTATGGGGTACCGTGCCACCCAGGCCCACCCTAGCATGCCAAACACGCGTGTGTGGTCTACCTAGTATAAGAAAGGCAGATCGCGGCTAAATCTGGGGCAGGATCCCGATGTTCTTGAATCGCGGATACTATCGTATTGTCAGTAGCGTGGCTCGGCATCGATGCTTCTTTTTGGACACTACGCAAGCTCCAAAGTCCTATTCAGATCAAATCGGCCCCTGTGTTTATGGTTCTATCTTTAGGCGTTGTGGACAAGGTTCATGAGGTGTCATGAGAAATCTTCGAAGACCTTTCATTGTCCTTGTTGTCGTAGAATAGATATTCTCGTTCCCAGCGTGATCCTGAATGTGAGAGGCGGCTCCAGCTGGTCCTCAATTTCCTGTTATCTTTTGCCTCCTGAGTCGTGCGCATCTCAAGGCTCGGCCGAATATAAAGTGAATCCGGCCAATCCACTTTCTTATCTCGTGGGGAAGCGGATCGTTTTACACACTTGGTGACATAAAAACTTTAATCGCCACCGTTGGGGTTTAAAGGTTGATAGCCTTGTGCCCGGCCGGTATCAAAGACGACGTTCGGGATCGGCAACTGGCAATCATTTGCCACGACTTTGCCTGCCTGCTGGGTTGGACGCTGGGGGATTTTCTATTGACTGGAAGACGATGGACTTGAGGTTTGCTTTAACTCCAGGCACAAAAAAGATGATATTGGAAGGGCAGACTGGGCAGCTCCTCTCGCCTGGGATGGACCAGTTGACTAAGTCCTGACTAGCCGGTATAATTGAGTGCTTGAGCTAAACTGATGAAGAGATGTGCTGCCACCAGCTCGACGAGTAATTTCACTCGTCACTGCTTGAATATCGCAATACGTCACTGGTCAACATTAAGTCATTGGGAAACGATGAAGACCTATTGCGGGTATAAATTGGAGCACCGTTGATGGGAGAGCTGGCGGAGAAGTTGCGAGAACTACAGCTGAAGGATATCAGAGTATTGTTACCAAAGCAAACAACTGAAGACAAACTAAGAAAGCGCTTCCCTCTGCACAGAGACTTACTCTAGCATATCGAGGACGGGGTGAGCGATTCGCGTTTTCCAGAGATTGACGGTAGCTTCCCTTCCACTACATTGTTGAGGTCAACTGGTTTGATTCCACAATCGGATGTCTGCGAACACCACTGATTACTTACACCACATAGTAAGGTGCTCAGAAAATGACAAAAGCCAAAGTTGCCAGCAAGGCTCTCAGCTGGGCCATGTTCTTTACCATCGGCGGATCCGTATACGGCGCTTTGCTGGCACTCGGAGTTTTCGGCCTCGTATTTTACAACAGATGGAATTACCGGAAGATGAAGGAGGAGCGCAAGGCAGAAGATGAGTATCTTGCGTGGCTTTATGGAAAAGAGAAAGCGAGGGGAAGGGTGTACTCGTGGCGCGACTCGTTCTATGGAAAATTTGACGGACGAAGAGGACCCGACCAGACCATGTCAGACGTTACCACGGATGATGACACCAGTATCGGGCTGAGAGGACCATACCCATCAGTTTCTCATGGTGTCGGTTCAGCAGTAGCAATGTACGGCTGTCCGAGAGAGTCGAGCCAATTTGTTTCGACGTTGGGGGATGGTGATGGTGATATGGCCGACAAGAGGTACAATCAGCAGATGGGATCGACTCCTCCAACAGCACTGCACATGCAGCTTCCGCACCATGAGAAGAATGGCCGGCGCAGCCCGAGTATGGAGTCGGTAGAATCGTGGGAGGCCTAGCGGTGGTGAGAATGGCGGTCACGACAACAATGAAATGATGCTTCTGTCGAGTCCCTTTGGTCGGGTCTTTTGTTCATTTGAAACCAGAGGATGGATGGACCAGCTGCATGCAAACATGCATTATTTGGGTACTTACTTGGTAAACAATAGACTGGCGCTAAATATAAAAGGACACATCGTGAGGCCGACTTCTACAGTCTTCAACCATCTCGGTTCATCTCGACAAAACACTCTCGACAATTCCCAGCCTATCGTTCATTACTGATTATTCTACCACTCTCTGCCTGTACTTTGTCTTTGTTAGAGGTGACGTCTTAAAGCAAGGGTCCTATTGTACACGGACCACCGCCATTTAGGGAAGCTTGCCGCTGAAACTCCAATCCCGGCCGGCAAGCTCTTTTTACTGTGATCCACACACCCCCAGAGCTTTTCCTCACACCACAAGACACACACCGCACCACAAACAACACTGATAATCATCAATCATCACACCAACCAATTCACCATGCCTCCAAGAGCATCAACTCGTACACGCGCACCGCGCACTGTCGCGCCTCCTGCGCCCACCGCGCCTGTGGTCAATGGCACCTCTACCAAGTCCAATATCTCCAAGAAGCGCAAGGCCGCCGACGACAATAAAGACGACGACAAGCCAAAGGCCACTACGAAGAGGGCGAAGACCCTTGAGCCCGTCCAAAAGAACGTTGCGAAGCGACCGAAGACTACCAAGGCCTCCCCCAAGCCTTCTCCAAAGGCGGCCCCTGCCAGTGCGTCCTTTTCGACCGCACCGACCGACACCCTCTCGAGCTTCATATCCGCGCCACCCGATGCCTCTGACCTCCCCGTCATCAACAAGGCCCCTACCGAGGTCCTTACCGTCTTCGTCTTTGGAACCGGCGACATGAGCGGCGAGCTCGGCATGGGACCCAAGACGAAGGAGCTCAGGCGCGCCCAGGCCATACCCAAGCTCGATGGAAGAGAAAAGGATACATACCGCGTGGTGCAGCTCTATTGCGGTGGAATGCACGTCGTAGCCCTGACTGAAGACAGCAAGATTGTCACCTGGGGAGGAAACGACAAGGGAGCGCTTGGCAGAGATACTAACTGGGACGGCGGGCTTCGGGATATGGACGCAGAGAAGGAGGGATCCGACAGCGACTCGGATGACGAGTCTCTGAACCCCTCCGAGTCCACACCTACACACATCCCCGAGAGCGCTTTTCCCAAGGGTACCAAGTTCACATCTGTCGCCGCTTGCGATAGCAGTACTTTTGCCGTTACCGATACTGGGCTCGTCTACGGATGGGGAACCTTCTTGGTGAGTACTGACACTTGGTGTCACTCTGCGATCTTTTCAGCGCTACATTTACTGACCCCTGCCTGCGGCAACAGGATAGCGAGGCCCACGAGACATTCCTCTACTACAAGGATGAGCACATCAAGGTACAGCACAAGCCTACTTTGATACCGCAACTCCAAAACATCACCAAGCTCGTGTGTGGATCAAATCATGTCCTTGCCCTCGATGTCAAGGGCAATGTGTGGACCTGGGGCGTCAACGAGTGCAGCCAGGTTGGCCGCCGGGCACGTCGAACACGGACAGAACACCAGGACAACTACTACCCGGCCATCCTCGAATTGAGCCGGCACCCAGTCAAGCTCATCGCCGCTGGCGCCGACTATTCCTTTGCAATCGACAAGCTGGACAGAGTCTTCGCCTGGGGCCTGAACAGCTTCGGCCAGGCAGGATACGCCAAGGATGCAGGCAGCGACAGTGCCACCGTCCCGTACCCCCTGCAGATCCGTTCCCTGTCCAAACAAGGCATCGTCGTCATGAACGGCGGAGAAAAACACACTACAGCTGTTAGCAGCGACGGACGATTCCTTGTCTGGGGCCGCATAGACGGTGGCCACCTCGGGTTCAAGCTTACGGAGGAGCAGCTGCAGGACCCAAAGCTGGTCCGCCGGGACGAATACGACCGTCCCCGTATCCTGCTCCAGCCCACCACTGTGCCCGACATCGGCGAGGGAACTTTCGTCGCTTGCTCGAGGGACCACTCGATATTTGTCAACAAGGACGGCAAGGCCTACGCATCAGGGTTCAACAGCGGAGCACAGCTCGGCAACGGAACGGATGACGATACCGAGGTCGCGGTGGAGGTCAAGGCCAAGGCCTTGAAGGGCGCGAAGCTCACTTGGTGCGGAACGGGCGGACAGTTCAGTATGGTTGCCGGGCCTGCTGCGGAGTGCAAGGCCGCGGCTTGATTGCATGGTATGATGTAGCAGCATAGCCTGAGCGGAAAGCATGGATGCGAGGCGAAAAGGGATTGTGAAGGAAATCACTGGATTTGTAGCATACTGATGCCTCTTATATTTTTAATCCACCGCATCGTTTGACTATCCAATCTTCTGCAATTCCTGATTTACCAAACCAATCTGCCGAATGTGACAGACATTACGGGTTCGTCTGAAAAAGGCGAATGCCTCCGCTCTATGAGAGAAACGCCCCCGGGCAACATATTTGGGAAGGAGTGCAGATGTCCGTCCATAGTAACTACCAGACTCGGGAGGAGTAAATGGTGGTGAGGCTGAAGAGGAAGACATCAGGTTGGGCCCAGATGAATCGTTCACCTACAAATTGGAGGACATCATGACGCGGGAGCCATGTGTAGGCCTGTGAAAATGCAGGTAGATAGCTGATAATGTCTTATCTCTGCATTATGCAGGCTGATCAGTACGGTCAAGCCGAATTTAGGTAGAGCCCACAAGCTTCTACCTCCCTCACCCACAATTTCCACGGCCGCTGGGCGGACCACTTTGACATGTTCGTCGCGGCCCTTGATTCCTTCTCGGATAAGAATCTCAAAGAGCCCTGAGGACCCTGACCGCTCTGCGCCGCGAAAGCACTCTGTGTGGTCAATGCCGCGGTCTGGATACTGGCATTTTTCATCGTGTAAATCGCCCTGGAGACAACTTCCTCGATGCCCTCGCCAATGACAGTCAGGCCATGAGCGGCCATGAGAGTGACCACGCTCCCGCTGTCGAAGCACGCCGCCAGGGCCACGCCTAGGTGCGAGTTCCGTACCAGCATATCAGGGACGTCGTCGTCAAGGAAGAAGTCGGCCGCGTCGTACACCGCCGGAGACCCCTTCTCCCCGAGTCCCAGGAAGCCCGCCATGTGGTAACAGGGCCTCAACGGCACGCCTGTAATCGTGTAGGGGATCACGCTCTCCGCATGGCTATGGACGACAGCCTTCACGTCCGCATGCCGCTTGTACACCTCACTGTGTATATGCCGTTCCGCGAAACCCTTGGCCGAGCCCGGGTCCAGGGGCTCCGCGTTGCTGACATGGTACTCGATCAGGTCGTCAGGGCTGGAGATTGTGCCGGGTGCGATGGACTTGGACATGACGAAGACTTGCGGGTCGAAAGGGTGTCTGAAGGATAAATGACCATATGCATCGAGAACGCCGTGGTAGTGTAAGATGTGACAGCCGTCGATGAAATTGCGGTGCATCGCTGCGAGGATAGTGAGTTGGGTATTGTTTAGCTCCATCGTTGCTTCATTCACCCAAATCAATTGGAAAATATCTGTCGGCGGAACACTTTCACGATCAGATAAAGTGATATGAATCAATTGATGACATCAAAACATACTCAGCATCGAGTAGGTGAAGAAACGTCGTCGGAGGCCCGGAACAAACATTGCCGGATGGGGAATCCCGCGCGCGCTTGGAGTAGTAGATCCTTAAAGTCCGAACCACTCGGCCGAGACTTTTCGTGTGACTCGGCAGCATTAAGTCAACTTATTAGATGTGAATATGTTTTATTCAATACCTACCTAGGTAGGTACTTGGGTGCCAATCTAGGTCACCATTTTTTGACCGTAAACCCTTTTTCGTTTTCTTTCTTTGAACTAATGTGAGTAGTATTCCTCCTGCTACGGTATCGAACAAGGACACTGATATGCTGTTAAATCTCTGTGTAAGAGAGTGAAGAATGTCTCATGCTAGTTCTTACTCCGCATGTAAGGTCCCGAAGATATTCAGCTAAAGTGAGGCCCTGAAGCTGCTCCGCTGGTGTGTAAGATCTCTCTGATGGGCGACCGATCCTGCGAACTGGCCTTGAAATCGCAAGATCCTTCCAACAGACAACCTTCCGCGACGTGTCAAGGGAACACCCACCAAGGCATAGTGGCACAATTATAGCGACGCTCTGACCATTTGTTTTTTTGGAAGACAATTTTGCGTTACACGGTCATACCCGAGTTCAGAACGGTGCATCAAGTAACCCGGATGCTGGATAGGATCCCTCAAACCACGAGGCTGTTGGCAGTGATGCTTCTGAGCCGAGGTTGGACGGAGGCCACGGTAACGAGGAGCCCATACATGTTGACTGTTGGGGCACAGGCAGACTCTCAATAAAGTCATCCTCATCATACCGCACAAGCTATCAATTTGGACGAAGAAAAAGACGGAGATAACGTCGGCGACACTGGAGACTGTGGGGTGGGGGGCTTGATCGTCTTGGTCATAAGCGAAATTCATCACAGAGACCCTCCACGGCCCAAAGATGCTGAAGCTCTTCTTCCGAGAGATGGGTATCATCGACTCATCTGATAAAATGTTGAAGTTTGCCCTATACCATCCCGATAAGCTGCCAGAGTCTGGAGAGGAGTGCTGGTGGCTAGGTAACAAGTCCTTCGATTTATTTAGTTATTTATTTACTTACTTACCCACCTACTTACCTAGCTACCTACCCACCTACCTACCCACCTATCTACCTACCCATCCACCTATTTACTTACCTGCCTACCTGCCTGCCTGCTTACCTGCCTGCCTACCTGCCTGCTTACCTACCTACCTACTTATTTATATATACCTACCTATATACTTACCTACCTACCTACCCACTTACCTACCTACCTACCCACTTACCTACCCACCTACCTACCTACCTACCTATCTACCTACCTACCTACCTATCTACCTACCTACCTACCTACCTATTTACTAACCTGCCTGCCTGCCTGCCTACCTACCTATTTACTTACCTGCCTACCTCCCTACCTACCTACCTACTTATCTACCTACTTACCTACCTATTTACTTACCTACCTGCCTGCCTGCCTGTCTGCCTGCCTACCTGCCTACCTACCTACCTACTTACCTACGAAGCTCAAGAGTGCCGACGCGCCCTTCGCTCAACAATCCGCGAACGCCTCGAGCACAAGGCATGCGTGAAGGAGGTGCAGACACTGGACGCCCAGCTGATGGTCCCCGACTGGCTAGAGAAGCACGCCAAGCTCAGGACCCTGGTAGCATACGAGGTGCTGCGTGTCATTGGAGCCAGCCTTTCAACCGTTATGTTTGGGATGTCCATCACCCCAAGGTAATCGAGGACTTCAATTCGGTAGACACCCGCGCGATTGCCGATTGCCGACTTCTACAAGCAACTCGGGCTGTTGCTACTGGGCGCCTCCCAGAAGGACACTTTCGAGGAGGACTTCATAAAGGATCTCGACGATAAGCTAGATGCCCTTCCCAAGGCGTAGCTCACCGATAGCCGCCTTAATTAATCACGATCTCTACTGGGTGGTTGTGTCCGAGCTCCTGGCGACAACGGTCGACAAAGCTGGCAAAACCGCGAGCTGGTGGAGGTCATGCGGAAGGACATGGCCAGAACAGTCCATGGTCACCACGAGGAAGATGAACTCTTCCTTGGTTCTGCCCGATGGCACAACCACGTTCCCATCCCGCTCCCTCCCCACGTCGCAGACCCGCACCATCGAGGTCAGCCACAGCACCGAAGGAAGAAAAAGACATCTGGAAGCCAAGAAGCTGAGCCTGGCAACCGACGTCATGTTGAAGCATCTATACTCCACGTCGGCGACAGGTGGCAGGGCCCGCCCCAACAATGCCCCTTCGCGTCAGGCCAGATTCTCAACTTTGCCACTGTTGATGAACCCCATCAAATGTCTATGGCTTATTACCGCGTCATGTCTCTTATTAGCTTCGACCTCCGCAACCATCCTCTCTCTTTCGATCCTGAGGTTCATCGGCAGGACCCTCTCGCCTGGCTAAGCAAGAAAGAAGTCCAGCTGCTCCATAAGCTTTCCCAAAACTCCGACGAGGAGCTTCTCCCAGAGGCAGCTGCAGAGGCAAAGGCACGGTTCGGCACTGCTAATGTCAAGAGGCTATCATCGATAGATGTATGCGGCGGACTTTTCTGGAAGTGCACTCTTCTTGCTGCCGATGAATTTTGCTACGCCGTGGACAGCGTTGCCCACATGATCCCTGGAGCTTGGGCGAGTCCTCGGTTATGACGGAGACGGTAGACTGCATCATCACCGCTAATATGCAGATGGACATGTTCGGCGGCCGCACCTTGGTGCTTATCGACAGCCCTTTTGCCCAACTGTAAGTCATATAATCAACCCTTTTCGTTGACCTCTTCATATTCCTCGCTGTCTTGAATAGGGTAATGGGACTGTTTGTACTAATATTCTAATAGTACGCTTGCCGGCATTCCTCGCTACCTCGGCCTCTCGGTTCAGTCGTACACCTCCGACCTGAAAGACGATAAGCGTTCTCAGATGATCGCAGACTTCAATATCCCGAAAACGAACATTGATGTCATATTGTTATCCCTATATTTCAACGTCACTAGGATAAACCTATAGAAGGCTTGCCATCACCTCATGTATACGATGTTTTATTTCAATCCGTCTCAGTTGAACTAGGCATTTGCACGACTTAACCGAATCGGACAAGAACGCATTGTCTATATCTACATCATCAAGCAGGTCGCCTTATACGCCGAGGTACAGGGTTACATGGAACACATGAAAGAAGCCAGCTTCTACAGTGCACAGTCCCTCCTTCTTGTTTGGCTCGGTGTCTGAGGGACATTATCTGCTTCGAATTTGCGAGGGAGAGATAGGGAACGCTCGAGTCCAAGTATGTCGTCTAATAGTTCAGCAGCGACTTCAAATTTGTGACTGATTGGTTGGCGAATCGGATTCGATGGTATGCAAAGTACTACTCCATCATTGTCCTCCAGAGTATCAGGAATGATATGGAAGACGAGGACACATACAACACCTGCATGACCGAGAGGCTTCAGCAGCTGTCTCGAGATATACAGATCATCGTCTTGTTTTAGGAAACAAGGTCTGATCGGTACTCTGAGGTCGATGAGTCGTTCAATCCCAACATTGAACACTGTTACGTGGGATTCAGTTGGAGGATGCCCGTAAGGGCTTCGAGAATTTGATGGACCAGTGGCAGCTCAAAGACCAGCATGACCTGCGCATCAGGCTACAGCATCACCTGGAGCGTGTGCACTCCAATGAACACAAGCGCGCCTGGCTCATGGATGTGTCCTTCAAGGCTCCAGTCTTGACGAATCGGGTAGAGGAAGCAGAGGGGGAGAAAAAAGAGGATTCGTATGATGGTTTGCAACTGGTCTCGGATGAGGATTTGTCAAAGTCAGGACACCTTCCCTCCGACTGTAAGGGATTCTATGCTATCCTTGGAGTCGCCCCGAGTGCTGAACTCTCGACAATCAAGGCTGCTTACCGGAAGTGCTGGCTCGAGAGTGTCATCCCGACAAGGATCCCGACCCTCTTGCCAGATCCTTTTGGGATGTCATCAATGAAGCATATGACGTCCTAAAATGGTAAAAGTAAGTCAATTGAAGACTGGGGCAGTCAAATTTGATGTACTAATTACCTAGGTACCTAGGTAGTTTTATAGCACCCGGGCTCTCCATAACAAGAGGCGAAGGTACGACGAAGCCCTTCAATGTCATCGATTTCACGACGACGATTCCGGGCCCGAACCTCAAATTGTTGCCAGCAAACAAATGACTTACCGGAGACATGGGATGCCTTGGAAAGATGAGCGCGTCTCCAGCGGCGAATATCCGGTGGGTGTTTACGTCTACGGTCTGCTGGACCGCCATCAAACGTGTCGATAAGTACCGAAATGAAAAAGTGTTGTCGTGATGATGGTTCGTCGTACCTACAGTTATTCGCCATCAGCCCTGGGGGAGCATATAATATCTGGCCCGCTGGAACCTACCAGCAGGGGGAGGAAGCAAGCCGGAATTATTCAATATGCTTGAGCGCAACGTGGAGTTTATATATCGCAACTCGTTTCCGGGCAAGCATGTCATGTAGCCAGAAGAAGAGGCCCGCTCTGATGATGATTCGGCTGTCAACACCTTGAATATACTTCAAGAGGTCATGTTTGAAAATTTTCGACGTTTTGTTAGTATTACTGATGAAGACAAAGTAGAAGGTGAAAGCCAGACAGTCAGAGACAAACATCTCCTCTACCTCAAGGAATAATGGATGAATATTTATGTTTCTATCTAGCGATGACTACGATACTGGGAGACCGCAGCCTGAATTTCAGCAAGACGCTTCTTACTATGGGTGACTTTCATCTGCAGGGCTTTTATAGTCTTCGTCGTGCCGGAGAAATGGTCCTATCGTGGCTAAGTTAGCATTGTATAGCTACTTTATACCTAAGGTTTCGACGGGGGAAGGCAAAGTGACTTGGACTGACCTCATATATTTTCTTGTAAGGCACACCCCGTGCTCGAGCCTGAAGCAGGACCTCAGTCATTTCATTCTTCCATCCGTCTTTGGTATCCTCCTGCAGAGTGACGTTCTGTGCGACGGCCTGATCGCTGGCCGTCTGTCGCTCGAGTACTTGGGGCTCCTGGACGTTGCTCTGGCTTGGGCAGGACTCGCTGTCACCAGCAGTGCCATACTCAAAAACGAGGAAGTCCACCAAGTCAACAGTCCAATCAGCATCGATAAGGTACCTGGTAACGAACGGTCTTAGTTTTGTGTGAGAGTGTGCACTTTGAGGGAACTTACTCTCGGCCAACCTCACTATGATTCCACTTGGAAACTGTAGCCCTGACAGCTGCTGCAACAGCCGTCCTTACCTGGATACTTCGCTTTTTATCGTATGCTTGAGTGAACTTCGTGAAAGCTCGAATCTCCTCGCTAATAGTGACGTCGAAGATCGCCTTAAGGCAAGATAAATCGAGTGACTCACTGGTGAGAGCTTAGCAGCCCAGTGCAGCGCCGCTAGTGTGCCTAAAGTACTTACGGGGGCGAGATCTCGACCAGGTGAGTATCCACAGCCTTATAGATGGCGATCTTAGTTTTTAGCATGGTAGCTTTGCTAGGGTTTTCGTGTTAAGACTGGGAAAGCAATCACTGATGGGGGCGGGGTAAATGTTCTCACACGTCCATCTTGATACGGTCAGGATCAACATTGAACAAAGGAACTGTCCGATTGATATGCTGGCAAAAGGACTCGGGCAGAGCTTGGCCTTGAACAGATAATCCCAATGTTACTGAACTGCGGAAATGCCAACCTGGCTGATGAAGTCAAATTTTCACACTGCACGGGGATCCATGGTTCGTGGCAGAAGACTTTGTTGTTGCAGGAAGAAGGAAGAGAGTTCTAGGTACAGGAGGTGGTGATGAGGGAGTGTCTATATAGTGATAGTGTGGAGCATCTTGAGTGAGTGTGGAGCTGTGACACAAATCCTGTGAGAGCCATGTTGGTTGGGGCTGCTTGGATGGTGAACATACATAGTGTTACAGTGAACTGCTGGAAGATCTCGATTTATATGGTTTGTAGCATGCACTTTAGACGAATTAAAGCAATCTAAAGGACCTAGGTTGTGGCGATAATTACCACAGGACTTTGCCAGAGGCAGTACATATCGAGTAGAAAATAATCAGCAAAAGGTGCTACCAACCCTGCGAGAAATACATACCAGAGGGTTCAATCAATATAAGGAACAGTAAGAACAACTGAAGGTAGCTTGCATGCATGAGGACTCGGTGTTCACCCAGAGCCTGTTCGTCTATCACCTTGATCTCTCTGTCAAAGCTGCTCCAGCCCCTCCAATGAGCTAGACGGGAGCGCCTTGATCAGGAAGGTATACACTCACGTTCAAATTGATACTATCCCAAAATAAACCAAATAAATAAGTAGAGAAATAGACAAACAGACATGGAAGATACATATCCTTCAGCACCCTTACCGCCACACCTTCCCACTGGGACGGCCGCGGAATCCATGGCCTACAAAAGCGAGCCAATTAAACGAGCCTTGAGGGAGGGGGTGGCAGTTACGTTGAGTCGGAACGGTGACGTCTTGGGAGCGTTATATTATTAATATATATTTTCTCCTCTGTCTCTGTTTCCCTTATCTCCTCCATCACTGAGAACGGCCATATTCGAGCACGATCAATCCTGCGTGTATTATATTCTGCATTGATTTCGACAGTAAACTTCCTGTCACAAGAGAATTTGTTCTGGAGTGCCTTTGTACTCTTCTTGGGATTTGCGAAATGGTCCTGTTACAGAAAAATAGATTTTGTCAGAGATCAGAGTTGTTTCGGACGCGAATCGTGACGTATAGAAACGAAGTTTGACTCACACGGTGGATGGTCCTATAGGGAACACCTCGAGCACGAGTATTCAGGTGAACCTCGGCCATCTCCTCTGTCTGTCCCTCCTTGTCATCTTCCGCAGATATCCTAGCTTGCACATGTGACTTGTGTTTGTCTCTTGTGTCGGCGTGTCGTACTGGACGACCTTGGAACTCAAGGAGTGATCTCCAGCTGCTAATAACGGGGCAATAGTATATCTACATATAATGTGAATATGTTATTGGTATTACTAGAGTCTATGAGGTGTCAATGCATTCTTTAGGTCCTAGGTAAGTTATCTCTAGAGTTATCATGGTCTTCGATATCGGAAAAGAGGATAATCTAACGGATACGATCGAGTTGGCCGAAGATAGGTAACTGAAATAAAGCTAGAACTTAGATTTGAAGAATAACTAAAACCAGAACAAGGAAGGGTTTTCAGTTTATTCACTCATTCGTGAGAAAATCCTCAATTTAGTAGATACGGCAATTCTTTGCTTGCAGCATCAATACTACAAGATGAGCTGGCTCTGTGTTAGGGGCTGGACTAAGATGCGACAGAAAGTAGGTGCCAAAGGGATGTATTCAGAAGTATGAAGAGGAAGGTAGAAAGGACCCGAAAGGGGATCTTCTTACTACTATATATATATCGCGGAGAGCTTGCCATGAGGATATCGTGGGCCCCTTAAGGGCCCATTGTTACCCCGTACTCTGAAGGGTCACTACTGTCACTCAACTCTATGCACGAGCCCTAAGACTCGAGCCCATAACACTTTGGTTACGTAATTACTTGTTATAGTCTTTAAATATAAAAAAAAAAAAAAAAAAAAAAAGACAAGGGAGACCTATATATCGGTTAATAATAGGATATGACAGATAATAAATGTGTGTGGTGTTGAGCTGCGTGATTTCCAGATTTTGCAAACGCGTACCAAACTGTAATTAGACATCAGGTTCATATAATATCTTGTCCACTGCAAGTGCGTATGCCCTGTACCCTACGATATGGACCAACCCCAGTTGCGCTGATAAAGGCACCAGGCTCAGCGGTCTAATCTATACATATGTAGCATTCTGGGAGTTATGCTTCGAGAAAGGACCGCATTGATCATGAAAAAATGAGAACTAGCTTACTACTGGGCTCACTTACATATTGCAGGCAATACAATCTTCCCCTCGCCACCAGCTAGTCCCCTTAGGAAGTCATATAGGACCTGACTTAGCCCTTTGTCTAACGCCCCATCAAGCCACTCTATTAAAGGAATCCTCCCAAATGACCGCCCATGAATCCTCTCCAAATACCCTCCCAGCCCATCTGGGCTGACCTTAGTCTCTCCACAATAGTGCACAAAGCGAACCTTTTGCCGCACTTCCTTCAGGCGGAACGATTCGGAGGAGTGCACACTGTCAAGCGCCACAAGAACCAAGTCCATCGCCACATTTTCCACCCGTATTAAATCGAAAGACCCTCGCACATCTAAACCATCCATAGCTGGCACGGCACCTAGTTCTCGCGAGAAACCAACAATAGCCGTCATAACATCCAGCCCCGGCGCGCCCTCGCCCAAGATGCTCGCCGGGCGGTGTATCCAGACCGGTAGGGCGTGATCAGCCGCCACTGTCTCGAGCAAAGCCTCGCTGACCCACTTAGACAGTGCGTAGCCGTCGAGTAGCTCAGGATTTGACGGTGGTATCCAATTCGCAACAGAAACCGCGGGGAGAGCTTCCGCCACCCCGAGGTCGCCCGGCGCGACAGCAGCCACCGCGGCGCTAGATATGTAATGAATCGGAATGCGGTGTATGAGGGCCAGTTGGCAGATGGTTCTCGTAGACACGACATTGGAATCGCGAAGAGTGTGATACGATTTCAGGAAGGAGACCGAGGAGCCGTTATGGATTATCGTGTGCACCGTCGCTGCCAAATACTGGAAATCGTGTTCTGAGAGGCCCAGGTATGGAGCTGCTAGATCGCCGGCCCACTCGACGATCTTCTGGTTTGTCACTGCGACATGTCGTGAATCCCCGTTGCTGTTCGGGCGGATCGCTACGCAGTGGATTCTATTTACCCTCGGGTCGTCTGTAAGACGCTGGAGAATATAGGTTCCAAGGAAGCCAGTTGAACCCGTCAGGAGAACATTGATACCGTTGGATTTGTTGGTTTCGTGCTCAATTTTGCATGTCGAGGGGCTGTCACCGGCCAGAGGGTGAGGAGCGAGATCGTAGCACAACCCGGCTACTTCCATATCCCAATCCATATCGACAGGTGGTGCTTGGATCGAGTCATTGTTTGTGTAAGTCGACCGCATGCGCATCGCCATCGCCTGCAATGTCCTCAGCTGGAACAGTTCGGGCAGAGGAATTGTCACCCCAAAACTTGTCTGTAAAAGCGAACGAAGCTTGATCACCAACATTGAGTTCCCACCCACCTGGAAGAAATCTGAGTTCCTTGAGATCTTCCGTGTGGACTGCCTGATTTGTGTGGGAAGGACGTCCTCCCATATTCGTTTCATCTGCAGCTCTGTGACAGTAAGAGCATCCTCATCGTCCAGAGCACCAACGTATCTGCCATTATTTGCCAACGGGATTGGCAGCCGATCCACAGCCTTCCTGTCCTGTTTTCCATTAACATTCAGGGGGATCTGATCGATCGGTACCAGTATGGTTGGACACATATAAGGCGGGAGGGGCAAGTTAGACTTCAGCCTCTCCGCGAAGTCGTTCTTGTCGGCCGAAAAGGCGGATTCGTATATCAAGAATGCCACAAGGACGTCTTCAACGGCGCGATAAGAGACCGCGGCATTCGCGACCACACCAACAGCAGACTTCACAATAACTCTGGCAATCTCGTCCAACTCGACACGGTGGCCGCGGATCTTGACTTGGCTATCGTCCGCGAGGCGCCCTAGAACGTGGAGTGTTCCGTCTTCCAGCAGTCTGCCTCGATCACCTGTGCGGTACATCCTGGTTTTCGACTGTCTCCCTCCGGAAAGGGAAGCAGTGTCAATATCCACAAATCGACGTCTTGATTCATCTGGGCGGTTCAGATATCCCATGGCGACTCCCACACCAGCTATGAGGATTTCCCCAGGGAAAGCCACCGGTAGAGGGTTCAACTGTTCGTCTGCGATGACCAGTACGTAATTCGGCATCGGCCATAGGCTGTCGCTCTGCGCTACGATATCGTCCTCAGTAGCGTACGGAACGTACCCCGTCGCACAGGCAATAGTCCCCTCCGTGGGCCCATAGGAATTGACCAGCTTTAGGCTAGGCAAACCAAGCTTGCGGAATATCGCGCGGAGCTGCGGCGTGAGCTTTTCTCCCAGCTGGGTCGCAAGTCGCCATCGGTTGCACTTGCGCAGGATGTGCATGCCGTAGTTCAAGAGGGATAGGTATTCAGACGTCACAAACAGTGTGTATGTGATGTTTTCGGCAAGCATCAGGTGAGCTAGATGCGAGGGATCGCCACGACCGGATGAACTGACAACTATGAGGGTACCACCGTTCGCGAGGGCGGTGAACGTCTGGCCAAGCGACAAATCGAAGCCCAATGAGCTTTGCTGGAGAATGACGTCCTGATCGTTGATGCTGTAGAGGTTCGTGTTGACGAATATATGGTTGAGAATGTTGGCGTGACTTAGGAGGACGCCTTTTGGAACACCTGTTGATCCACTTGTATATAGAACGATGGCAGTCTGATTTGGGCTGCTGGCATTGTGAACTTGCGGAAAGTGTTGCTCCGGGGCCTTGTATAACGAAGGGCTGTTGCATGTGTAGTCATCAAGATTGATGACCTTTGTTGGGAAGTTGAGGGCAAGGCGGATCGCCATGTCCTTGGTCGCATTGTTGCAGACCAAAACCTGCGGATGGCAATCCGACACCATTTCAGACAGCCGCCCGAGTGGGTTCCGGAGGTCCAATGGGACGTAAACGAGACCAAGTCGCAGAATAGCAAGGAATGTGCACACCTGGTCTGCACTAGGATCCAACAACACTCCCAAACACGACCCAGGTACTAACAACGACGAATCGGTGCACAATTGCTGGGCAATCTGGTGGGTTCGTTCACTCATCTCGCAATACTTTAACCGGTGACCATAGCCGTCCACTATAGCAGTCGACTGAGGATATAAAGCAACCATTTTTTCGATGCGGTGAACAAGTGTACCTTGCCATTCCTCTGGAACCTCCATAGAGCCTCCGTCACCGGTGGCGAATGTGTGGCGTAGGTCAGTAATATCAGAGACCGGGCAGCCGGTCACAGTGACCTCGGTGTCCCGACACACGCCCTCCAGAATGCGAGAATACCACCGCATCATCGACTTAGTGTCGTCTGATCCATACATATACTTCTGCGTGGTCCAGTGCAACAAGGTCGTATCGGACACCTCGGACACATCAAGAGCCAGATCATACGGATTCCCTGCCGAGATAGTACCGCTAACGCTTGTAACCCACTCGATGGTGCCCTCTTCACCCAATGGACTTGTCGTGGTGTAACCCTGCCGGTAGTTCAGCGCTGTCTGAAACAACGGGTGATGGCTGCCAGAGCGAGGCAGTCGTAAGTGATCCAATATGGTGTCGAACGGGACGGGTGAGCGGGACATTGCCGCGAAGACCATGTCGCGGGCACGCTGAGCGATTGCGGCGAAGTGCTCGTGCTTTGCAATTCGAAAACGCAGTGGGACCATATTCAAGAAATACCCCATCGTTTCGGCGTCCTCGGCGTCACGCCGGTTGGCATCCACAATGCCGATGCTGAAATCTTCCACCTCGAGGCGGCGGAGGAAGACGGCCAGAGCGGAAAGGTATATATGGAAGGGTGTGACACGTAAGGTGGAGGCAGCCTGCTTGATGAGTTTCGTCAAGTCTTGATTTAATTCCATGCTAAAGGTCTCTGTATCGTAGACCTTGAGAATCTGTCGGGTTCTGGTTTTCGAAAAGGGGAACAGAGGTAAGGGCTCATGTGGCGAGTGGTAAAGCGAGCCCCAGTGATTAAGCTCGTCAGAGTCGACGTCGACGAGAGATCTCCTTTGACGTTCTTTGACGGACATTTCGATTGCTTGCTGGACGGGACGCTGAAGTGGATACCCTGAGAAGGCTCTGTGGAGGTCATTCATGAACAAGAACCAACTAACCCCGTCGAGTGCGATATGATGGTAGAGAAAAATGATCTGATGGTTTGACGCAGATCGGGACAGTACGGTGACTTTCATGACGTTCCCATGTTCGATATCAAATTCGAAGTGCCTCTGCATATCAACTTCTTTCTGGATATCGCTCGTTTGGCAGTTCTCCTTGTGATTGAGCTCGATATGCGGTTTCTCGTTGACTGCCTGAATTGCCTGGGCGGATGTCTCGTCAATGAAGTACGAACTCCTGATGCTTTCGTGTTGCATGCCGACGTCATGCAGAGCTTTTCTCAGCCTCTCTAGGTCCAGGAGTCCGCGATACTCGCCCACGTAGCCAACGTTATACGTTGCCTTATCATCAAGGTACATGTGCAGAAAGTAGAGCCGCGTCTGCGAATGAGACATTTCTCCAACTCTCTGGTATGTCGTTTTCGGTGGGCACGGAGGCAGTAACTCGCTTGAACCAACTGATAGTGTTCCCAGTATGTTTCTTGATTCATCATACTCTGAGATGGACTGGACTGATGATGTGGGATGGTCAATCAGGGGACCGGTCTTGTCTGTCTCCCCGGGAGAGGTTGGATGGGACTGATCGTCAGTTGCGATTGATGCTGACGTCGCAGCCGTGTGAGAGGGACGGATATCTTCGTCCTTCTTCTTGAACGTGAAACCCACGAAGCTCACAACAGCCTCGCGACAGATTTCCTCCAGAGACGCACCGCCCAATAGCTTCAGGATAGGCATGTCCACGGCCAACTCCTTCAAGAACCACGAACGAACCTCGACGGCAACCAGTGAATCGAACCCCAGCGCCACGAGTGGCATCTTTCTATTGATAGTATCACCCGGACACTGCAATACCGCACCAAGCTTCTCGGCAAAGGCTTGCTCCAATAACTCGAGTGCATCTTGAAGATTACCAACGGCTGCCAGCTGACTCTGAATGCCCTGCAGCGAGCGTTGCGCGTGGTGTTCATCATTTACCAAGACTGTATTCTCCGAGAAAAAGTGTGAAAATAGCGGGATACGACGCCATCGAGCGTCTGTCTCGTTGCCATCACGGGAGTAGCTCTCAAAGCCCATCAGCAATCCCGGATCCAGCACTGAGTCCGCCCGACCAGAGATGATTGCCTCGGCGAAAATGGCATGCAAGTCTGTTTCAGAGAATGACGTAACATTGAACTTATTGCGTAGCTGCGCCTCGGCATTACTTCCCGTGTCGAGCGAGCGCGCGAAGTGTCCCAGCCCTAGCAACAAGCCTAAATGGATGACCGAGGCCGCTACGCCTCGTTTGCGTCTCTGTGCAGCAAGGGATGCCATGAACATGTTTGCGGCACCGTAATTAGATTGGCCTGGGTTACCCACGAAGCTAGCCATTGAAGAGAAAAGGATAAAAAACTCCAGATTGTCGTTGTAGAACAGCTCATCCAGGTTTTTGCTCCCGTTGACTTTGGGTTCCAATGTTGCTGTGAAGTCAGCCCATGGGATACTACCGAAGGCTTTATCACGTAGGACCATGGCGCCGTTGGCCACGCCCGCAATGGGAGGCATGCTGGAAATTATATCTTGGTGGGCTGCGCGCAGAGCTGTCTTATCGGCAACGTCGAGGGCGAGAACCCTGATATTGGCACCTTTGCTTCTCAGGTGTTTGATCACTTCTGCATCGATCATAGGACGTCGGCTTGCTATGGCGAAATAACGCGCGCCGTTGTTGGTCATCCATTCGATCAGGGACATGCCGACTTCTCCAGTAAGTCCAACGAGGAAGTATGTCTTGTTCCCTGAAAAGAGTCCATGGGTATTTAGGGGCTGGATTCTCACTGGCACAGCTTCCATGCTGACCCAGTCGATCACAGTCGTCGGGCTTTGGCTCTGGTTCCCAGAAACTTTGCGTACTGTGCTGAGATGCACAGAGCCCTGTTCTGTAGTGCTGTTTCGCTTCAGTTGCTTGAATCCCGGATCTGGATTGGATGCTATGACGAGAAGCTCGTGGAATCTGGCCAACCCATAATTCAGAGGTACTGTTTTGTGTTTGGTCATCTCTCGGTTCGGGTACTGTACGGCTGCCTTGATGCCATAGGCGAATGATGGCAGTATATCTTCGAGAGCAGACCCATTGTCCACGTCAAAGTACACGAGCTTCTGCACTCTGCGTGGAACGAAAGATTCCAGAGATCTGCGAGGGGTGTGTTCATGAATGTAAGTAGTCCCTGAGACTGGATTCGGAGATGAGGTGGTGAGGAAAACCTGAATTCTTTGACTTGACCCAATCTCTGAGGCAACTTCTGCTACCTCGCCGTCTGCGTCATGCAGCCAGATCGCCTCTGTGACGTCTGTAAAAAGACTCTCACAAATGAGGGTTATCAAGAGCCTTCCAAGAGACTTGCCTCCCTGCCAGTCGATGACCTGGCTAGTAGGCAGTCTCAAATTGGACGCGTTATTGGGGGATACGGCCAGCACGGATTGGTTCGCCCCAGAAGTCGTACCAAAGCACAGATAGACTGGTTCACTGTCCAGAGTCGAGATTGTGAAAAGGGAAGATGCATGGACGCTGACCTCGACGAGCTCTTTGTTATGGTGGCTAAGGTTATCATGGGTTGATACTTCAAATACCCGTGAGCCGTCGTTGTCGCGGGTGATTTCGACCACCGCAGAAGCAAGCGATACACTCCTTTCTATCACCCTCGTGCCCGAGTTAATCCGGCAGTTGAGTTCATCGTCCAGAAGAACTCTCGGAATATACAGGCGTCCATCGTCAATAGCGGTCTCGGTCTCATTGCTCCAGATAATGTCCTTGAACTCGGGAAGATCGAGAAGTATCATGCGCAGAAGCATCTCGGACAACACAACGGGATCAATGTTTGAAGAGCTTACGTCGACGAACTGCATACTGACATGTGATGATTCCATCATGACTGAACGGCCAACGCCAACCATCATATTGTTGAGAGGCTCATCGGCGCGGCTCCCCCGAGTCGCCCAGAGGATATATCCCGCATTGTTGAAGACGGACTGGATGGCGCGAAATCGCCTCTCGGTAGCTTGATCGCTGTCGAGGACAGGATGTTCCAACTCGGACAGGCAGATCACAGCGCTCCTTGGGCCCAGCTTTGCGCTTTCAAGCTCTTCCCAATCGGCAATCACGCATGAGCACAAAGCGAATGGTGCCAGTATTGTTTGGGCCTTGCGTGCTAGCCCAGTCACCTGGGACGATGAAGAGTCTCCAACGACAACAAAATTGTCAACCCGGGTTTCTGGTATTCCGCTAGCCGCAAACATCTGCATGGCAAGCGGTTGTCTCAACATCTCAACCCTCTCATCCACAGCCTGTGTGACCATGACAGAGAAGACGTATTTGGAGCCGTCTTCACAATCTCTGGCGACATAGTCTATCCCAGAGAATCCGCTTTGCCTCAAGCCGGTATCCCACTGCGCTTCAGGAATAGTAGGATGATACTTCCGACCGTCCTCCCGACCGAGCCACCAGCCTGGCAGCGCACTAAATAGGAACTGCAGATATAGCGCGTCGCCTGTAAATTCAAGAATAATAAGTCGGCCACCCGGTCGCAGGAGTCTCCTGCAATTGGCCAGGGTGTCCGCCAACGACCGCGTTGCGTGCAGTACGTTGGACGCGATAATGAGATCGAACGAGTTTTCTTCAAACTTTTGGCCAATTGGGGACTGTTCAATATCAAGAACATGGTAACGCATTCTTTCCTCGTGGCTGGAAAAGGCCTTTTTGGCACTCTCAAAGAACCCCGGCGAGACGTCAGTGAAGGTATACGAGTCGAAGGCGCCTCGTTGGCCCAGGGAATTCAGTGCAGCGGCAGTGGCCGCACCGGTGCCGGCACCGACTTCGAGAATCTTCATCCTAGGATAGCGATGAGACAGTTGGCTGATCAGAGAGCCCAAAATGTGGTTCGCCTGTGGGCATCCTGAGCCTTCTTTATATAGTCTTCCGAGCCTGTCGTCTTCCATCATTGTTTGTAGAACGGGCAGTGTACCACGAACTATGGCGGGAAGACTGTGGCCGAGGGCATGTAGGACTTCGAGGTCAACGTCGTGTGGGTACCGGTGCTTCCATTGCATGATGGAATTGTAATCGTCGCTGGACCACTCGGCTTGCACACGAGGATGGCGCCCAGCTTTGACCGTCGGAAGCACGTGATTCAAGGCCCAGTCCATAAGATACTGGAAGTGCCATTCCAAAGCCTGTATTTCTCCTTTATTGATCTGACGGCAAAGATCTCGCAAGAAGAAGTACGCCGTCCGCTCATATATGTCGTACAACTCGCCTCCGTGCAAAGTCGAAAGCTTAACTGGCGGTAAATCCTCCAATGCGAGACCAGCCGAGATATCCAGCCTCCAGACGTTGCGCGCAAAGATATTGCGGTCCTCCCGCTTGGTGGGCTTTGTGAGTGCAGCACAGGTAAGGCCTTGGACCTGGACCTCAGGATGATGGCATGAGGCTGATGCACAGTAAATATCCACGTCCCCGCAGATCGCAGTGGAATTAGAGTGGACTTCTTGGATGTAGCAGTCAGCCACGAGCCCGGCTTTGGTGTGTTCACAAGCCCCGGGGCAGGCTAGAAAGCCGTTTGTCGCTTCCGATGGCATGTTGACTCGAACCAAATCAATTCTCGAAGGTAGGTAAGGGATACGCATTCTGCCATCGTCAGGGAAACTGTAAGCCGCGAATACACCATGGAAGGCCACATCAAGTGTGGCAGGGTGGACCAAGAGTTCACTGTTGGTGGTTCCAAGCCGTTTCATCCAGACAGAAGCAGTATTCAACCGTCGCTTGATCGACTCTGCGAGGAAGTCGCCCGAATATTGCAGACCAATCGATGACGCCCACTTATAGAAACGTCCCGTTTCGACAGCCAATAGGGGAAGTTTCGGTGCGATCCTCGATGGGAGCTGATTTGAACTGTGAGGCGAATCGCCTAGCATAATACTCGCAAGTCCTGTGAAGTTGGTATGCTCCAACTTGTCAATTTCTTGAGACGTCCCAGCGTCAGAGTCGCTACTGTAGCACGAATACTCGGCCACAATGTGCTTCACATCGCAACGGACGACTCTGATGATGAAAGTCACATCCACTCCGGACGGGAAGGATCGCTCGTCAAGCGACATGGCCTTGTGGTACTTGAGCTCGCGAAGCTCTATAAGCTTGACTCTCGGTAGCTGGTCCATTTCAGCCGCCAAATACCGTGCCGCCTCAATGGCCATTGACACATATCCAGAAGCGGGGAAAAGGACTTGGTGCTGGAATTGGTGACCTCGCAACCACTCCACTTCGGTCAGCTTGAGTATATTCCGCCAGTGCATTTCTCGATGGTTCGCGTGTCCGTGCGACACCGCCCTTCCAAGGAGTTCGTGAAAAGGTCGTTCTTGCTTGCGCCAGCATCGCGATTGACGGGATTCTCTGAACAGGGGCTCATCGTGATCCCAGCTGTAGCATGGCAGGCGCGGGCTCGTGAGCAGACGAGGACTGCCCACGCCTGGGTTAGAGCATGCTTTCATGAATCCATCTAGGTTTAGACACAAGGCTGAGGGCCTCACGTTCTTCCAGATATATCCAAGCGCGTCGGCAAAGGCTGTCAGATCGTTTGTGCCTCTTTTGAGGACACCATGGTAGAGTATTTGCGTGCCGGTAAGCGCCTTGAAAGTATCCGTTACGGGACCTTTGAGAGCGGGATGTGGCCCAACTTCAAGAGCCATGTCAAAGCAAAAGGCCTCCTTCACCGCCCGGTCGACAGCTTGGTAAAAAAGCACCGGTCTAACAAGGTTTTCAACCCAGTACGTCCCCCTGAACGAGTCGGGTTCTTGGATACTTCTTCCGTTGAGACCATGTACGCTTGAGTACCACGTACAGCCGCCCTCGATGTCGACCAACTGGGGCTGTATCTGGCAACGGCGGAGGGAGTCTAGGTAGGGTGCGGCACAGGATTCCATATGGTGGGAATGATATGCTGTTTCCACCTTGAGGATCCTAGCGAAAATTTTTCGATCGTCGAGAATTGTCTTGGCCTCGTGTATTGCATTGGCGTCACCGGAGAGGGTAACGCTAGACTTGGAGTTGCACGCGGCCACCCTCAACCTGTTATTGAATGGAAAGCGCTGACAAAACTCATCCGCCTCCTCAAACGTCATCCCCACGGCCATCATCTTCCCCGTTTCACCAGTAGTTGGAGACCGCGCCAGATGTGAATATACTCCACGATAGTAGGCGATGCGGATAGCATCAGCACTACTGATATGTCCAGCGGCATATAGTGCCGCTATCTCTCCTGACGAGTGACCAATAGCAGCCGCGAATGTGACCCCCGAGACTCGCAGAAGGTCAACTAAAGCGATCTGCAGCGCGGTCGTAAGTGGCTGCGATATTTCAGGCAGATGGCCCCTCCACTCGGCCACCGGAGCAGAGATCTCCTCTGCAAGGGACCAGGACGGAGCATCGGAAAGTTCTGACAGAGATTTGTCGAGTGTTTGTATAGAACACCTGAAACACTCGGACTGCTCGTATAGAACTGCACCCATCATCGGCCATTGGGCGCCCTGGCCGGTGAATACCCCAAGTATGCGCAACCGGAACCCATCCTCTAATGATACTGTCTTATTTGCGAAAGGTGAGTCATTGATCAGATCCAACATGTCCATCGAAGGAGCCCTTGTACTGCAAGCGGCGTCTAGCTTCCGGATGAGTTCTTCCTTGTTGACAGCTGAGAACGCAGCTTTCTTCGAAAACTCGCTGCGGCGAGCTTGCAGAGTCCATGCTAGACTTCTCATGTCCACGTTTTCCGCCTTTTTGAGTGTCTTGGATAATGCAGCTATCGCCTGTAGGAGGGCTGTCTCTGTTCTTGCAGACAGGGTGATTGGCCCCGTGGGGCAAGGGGTAGTCAAGCCAGTGTGGACATACGGGCCGTCCCAGCTTTCGATAATAGCGTGCGCATTCGTACCGCCGAAGCCAAAACTGTTAATGCTGGCTCGTCTTGCTGCGCCCGGAAGAAGCGTGGGCCAAGAAAGTAGCTCAGTCGGCACGTGGAGATGTGGGTTATAGAATGGCTCAATGGCAGGATTGAGCTGATGGAAGTGCATATTGGGCGGGATCTTAGCATGCTGAACTGCCAGTGATGCTTTGACCAGTGCTGCGAGTCCTGCCGCCCCTTCGGAATGCCCGATCACTGTCTTGATGGAGCCGACATACAGCCTTTCGTGAGAAGAGACTGTATCCTGCAGGTCATCAGGTAGGCCAGAGCCGGGCATACCCACGCCCTCAGGGAAAAAGACATTGTGAATTGCCTCGGCTTCTCTGGGATCTCCTGCAGCTGTCCCGGTCCCGTGGGCTTCAAAATACTGACAGCGATCTTCTTCCTTGCTGTAGTCTAGTCCGCATTTCCCGTACGTGGACCTGATCAATGCTGCTTGCGCGACAGCACTGGGAACCGTGATACCGGTCGATGAGTGGCCATCCTGGTTGACTCCTGTTTCGCGTATGATACACTCGATATGGTCCTGGTCAGCTATAGCCTGCTGCAAGGGTTTCAAGACGATGGCGACGAAGCCTTCCCCCCTTGCATAACCATCCGCATCGGCATCCCACATGCGAGAGCGCCCTGTGGGCGAGAGCATTTGGAGCTAGAGGAGTGTGAGATTGTGCGATATGCTCATGTAACATTCGAGAGAACTTACCTTTGACTCGGCGACATACATTTCAGGGCCTAATATGAGGTTCGCTCCAGCTGCAATAGCTAGTTGCGACTCTCCGCTCCGGAGGGACTGCACGGCGTGATGTAGCGCAACAAGGCTCGAGGAGCACGCCGTATCTATGTTTTCAGATGGACCACGCCAGTCGAAGAAGTAGGAGATACGGTTCGCCAAGATTGCCCGCGAAATTCCTGTGGCTGTGTATTGAGGGATATTGTCTGGATCTCGGTAGAGAACATCGCGATAATCATCCGTCATTTGACCGACGAATACACCTGTTGATGATCCTCGTAGTTGCTCTAGGGAGTATCCTGCTGCCTCAATCCCTTCGTAGACCACTTCTAAAAGGATTCTTTGCTGAGGATCCATTGATTCGGCCTCCCGCCGGTGAATTCCAAAAAAATTGTGATCGAAGAGTCGGTAGTCTCTGTCACAGAGATATGAATGCTTTACATTCGTGGTCTAGAATTTTTCAATCAGACCATGCCCGTCAACACTACCAGACTCCGAATCAAATTTGCATCTTCACTTACACCATGATGATCGCCGTCGTGATTGTAGAATGCTCTGGTATTAAACCTGTCGGGTGGAATCACAGACAATACGTCTCTAGGGTTCTGTAGAAGATCCCACAACTCAGCAGGGGTATTAGCGCCGCCTGGAAGTCTACAGCTGCTGCCGACGATAGCAATAGGTTCTCGTGCTTGTGAGTCCATCTTGTGCATGGTGTTCTCGGTGAGTCGGTGTAGGGCCCAATTCGTACAAGAGATGGTAGGTGATAGTCAATTCAATCTAGACAGATTCAGAAAGAAACATAACCAGTTTTCTTCAGAGAGCCACACATACTATGGTATTACAACGTTTTCTGGAATGTTCAAGGGGCAAATCCGCCGGCAGCCGACGCTAGTACGGTTGGTCTACTACTCGTTTGGGTAAAAAGTTACCGGCTGCCGGTCATTATGTTCGGTAATTAATCGATGTTAGTACCCAATTAGAACAACTGGTTCTAGAAAGGAAATGATTACATACTGTACGTAACAACTCCTAAGGATCATAATATGGGTATTGAAGTAAGATACCCTAGGGTTAGCTAAGCGGCCTGCTGGAAGGGGTGGCCCACTTATAGGCTGTCTGACCGAATCAGTTTAAACTTACAACTCACTCGGATCAACGCATCTCAGGTTTTCCTCCTTGCTATTCCATACAGTGTTTTCATCATCCAACTCTCCTAATTCCAAAAGCATTCAATGGCGGCCTATTCTAAGAACGCCACAAGAGTGCGGAAGTGTCTGGTCGGCTCATCAGCGGGCCGATTCAATGTTGTCGACAATGTCGAAATACCAAACACTTTGGCACCCGACATGATGTTGTGCAAGGTAGCCGCCATAGCCCTAAACCCTGCAGACGCCAAAATCAGCGACTTTTCTCCAGCACCAGGTTCCATCGCAGGTCTCGACTTTGCCGGGGAGGTGGTACAGATCGGTTCAGGGGTCAAGAAGTTTGAGCTGGGTGATCGTGTATTCTGTATCGCGTGGGGGCAGAATCCTGCAGACAAGACCACGGGGTGCTTCGCTGAATATGCTTTGGCAACGGAGGACCATTCATGCAAGATACCGAATTGGATGAGCTTTGAGCAAGCATCAACGTTCGGAGTAGCAGTGGCCACCGTGGGTTGTTCCCTTTCGTGCTATCTGGATTTACCTCTACCAGATACCCCCTTGACCGGGACGCAGTCATGCTTCGTGTTGATTTCGGGTGGCGCTACCGCTACTGGAGTAGTAGCTACGCAGTTCCTTAAGCTGTAAGTTTCTGAGAACCTACCTTCAAGTACCTAGCCATAAGAATCTCAGACTAACCAACTGACTGGCTCCTTCAGGGCAGGACTGAGCCCCATTGTTACTTGCTCCCCGCAAAACACAACACTGCTGAAATCTCTTGGCGCAGTCGAGACATTCGACTATCACTCCCCAGCCTGCGGCATGGAAATCAATCACTACACCAAAGGGGCATTAGCACACGTGCTAGACTGCATTAGTACCGCCGAGACCATGAAAATGTGCTACGAAGCCATAGGGACATCTGGTGGTCGATACTTAGCATTGGACCCTATTTCGACACATGTGAAATATACCCGCCGCAATGTGCTGGCCGATTGGATGGTCGCATTCACTGTCTTCGGGGCACCAGTCAAGTTTGGTGGTGTCTATGGGCGGCCGGTGATGCCTCGACATAGAGAACTTGCCCCGCGCTTATTTGCGCTGGTGGAGATACTGCTTGAGCAGGGGATGCTGAAGGCTCCGCCGTTCGAAGTCCGGAGTGGAGGGTTGGAAGCGGTTGCGGGAGGTATTGACGATGTTCGGAAGGGCCGGACTAATGGGGGGAAATTGGTTTATTTGTTACCGTAAAGGACCTCTAATATTATGCAGACATTGTTGAGACGACTGGGAGGCAACAATGGCAGGGAGGATTCGTAACATCACAGCAATCGAGTCAGCAATGTCTTGAATAGGGTGTGCATGATACCAAAAACAATGAATGTACCGGAACAGAGGTTTGTGGGCGAATTGGAACAGTCAACTTAAAAGACGTGGTGAAAATCTTGCTCTAATCGACCTTAAGATGTAGAACAACGTTTCCTACACCATGACATTTTCTTTCCCTCAGTTATTCGCAGCCTAAAGACTCAGTCAACTTTGAACCATCCTATCATTTGACTACTTCAATCTTGATGTAGGTATCAGCCCGAGTGTACCGCTGTTGAATACTGGTCGTCCTAAGAGCTACAGGCCATATTTTATAATATGTTCATCATTTTCTCTCGGTAAAATGTAACATATAATTAATTAGACTACTAGTAGACTGGCAGAGGTTCCGCCGAAAAGATTACCTTCTCACGCATGCCTCTCTATTCCCTCCATTAAGCCTATACGGTGCCTCATTTGATTTATTACAGACTGTATGCACTACTGCTATGTTTTTTATGCTCTGCTCGTGCCAACTGCCTCACAAGTTCAATGTTAGTAACCTTCCATATCTACTATATAAGTGTGATACACTCTGTCCTGAAGGACTTCAGTATAGGCAACATTTCTAGGTAACCCTTTTTTAAAGAATACACTCCAGCAGTGACTCTAGCAGGTCCATGGCTGCCAGTTGGGTCGAGTTGATACCTGGGCTATTTTCCTTACATCCCTGACTAACAGCATGGTCAACCCTTGGCTGACGACCTTGGGAGTTAGCTACAAGCCTCAAGATCTTCCTGACTCCATATAAAGTTTCCTAGAACCCTCAAATATAGTGTTGAGCAAGCACGGCTAACTATAGCAAATGATGAGATCTCACCGACCTCTTCACATCTGCGCAGGTGCCTTAGTTGCAGTTGACTGAACATAAAATAGGTGAAAAACTCGTCTATAAAACGCACAGCATTAAGACAGGTATTCAACCTAACCAGAGTGGTTCATTGTTAGTGCTTGGCATATGAAATCAGGTCCAAGCGTATGTTGATTCATGCATATTCCTGTCAATTGCTATGCCGATGAACATCTGGGAATGGCGAAACCCTGTCTTATGACCTGAACCACTTTTTATGTGTGCTTACATGTCTTGTTGCCTTTGCTGCCTCTCGTACAGCCCTTGTAATAGTTTATTGACATCCAGGGAAATCATCGAATACCATCCAACAAAGAAACAAACAAACAGGCATACAAACAAAACGTTCAACTAAGACTGGACGCTTGGTAGCTCATACAGAGTTTGAGTCTCTATGACCGGAATCCAGAATCCAAGTGGGTTCATAGACCCGCTCATCATTATTATTCTCATCGGACACCCTCACCCAGGTCCCGTCTCGCTGGGCATGCCTCACAAGCTCGACATCATCAGTGACACTGATGCCTTGTGTCATGCTGTTGAGCGTCTGATCTGGCGAGAGTTGGACCAAATTCGAAGCAGTCTTGTTGTAGCCGTTGCTTCCGATCTTGACGTTATAGCCCGGACCAACGGACGAGTCTGACTCTGTTGAGTGGGCAGTTCCATGGACGATCTTGTGGTACATAGGCCGATAAGTCGGGATGGACACGACGAGGAAACCAACACAAATTTCAGCCTCGGACAGGTATGCTGCAGGTATTGCGGTCCCTGTCCCGTACCGAGTTAGCGTGGTTGCCATTACAGAACTCTCCATGTGGGGAGTTCTTGGGTTTGAAGGAAATGACATATAGAGAACAACCTACAGGATCCATCGAGTGAGCCGACTTGGAGGGCGTATACGAGACGAATGATACTGACTATACAAGCACTGTGGAGTAATGGGAGTGTCAGCCGTGTCATATCGCGTATCCTACATGTTCATGAGGGGCGCCGACATACCTGCCACCCATGGCGAAAGAAAAGTGAAGTAGCCTTTTGTTCTCCTTTGAAGTATGTAGTCTTCGGACCAGCGGAGTGGGCATCAATAGGATTATAAAGTCTGTGATGATATTGCAAAGCGTGGCGATGAGTTGCAGGTAGCCGTATTGTATGCAGTGGCCACTTATGGATTCGTCCCAGAAAGACTCAACAGGGATACATTGACATATGGCGCCGATGGCACTCATCAATGCCCATGATATTGTGAAGACACCCATTACCCAGATCCAGAAGTGGAAGCGGCGATTTGGAAATATAGAGGCGTACAAGGCGAGGATACTAAGCTTCAGGAAAGCTACCGATCCGGAATAGGTTGCCTCCATTGAGATACTCAACTGTTGTATGGTTAGTCAGTAGTAACAAAATATCTATCTCGATCCCGACTACTTACAATTTGAAGCATCCGCCTGTTCGTAACGAAGATGATATGCCGTCCATCTCCATATCTGGTAGACAAACCGAGGCTAATAGCCGCACCCAAGAAAAGAGCCTGTCGACCACCGGTTGAGCAAGAAATCGTTTCCAAGTTTCAGAACAGGACCACGTACCCAGGCGACAATGAGAAACCAATCGCTGATGTGTATATACCAGCGGTGGTGGGTCATGCGACGACCAAGAAGACGCAACAAAAGGAAAACAGTGCAGAGGACAGATGTCAACGAGGTGCATACGAGAAGACCAGGGCCCCTATTGTCACTAGAATGCTTCATAAAGTATTCATACTGCTCTTGAGTGAGCTGGTCTCCTTCGTTGGCCATGACGAAGGGCTGGACTGTGTTGTCAGATGCGTGGGGGATTGCAAGATTTGGGATGTACGGGAAAGAGAACCCAAGGAAGCCGCCGCACAGGTTCAAGTAAGTTTTGAAAGCCACATACGAGTCACACTAATACAGGCTAGCTGAATCCATTGCAAGCTGTGCTGACCACCATCCCGAAGTCATCTTGGGGGCCGTTCGGCAGTGGTGACACGTAACAAGGAATCCGAGGACAACAATGGATGTAGGCTCGATACTCTCATGCTGCACCAACTTTGCCGGAACATGTTGTTGGTAGTTCTGAATGTAACAAAACTCCACCGCGCGACCTGCTCCGCGAAGCGATACTACAGTACGATATGCAAGAGTTCACAGTGTACAGATTAAATAGCTGAGTCCCAGGATCCATTGCAAATAATGTTACTGGCCACCATCTGTGGTCTTTGGGGGCCATTTCACAGTACCAGATAGCAATTTCAAGGATTTGGTTGGATCGATGCTCTGCAGGAGATTGGCATGCAATCAACCCACTCGGTGGCCTGAGGTCTCCGGCGGTCCACGGAAGCGATACTACCATATGCGAAGAACAGCTCCTTTCTCTTCTTTTCCTTGCTTTTGCCGACATATAACCGGCGCTGACTACTATTTATGGCCATCTTGGGTATCATTCAGCGGTACCATGTTACAAGGTACAGGGATTATATTACTTCCCGTCTAGGTAAGTAAGCTGTCGCATCAAGAGTTGCTGTATATTGGGACTCCTCCGACTGATGTTGGTTGAGCAAGACCCACTCGATTCTGAGGACGGTGGGTAACAACGGTCCCAGCATCCATTCAGAAAGTTCAAACACACCACCAAATTGCTACACCCTCAAAGATTGTTCCAGAAACAACGTCGACCAAGCAGCCAAGCTACTGTAAGCATTGTTTAAGTAGGGTTCCAAGTGTCCGCTTCTGTGCACGAACACATCTTTCACTGCTAGCGTGCGGCTCAACTCAGATTGGCTTTTATTTGAGTCTATTTTTTTTGATGGCATAAAAGATGGAGCTCCGGGGAAGACAACCTGACAATATGCAACAATCTGCAGCCTTCCCTTAGTGTACATACATAGGTCGACATCTAGGTCACCTATAACTGCGCTAGTCTCTTTGTGGCCAAAGTGGAGCGGTTCCAGTGAGCCCACTTCACGAACTAACGTGTATTTCCCCGGCGATCTTGTACTATGTAAGTACACGGGATCCATCGCGGGCCCGTGATCGGTCCGAGAGTCCCGCCAGTGGCGTCAGGCGCCATTTGACGACCGAATTACTACAGTGGACTAACTCCAGAAGTTGGGACAGGGCGGAGGGACCAGCCCTGGAGCCTTGAGGAGGACCGGCCCGCGAATTTATGAAGCCACAATCTCCTTACGCGCCCTGCCGTCTGATTCTCGAAAACACAGCAGTATGGGTCTCCATTGGCTCATCGGGGTCCCTATCCGAACCAATAAGGATACAGAATGTCGCTACGAGGTCCTAAGGCGAGTGCTGATCACCTTGAGATACGCTTTGTGTTGGTTCTAGTAGGAAAGAGGGCCAAATGGTTCTGGACCTCGGCCCCAGCTCTGTAGAACCTTGCTGTACGAGCCTGACGAGTAACTCGCGCGGCTAATACAAGCTTTCCAGTTCGCTTAAGCGGCTGCAGAAGCGGGGCTGTATGCTAGCTACTACCTACGTATACATAGGTAAAGTCACAATCAATGGAAATTCAACCAAAAGCTCGGTCTTTTGAGAATTGTCCCGGGTTACACGATGAATTTAGGGTTAGGTTACTAATTCTATGTTTCTGAACTTGAAGTTGCCTCTGGGCAACCGATTTTCTTTTGGGTAGGTTAGTATAGGCAGTCCTCTTCAGGCATTCGTGTCTCCGCTTTGACTTCTGGGTTAGGGGTAGTCTCAGCCAGTGCTGGCTAGTTCCAAAGTCGCCCCACGACTTATCGCGCTGCCTAACAGGCGACGAGATCTGTGGCCTGCGTGTCACTAAACAATCACGGCACTGTTCTATGGACTTGTTACTGCTTCCAAAGTTCTGGCGGACCCTAGAGAATACTTCAGCATACATGTGCTGTATGAGGTTACCGTGTTTCCCGATGCACCTGCCAATCTACGCAATTATTCCTCTGCTCACTCATAGACCTTCCAAGGTCAGTTCAACCCCTTACTACCCTTACAATCTAACCTCATGGATCCCTTGAAAGATGCAACCCCATTTCTTATCTAGACAGCCTTAAGTTCAAACGCAAGGAGCAGCAGGCAGGGTGGAGGTAAAGTGGCAACCTGATCAGGAAATGCAGTATCACAGTCAACTGGTAAGCACCAGTAGAACCCGGTGTTAGGAACCTCAGAAAGCAAGAAGAGGCACATGAGATCACAACCTGTTACATTACGCTTCATATGTCAGGTACAACACGAAGGCCTCAAGGATTCAAACTGAGAAACAAGGCACGATTTTGTGTATGTTACAGTCATTTGATTCCAAGGCTTGTGTGTGTTGTTGTTGTTGAGAGTGAACAAACAGACCTAAGGCCTAGGGAAGGAAAGGAAGTGGGTGTAAGCGAAGAAAGTAACGCTGTAGGCCTGATACGTAAGATCATACTCTATCAGACGCCCTTACAGACTGTTTGATCATCCTGATATGCGCATGCAGCGACTGCTGTCTCCGTGCCATTGTCTCGATCACGGATTTGGCGCCCTGTAAGCCCTGTAAACAAGGACCCGAATGTGTCAAAATCGCATTATTCCTGGCCTCTGCAGCTCTTGGAGATATACCACCCAAGTAATGGTCACCGAACGTCCCCGACGAGGACCGCGGAGTCATCGGATGATGCGAGGGGGATAAAGGCGGCGTTGAGGCCGTGGTATAATCGGTACCCAGAGTCGTGACAAGTCGTTGGATACCACGATCTAGGCGGCTGAGGAGGTGACTTGTGAGCTCCGTAGTCATGATGACCTGAGCAGTCGAGTAGTCCTTTCCATATTCATCATCCCACAGTGCGGTAGATCTCTCACTGGCTTGCTGTTGTGCTGCACCTTGTGTATGAGAAAACGTAAAGGCCTCTGGCACTGTTGGACGTGCGATTTGTGTATGAAGGAACAGGCAGGTTTGCTTGAAGAGGTCGAAAAGGCGCTGGTAGCAAGCGAGAATCATAAGAATGGTCGCAGTGTCGGGTGTGCTGGTGTTGCCAGGGCCGTCGTTCGGGTACACCAATGCCTCGATGGAGTGTCGTCGAAGACGATGCTCCATGTTTTGGGAGAGAAGAGGTGGGCTTGGTATTCCACTGCCATGGAGTTGTTGTTTGGGGGCCGCAGTTACTCTGGCCAGTATTTTGAGTAGACAGCGAGTAACATTGGTCATTTCCTCACATGGGACTGGCATTGTGGCTGTGACGGCCATCCCGTATATTCGAAGATTAAGATCCGACAGCTCCCTGATATTCTGAGCTGTGTCGTCTTGTTCACGACCTTCCTCGGGGGGGGGCTGGTATGGGGTCTCAACTCCAAGAGGAAGCACGTTGCTGGTAGCTCCATCCACGACCGAAGGATTTGGGGCGCTTTGAAACGACTTCAATGTCTCTTCAAAGTCAAATGCGATGTCGTAACCCCCCGGAGACAAGCCAGAAATGAGCTCCTCCATTGGCTGGACCGCAAGATGTTCTTCCACGCCAGACGCGCTGTGTTCCAAGTCAAACCAAGACTCTGGCCACAGCGAGGTCTGCCCAGAGCTTGGTGGAGTTGAGGCATCGACAAGGGAATCACTAGATGGCATACTGGATGGTAGAGGAGATGACGAAGGTGGCAACATGACGGGGGTTGCGCGCTGATACCGTCTTCTGTTTGCTGGAGACGAGATTGACCAGAATCGACCACCATATTTGGTTACAGGAGGACGGCCACTGCGGTGTGGTGCTGGAATATGGGCGCAAATCAGTGCCCGAGCGAGCTCCAGGGGGGGAGGGGTGTGGTCTTACGACTGTATGCGCATACGGCACCTGCTCTTGAGCAACGTACACAGGCTGTGCACACACCGCCTTCCAGGTCGAGATTCATTGACCCTTTCTGACAACGGACCTTCAACTTGCGACATCTGTCACACGTTTGACGGAGGGAGCCTTGTGCGTCGGCCACGGTAGACATAACCAAAAGCCGAACGTCGCTGGTCGAATAATTGCAATGTTCCGGCACTGGCTGCTGGCAACAATCTTGGCGTACCTAAACCGGGACACAAGGAGTGATAATCTACTGTCAACTGGTACTATCCTCTCCATACCTAGGTAGTCCCAGCCATGGAGCTAATAAATTCCCTGTGCAGTCGTGCCTGTACAGTCTGATATTTGGGCCCAAGAGACTTCTGCCACTTCTACATAAGCACGGATCCGTATATAAGGTTCCACAAGAGAGGCGGCGAGGTGGATGCCCGCCTGGCGGTTGCGCTCAAATGTTGGAAAGAACGCATGTGCAGCCTTGACGATTGGTTGCCTGGGATGTGGTTGCAATTACCACTCCGTGGGGAAAAAGTACCACAGTGCTGCAAGCACCCTCGGTTGGAACTCTGACAGGTTTCTAGTGGCAGGTTTTCGTGCATATTTGGCTTGTATACAGTCTAAAATTTGCATATCTTAGCTGCTTAGGTTGCACCCAAAGTAACGTTAGTCAGACTAACGTGAGACCGAGGCATGGTTGAGACCGACACGAGTTGCTTACCTCCAGAGAAATCTGAAGATTGGCCGCAGTATGTTGGGCTACGTGATGTTGGTTTGTGTGATTCGTTAGCTTGCCTGCATGCATGTAACTCTGTCATTTGGGGGTGGAGTAGGCATTTGGGGGCGGAAAAGGGATAAGTACCTACCTAAGGTACCCTAGGGTAGGTACCGAAGTACTTTCTGTGCTGTGGTCCGGCCAATCTGTGCCACCGTCAACGTTGTTGGGCCGGAGGCATACCCCACATGGGCCGATCGCCTACCGCAAAACCCACCTGCCTGCTTGCTGTAAGGCAGTACCGCTTCTGCTATCCCCACGAAGACAGTTGGCACTCTTCTGACTCTTTCTGATGCCTATTTCACGAAATCACCCCTTCTTGCTTATGGCGCGATAGTCCTTGACGTTAGGCTCTCATTCACCACATCTTTCAGCCTAAGTGTTCTGACATTCGTTCCCACAACAAAGGCCTCCAGGGCTACCACCAGAACCATCTGCCTGAGACATCCAGTCTGCCTTTGCACTCGTACCTACACCCCCCAAGCATCTCCTACCATACGCAATACAGTGTAGACGTGAATGATGGCACCCCAGTCCCCTACTATTTCCCCCACGACCGGCGAGTCTGCCGGTAACTCTCAACAGAAATACTCATGGCGATTCTGGGTAAGTTCACGTCCGGTGGCAGTTGGGACTCACGTGATTATTGACAACATCGCCCGGGCACAGTCCATTATCGTCGCACTATCAATCGCTTCACTTCTGTCAGCTCTGGATGTCTCGGTCATCTCCACTGCCATGCCCTCCATCCTTGAGGATCTGGGCTCCAGCGATGGGTACATCTGGATTGCAAACGCATATTTCCTCACCATGACAGCGTTCCAGCCTCTGTACGGCCAGACTTCCAACATCTTTGGCCGACGCAGTCTGACCCTCCTAGCTGTCTTTTTGTTTCTCGCCGGGTCCGCCGTATCGGGTGCTGCTCCTAATCTCGGGGCCCTCATTACAGGCCGCGCGATACAAGGCGTCGGCGGTGGCGGTATCAACATCTTGATTGAGATCATCGTGGCTGATCTAGTGCCATTACGAGAGCGACCGAAGTTCATAAGCTACATATTCATCTCTTACACTATAGCCGTCATCATGGGGCCTGTCATCGGAGGCTTACTGGCCCAAAATGTTACCTGGAGATGGGTTTTCTACTTGAATCTACCTATCGCTGGTGTGGGTTTCATCATGCTGGCCTTGGTCTTGCAAGTACGCTACACTAAGGATTCAGTGCGCAACTCCCTGAAGCGTGTCGATCTGGCCGGAAATGCCCTTCTTGTCGCCTCAATTGTCGCTGTGCTTGTCGCTCTGACTTGGGGTGGTGACCAGTACCCGTGGTCATCATGGCATACTCTCGTGCCACTAATTTTGGGCCTGCTTGGCCTAATCGCCTTTCTCTGGGTGGAATCCACGACATTGATTCCCGAGCCTACCATGCCCATTCGTTTGTTTGCCAACCGCACCTCTCTAGGCGGGTATGCTCTCGCCTTCCTTCATGGCATGCTGACATACTGGTTGTCATATTTTCTTCCCGTGTATTTTCAAGCGGTCAAGAATACCGGCCCTATCAAGTCGGGAGTCGACATCCTCCCCCTTGCCGCCCTCTCGATGCCTTTCGCTATAGTCGCCGCGATGTTCGTTACCAAATCCGGCCACTACCGTGAGTGGTTCTTCCTGGGCATGGCTCTCCTGGCCATCGGGACTGGCCTACTCACTCGACTCAACGAAAACAGTTCTACTGCCTACTGGGCTGTCTGTCAGTGTATAGGCGGCGCGGGTATCGGCGTCCTGACCACTACGACACTGCCAGCGATCCAGGCCCCACTGACCGAAGTGGACCAGGCCATCACGACAGCAACGTGGGGCTTCGTGCGTAGCTTTGGGGGGGTTTGGGGTGTCGCAATTCCCGCGGCCATTTTCAATTCTCGGGTCAATCAGCTGGTTTCTGGCATTGACGATGAGGGGGTGCGGGCAGCTCTCCGCAATGGTGGAGCATATGCTTTAGCGTCTACGGGCGGGATCACAAAGACAGAGAATTGGAGTCCAGAAATCAAGGCACAGGTCAAGAACATCTATGTGCAGAGCCTGAAGCAGTGCTGGCAAGTTGCTCTTGGCTTCTCGCTCTTGGGTTTTGTTCTCAGCTTTATGATAAAGGATGTCAAATTGCGAACGAACCTTCAGACAGAATTTGGGTTGCAGGGCGAAGATCTGGAAATTGAGGCTGAGGGGACGCATAGCAAAACTTCCAAGTCTGGCACCAAGGGCGAGAAAGACACCGAGGCCGCAGGCCCGCACCCAATCCCTTCAGCCGATAACGTTCTGGTCTAGACTGACAGACTGTTCTTACACGCCGTATATTTTTCGGTGCTGGAGATGAGAGATTTGGTCGAGGGGCTGGGGGACGGATGGCGGGATAGGGAAGTGTGAGGAAAAGGCCCCTCCCCCCTTATTTTTTGGCCATCTTTTTTTTTTCTTCTTCCTTAATTCTTCCTTCTCTTGCCCTCCTCTCCCGTTGGCGGGACTTGTGAGTTAGAACCACAGCCGAATTTATCTGAAGACGCCGCGTGAAGTGGCCTTCTGAATCGAATTATATTGGGCGACCACCACACACTTTTGAAAGCTGCCTGACATCTGGATCCTGTCTTGCTTGAGACCTCAATATACCTTAAACCAACCTAACCCAAGCATGAGCCCTTTTTCATTTTTGAGGGTGAAATATTTGACTGTCAGATTTTGACGTAGAGGAAAGTCATTTGTCATTTGATTCGTGGCTCTTTACCCGAAGGTCGAACGGGGAAGCTGGAGACGGGTGCTTAAAGATGAAGTGACAAACGAGTTGTTTCAAATGGCTCACTAGCACCGGCGTGCTGTCAAGAAAACAAACGGAGATTTGGGTTGTTCAAGTAATTAGAGCAACCACACCAAGACATGTCACTCTAAATCCCAACCATCAAGTGGACCGATTGAGACGCGTCAACCTTGGAAGTGCTTTCTGCCGGCGGCCTCGAACTACCTAAAGTATCACCTGGAACTGAAAGTCCCTCTCAAATGCTCCCTCAGAGTTTGTCGTCCGGCTGTGCTCAGGCGTACTCTTTGAGTTCCGCCACATTGACAATCTCACCATCCTCCAAGTAGGTATCCTCCCACCCGATCTGCACTTCCGCCTTGGAAGTATCAATCCAGTTCTTCTCGAACGCGACCACCTTCCCATCCCAGTCCGGGTCGGTGAGCAGCCCCCTCAGCCTGTCTGGGTCGGACACCCAATAGGAAGAAGTTACGTCGTATGGGGCCATTTTCCAGCCGGGTAGGGTGCCTTTCAGCTTATCCAGATCCTCCTGGAACACTGCGCGCAGAGATGCTGGTGTAACATACTGTTTGAAGCATACTATCAGTGTCTGGCCTTCTTGCGCAGCGATTGCAGTGGTAATACTCGTGGAGGTGACGACAAGACGCAGGGGGGGGGGGTCAATACATACGAGCCTGTATCGGTCGATGCCATGTTTCTTCAGAAGATTCATCATTCGAGGGACTTGCTCTTCCTGATACCACTTCGCGAAGGCTTGCTCATCGACACCCTCGGCACGGTAATGGTGTGCAGAGAATTTCAGGAGTGGGGTGGGCTGCGCCTGCTGCTTCTGTTGTTCGGCCATGTTCGTTGAAGTATCTTGGACACTGACGCAAAGTTGAGACTTTCTGGTGAATTGTTTAATGTTGATGGGTGGGAGTTCAACCTCGGATGAAACGGGGCTCTGAGACTTATATCTAATTCCGGGGTACTTCTGGCTTGTGATCAGCAAAGTACGTGCGTATATAGAAGTAAGCAGTACCGTACAATGGTATGTATGAACAAATGGCGACAAGGAAGACCTCCTCAAGCTATAGTGAGTTATCAATGTGACATGTACCTCTTAAGTACTGTGTACGATGGTACCTCTCAGGATTTGCAATCAAGTAACCGATGTGTACCTTTCGGTCGGTTGTTTTTTGCCAGAGAAAGTGAAGATCATCTGGAATGTGGAGCCCACCTCATTCGGTCGGGGTTTTTTCCACCGGAAAAGGGAGTTGTCGGAGGGTAACACAACCAACCACGGGAGGGTGAAGTACCCAAGGTGGCGCCTGTGCCCTCCAAAGATGTCCCAAGCAAACTTGAATCAGCATCATACGGTTTTCTAAGCATTGCGGTCGTGTATAATTCAGCCATGTTGACCCCATCACCTGGACATCCAACATGCATGCCAATCAAGCAGATTTCAGTTTCCACTGCCAACTCTTCAGTCTATGTAAACAATTCGAGAAATTATGGCTTGCCTCCTCCGCGTGTGTCCTTTACTTGGCGCAACATCGTCTATGACTTTCGTCGTATGCGAGGACTTTTTTATCCGACCACTCGCGCCTGCGCCGCACAGCGACCTGCGCCCTCATGCCAACCGTCTCCTCCCCGCACACGGCCGTTGGTTATGGCCCGGCCTAGGCGTCGTCGGTGTCAGCTGGGGTCTGAGCATCGCCACCGCCATCACCAATCTGACACTGCCCGTAGCTGGCCCCCAAGGTGGGGTGGCTGATAAGTGGTACCTGGCCGGATTGTGCTTTAGCGCATCACACTTTGTGTTTGGGTACAAGGCCATGTGGCTGCTTTGGACAATCAGGAAGGATGGCAATGATGATGAGGATGAGAGGAAGGATAATGTATCTTACATGAAGGCCTGGTTGCGGATGAATATCTGGCGGGGTGTGGTGGCAGACTTTCCGTCCTGGTTGTGCTACTTCATGGCCTTCATGCTTGCTACGAAGTAGATTCTGCCTTCCGGGGGCCCTTCCGACCTTCAGGGGGGCCCCCACACTAAGGTCCGTTGGAACAGTGGGCCCATCTGCCCGACACCAATCGGATATAGAAGTAGCATCGGAGGGTTTAATATCCGGCAACATGTACATATGTACATTGTGTACATCAGTTTTTTGTACTTTACAATGATGCTCCATCTGCAAGCTTTCTGGGGTTGTATTCGACCAAGGATTACATAAGTGATCTGCCGATAAGAACCCTCCGCCCCGATTATCAAACTATCGGAGGGATGGGGTTTGAGCCGTATGGATCGGACAATTTAGACTTGACCCAGTAAATGGTGATTATCGAGGGTGATAAGACTTCACGGAACGTCTTGCAGTTTCTGGACTTGGGTACTACGTTCAGAATGAACGTGCTAGGCAACTGGGGTGTGTGGGAGGGTCAAGTTTGTAAGTAGACGGAATGTCCTGATTCTCGGTGCTGAACTGTCCGATCCATACAGGTGGAGAGTTAATCTTTATGCGCCTTTGCTTACATATATATACTTGCGTATCTAGGCACGTCTACTGCACGCATGGTGTTGTGCATGTGAGAACTTTGAAACGACCCGTCACTTAAACCAAGAGCAGACAGGCCTACTTCTATCCTTGCTCTTCTTCATGTTTTGGAACAATGTACAAGTTCTTCCCCTCCGATTTTCTCAACTTTGAGTTCTTGCGCGTCCTCGGCACAGCGCCAACACTCGGTTCCGACGTGGGTGAATGCCTCGAAGCAGCGGCGAAAATCAAGAACGATGACGCTGAAAGCTGGTATACGGCCTGGACTGAGGCCGCTGAGAAGTCAGAGGAGTTAGGAGAGAAAGCACTTAACATCGGCGACAAAGAGACAGCTCGATGGGCTTTTATGCGATCGAGCAACTACCGGCGGGCTAGCGAGTTGTATGGCCCTTCTGTCCTGCCCCTTTGTGTCATTGGAATATTATGTTGTACACCTACAGAGCCTCGTAGCTGACAGAACACAAGTATGCTCCACGCGAATTTGAATCCAGGGGATACCCGTCTACTCAAGGCCATATCTACGTCAGTAGATGACTTCAAGAAAGCCTGCGCATTGCTCGACAGCCCGGTGGAGTGCCTGGAGATACCATACGAGAACTCTCGCCTGCCAGCGTACCTTTTCCTCCCAAAAAGTGGCACCGGATCTAGCGGCAGGAAGACCCCCGTCATTATCAACACTGGTGGTTACGACTCTATCCAAGAGGAACTATACCACTTCACGGCAGCCGGTGCACGGGAACGAGGCTACGCAACTCTAACATTCGAAGGACCAGGTCAAGGCATCGTGCTACGACGCGAAAAGCTGCACATGCGACCAGACTGGGAAGTTGTCATTTCAGCCGTGCTGGACCAGCTTCTTCTTTTGTCGCAACAAAATCCTGGGTGGAATCTCGACCTCTCGCGCATTGCCATCGTGGGGAACTCGATGGGCGCGTACTTCGCATTACGAGGGGCTTTAGACACCCGAATCAAGGCGTGCGTCTGCAGCGATGGACTCTACGACTTTGGAAAAGCGGGGCGGGAGAGGACACCTTTCTTCATGAAGTACCTTTCGAAGAAGATCGCGGACTCACTGCTAAGTTTTGTCCTGAGGTTCGACTTTCGAACACGCTGGGAGGTAGCGCATGCGGCTATGGTTCTGGGCAGTGACTCGCTTTCTGAGGCATTCGACAGGATCCAGGAGTTCACTCTGGAGCCGCCGAATCGGGCCAGGCCAGTGCCAGCAGATATTACCTGTCCGGTACTGGTGACGAATGCGAGGGATTCCATATATCGGCTGGAGGTGACGCGTATCTATGATTCCCTGACGCAGCTCAAGGATGGGCAAACCAAGGTTCTGTGGGATCCGATTGGAGTAGGTCAAGGGTCCACGCAAGCTAAAGTTGCTGCTCTCTCACATCTCCACGCCAAAACATTCGAGTGGCTCGACAATGTGTTAGGGGTAAAGCGTGTGCTCTGCGAATGAGAGAAATGGTATAAGGGAGACGTACCTGGTAATGATAGTTCAACTTCTCGTATCAAATAATGTATTTTGAGATCGCACCAGGTTCCTGTGGATAATGCGTATACCCAGACAGAACATTGAACCAAGACGATTTTGATCATCAATGTGGAAGGCTAAGATGGATATATGAGACACTACCTAGGTATATAGTGATCACATATGGAGTCATGTATGTGTTCCAGTTCAGAAGACGAATAATCCGATCATACCAACACACGTGTAAGTCAGCTGCGCAGTCGGTCTTGGAGCAGTGACACTCACATGCTGCAGACGCCACATGTGCAGGGAGCGGTAAACTCCTATAACCACGCGTGGGCGGCTTTTCTCGCAAGCTTTTGCTCCTCCTCGTCCGACTGCAATGGAGGGCCGTAGCCAATCCTCTTGGCAAGAACCGCCTGAGGGCCTCGATTTGCCATCGTCGAGAATGGCCTTGAATGCTTTGCCCTGCGAGTTCTTGTGAGACCAGTCGGTCAAGCGACGCAAGGAATACTCAGAATGCCCGTCACGGCATCTATAAACGTCACAGTACAATGGAGGTCGATGTTGACGCCGCCCCAGACAGGTCCCAAAGGCTTTGAAAGCATGGTAGACTGGGGTTGTGGCACAGGGCGCGGCAGCGAAGCGGTGGTGACAGCTCCGACCGGGGCTTTCATTCTGTTGGATAGCATGGATAAAGTGTCGTCGTCAGCTGATCGTTTGACAGCGCCAGGTTCTGGACCCTCCTGGAACTGGAGGAAATAATGGCGAGGCATCAATTGCAACTCGACAGCATCATCCCCACATGAGAGCTTCCATTGTGCCGGCTTGATAGAGGTCGTACCAAATCCGCGCACCTCCAATGGACTTCAGGCGACAAGAACTCTGCGTATGTGGCGTCGCTCATTCAATACGCTCGCGGCCTCGCCTAGCTTGATCGAGAAACACGATCCATATGAACAGTGGGCTAATGCCATGTTCGTGTATTACCTCGAGTCCTTCGATTAGTACTTCCGATACTCTACCGAGTTTCTCGAAGATAGAGAACCACCGGTGGCTTCTGATAAGTTACATGATGCGATAGCAGGTAGTCGAGCAGGAAACCCGATGCAACCAAGTTCACCTGATGGAACTCGGTGAAGGACTGCAGGTGTGAAACGACCAGCACCCCGTGGGACCCGAGGTGAGGACTTTCAGCGAGGCGGGTCTACTCATGCTTAAAAAAAACCTCGGACGGATGATGGCCCCTTCCACCAAGCAACTCGTCCGGCATCGTCAAAACGACCAGCATCCGACAATTGTGAGGATGATCAACATGATGGGTCGCCGCGTGCTTCGAAGAGAGCTCGGTCAGACAGTAGGCCAACCGACCCGGTACCCTAGGGTATGGGGCTCGGAGAGTATCACAAGCCCACAGCCCCAATTCGAGGAAGAATCCCGATTTTGCGGCATACTGGGAGGATCTCACGCGGCAGGCAAAGACTCGAGCACGACAAGCCGAGAAATATATCTGCCGAGCGCGACGAGAATATGCCAGGGATCGCCGAAGCCGTCTGCGAAAGCCGGTGATATCCAAAGAGGTATCAGTCACCACTCTCCGGATGCGGACGAGAATCAACATATTCCGCCCATATCCGGCCTGGAAAATGTCGCTCCTGTTGTCGCAGATGTATTAGGGCCTGAGTTCGCGATTGAATTGCAAGCTAGCAGGAGCCAAACGCAATCCCAGAACGGCCTTACGTCTTCGTGGCTTTTCCCAGGCTTTGTCCCGGAAGCAAGATCCGAAACTGATAACAGCAAGGACCAAGTCGATATCGAAGCCAATCATTGGAGAAGGCCTCACTACTTCGAGCATGTCCGAGGTGGAATGGAAACAACACCAGCACAGCGAGCAAGTCGACCAGCCACGCAAGTCACGGGCACCTCGAGCTGCACGCCAACGGCGGCCGCCTCGCGAGCATGCAGGTGCGGCCCCCAATAAACAGAGACAAGCACCCATATCACATCCTCGCCCGAAGTCAACAAGAACTACACCGCCTGGAATTTCTACGGTCGTGACAACTACGCAGCCACCTCGTCGGCTCACAAGGCAGAGTGGGCGCAATAAGGTGCTTTACGAGTTAGATGATCGCTCTACCGCACGTGTGGTATAGCTATGTACGTGAGAATTCCATCCCCTACCGGAAAATGCCCGCCCCCTTTTTCTTTTTGTTGCTAACTGCGTAGTGCGTGCGGAAAGATGGGCTCCAAGTAACTAGACAGGCTTACGGCGGATTCTTCCACCCCTCGACCGCACGAGGATGTGGTTTATCACCTCAGTCAACCCCTTTCCCTCCCCAGTGCTTATCAGATGGCGAAAGGACATACTCGCTCACCTAGCAGGGCCGGGGACAGCGGGCAGTCCAGACGCATTGATGGGTGTTGTACACTGGGCACTCATAAATCATGCCACCGGCATCGGAATGCTCATCGACGTTCCGCCAGATATAGTCGTTAATCTGACAGGGTCGGAGGCAGCGGCATAATCTGGTAGGGATCTGCAAGAAACCTTTGTCCAGGCATGGTCGTTATTCTGGCAGGGCTGGGTGCAGCGACGTAGTCTGGGTTAGTGTAGCCTGCTGAGCGGCGGATGCGTCCTCTTGGCAGGGCACGAGGGCAGTCAACAAGTCCCATACCTTACGTAGTACCAGTCGCCGTGGTTCCCTTGATTTCTTTCAGACATAGTCGTTAATCTGACAGGGTCGGAGGCAGCGGCATAGTCTGGAAGGTCTGTGGAAATTGAACGGGGTCTACACGAGATCCTTCGAGGCATGGTCGTTCTCTAGCAGGGCTGTTTACAGCGGCGAGTCCGGGCTTTCTGTGTCCAGTCAAGTGGGATACACAAGCGGCGTAGTCGATTGAGGTGGGCAGCTCTAGAGCTTTGGTTTTGTAGACTTGCCTTCTATAGGCCAAGTATCTCCCAGCGCCAACTTTGAAGGACGTCTTAGTAGGTCACTTTCAAGCGCATCAGGGTAGCAGGAGCTTTGGGGTTCGTCTGTTTCCGAGGTTATGAGGATGCACCCTGAAATCCCTAACTTCCACCGACAGTGCGGAAGTCAACCTAATTGATAGTAATTTGCATCCAAGGGCCAGGGATATACTGCGTGATCATATCGCTAGGAAATAAAACAAATCATGATATTGTCCGGGTGCCTGCGAATCGATGTCCTAGCTATCAGAAATCTGCCTCGGCGCCGCCCATGTCAACTGATTCTGCCTTCAGGCTCAGCATCTAGCATTGTCAGTCCCGCCCGGGGCCCAATGGGCTTTGACCTGACCGGCCGGCTGGCTTCAGGCAAAATATGACAGCATTCCATGCCGGAAACGGAAGTACTTACTCAAGCTCTCGGGTCGAAGTTCCTCCCCTTTCGCAGAGATAAAGACGGCGAGAACGAGGAGGGCTTCTTGTTCAGTGACACTAACTTATTCCGAATGAAGGCAAAAGAACAATGTCCAATAATTATGATCAGTTTTGGCAGTAAAGGGTATTCAGAGTAGTATATCAGTACCCTAGGGTAAGTTTATGAAATCACTCGAATTTAGAATTCGGGCCGTATATCAATCTAGAGGTAACAATACTTCAATTTGGGACCCGAATAAACAGGCTACCGACTGTTTGACTGGCCCTAACATCGTTCCTGGGCAGCATCCTTCAGACTACCCTTATGACCCCCCTTAAGGAGGTTAATGATCTTTCTTATCTTGTCCAGCATTGACTTCGTTGGCATTCTAATAAAGCCAACCGGCAGACCATCCGTGTTATAAACTATCCCACCTTCGCTTATGTTTACCCCTTTGACCTCCTTCTTGGTCCAGGCATTATAGAGTCTTCCATTCTCCTGGTACATGAGATCCAGCGGTGCTTGTAGATTGGTGGCTAGATCACTGACCAACCTAGGGTCCATGCCCATCTCCTTGGCTTTGAGCTGTACGTCAGTGAGATCTTTTGAGCCAGTAGCCAGTTTTGCTGGTGGGGAAGAAGACCCAGCTGCAGTGCTGCGGCTCTTCTTTGGTGGGGGAGCTTTAGAACTCTGAGACTGAGACATTTCGAGTCGGAGTTTCGCAAGCTGTCAATGACGACTGTCACTCGAGGACCGGCTTTTGAATGGGGTGCAGACGAAATATGTATATTGTGGACAAGTCTGGTGTGTAAGCAGCACTTGAGCTCGGCGAAACCTCTTCCTTGGGGATGATTGCTGTTGAAAATAGTTGTGAAATGGACTGTGTGGTCTATATCATCTGTAGAACGACAGGAAATGGAAGAGAGCGTGGTATTGTACCAATTTATAGACTTCCAGTCAAAGGGTATGCTAATTTGTTGATATGAGATTATACTGGTTAACTCATACCCACTACGCAACCAGCACCAGCAAAGATGGTTTCATGCCCTGGAGGTGGAGAATATGACCTAGGCTGGTGTTTTTCCGTCGGAAGGCTCTGAGGCCACTGGGGCCTTCTCCAGCCGTTTCAAGAGCCGCTGGGAAAGCCTGATGGCCATCCAAAGCGTGTCAACTTACCAACATGAGGCATTCCTATTGGTGACTGGAACTTAGGCCCTCAGTAAAGGCCGGCTGTACAGTGAGCGACATGGATCGGATCCTCCGAATCCATCGGACCCGCTGTTCGAATCCGGAGACCAAGTACCTGGGTGTTCTTTTGCAACTATTTCAATGAGAAGCCATGTACATCAAACTCTTATAACAATAATAGTTCCTCCGGACAGACGAACCACTGTACATACACGTTTACCTGCCCACTAATCACCGTGTTTGCCGTGCCATATAGGCCTGTTTTGTTCCTGTCTTCAATCAAGACTATGAATCCATGAAAGCAACTAATTATAACTACATGACTACACGGCGACTTGAATTTCATCACTGCAGTTGCAGCTTTAGAACTAAATCGCCATTTTAGCTTGTGCTGTAGTCATTTCTTGAAGGTATAAGACGCGGCCATCAATACCAATTGACATTTCTGGCGGATCAAATTAAGTGGGACAAAGGATTAGTCCAAGGCCTAGGAAGCGGGTCTCACAAGAGTTCAAATATAGAACATTGAAGGTCTGCGGTTTCTGGCCACCTAGTGCTAAGAGGTCATATGAGGAGCGATGTCTGTAGTTCAATCCTGGGCCCGTTCCTACATGTACACTCAGAAGACGATAAGGCCAAGAGGTCGATGATAATTGGCGGAGTAATATTGGAGGTAGGGTTGACTATTACATACAAGATCGGAGGGGTATTTCGAACGTCCATGTCAGTACTCGAGGCCTTATGTTTAACAGCACTTTCTAGCAAAGCACGGAATGGGTACACGACCGGGGGGTAGTATTTCGGCCTCCCATCACCGTACACCTAACAGGTCACCGGGATACTTATGTTGATTTCACAGATCCTTCCGTTTCGGGGGCAAAGTAACATCCCACACTGATTTTCTTGGGTACGGACATCTGGAACTTATCGACAGGTGCACAGGAGATAAACATTAGTCTTGTCACCGTTCGGTGGGGATCTTGATTTGTCCCTCCTATTACAGCTTTGGGTGAAAAAGAACGACCCAGGTCCGATTACCATCAATATCTTGCCATTAAGAGATTTAATTCCTTGCAACTGCAAGTAGGCTTGTGCACATTAAATTCGCACCCCAAATGCACGTACACCATATCTATCTTCACGTGTGCGTCTGGATCAAGGCTTTATGACAGTGCCCATGTTAGAGCTGTCTGGGAAATGGGTTTGTAATACAAATCGAACTCACTGGGGACTAATCGAGCCCTAGGCTGGTATTGAATTTGGCCCCTTTGGTACCCCAGGGTATGCTTCGATGCTGATGAGGAGCAATGATGATCAGCCAGCTCTGCTAGCAGGATAGATGTGATGATCAGTATCTTCTGACCGAATCGAGTGCTGTGTGCCCCTCTTGGTCCTGATGAGCCAAAGGGACAGGGTCAAAGGATGAAGGCTACTTGAGTGTGTGAGAACAAACAAGGAAAATGTGTATGAGTACCAGTTGACAAACCCGACATAGCGCAACGGGCCGTTCGCTGCAGATCGGCGGGTGGCCGGGCCGAGTGCGCCACACTAGCTGCCGAACACTCGGCTGGCCTGTGCGCTACGTACCCAGACGTCACGTGCATTAATAAGTAGACCCACTCTTCTTGGGTGTACATATATATATATATATATATTCTGACCTTTTCTCAGACCTGGCTTGATTCTGATCTGTCTTTCTTACAACCAAGGCAGAATTGACAGATATCAATTCGGTAGGTCCATCTGGGCCAAGAGGGCCAGCATTGACATCAACTTGGTTCATCTGGATCAAGAGGGCCAGCATCAACTTGGACCATCTGGATTAAAGGGGCCAGCATCAACTTGGTCCATCTGGATCAAGAGGGACAGCAACATGACAAACTCGACCCCGGCCACCAAGGCCGCATGGGCGACGGACGGAGGCATTACCTTTTATTGTTTCTTCCAGGAGCTGTGTGGCAGGGCATCACCGGACGCGGAGACAAAGGCTTCGGACTCAAGCGAGGCGAAGAATACTGGAGCATCGGTATCTTACAGCGTGTTGGAGAACCAGTTCATCAAGCAACTAGAACGCATGGGCACATACCAGGCGTCCGTGGAAAGCCGACATGCCAATGAGGAAAACCCCCCTTACCTGGACAAGGTACAACTGGGCGGCCGGTGGGAATATATTCAATCCAATATTCGCAGATTCGGTAGCCCTGTTCGGAACAGCACCCCCGAGGAATTTGTCAAAAACCCACACGTTGCCAAGGTTACCAGAAATACTTACATTCATCACGTGGCTGAGAATGAAGCCATCTACCAGAGGGCGGCTAAATGGCGAAATGACTACAATGCGGATTCTCAGGTTCCCTTTGGAATATACCCACCTGCCCATGTGCGCACGGTGGAGGTGTCGCACCGTTCAGATGAAGATGATCTTCCGAAGAAGCTCGAGGATGCAGTCGAAACCATGCAACACTACATGTACACCCAACCTGGCGCCAACATCGAGGACGGACAAGAAGACAAGGAGCTCTCTGAGGAGGCACATGGAAAGCGTCCGCAGCGAGCGCTGTCCAAGGACGAGTACTACATGGGCAAGACGGTCGCGAACAACGCCAGCAGCAAGGAACCACCCATACTCGGCATGGCGTTCCACCAAGTCTTGACGCTCGTAAGCTTTGACATGCGGTACCACCCCCTCTTCTTCGACCCAAAAATCTGAGAGAAAGATCCTGTAGTCCATCGCAGCAGCCAGGACGTGGATAAACTAGCAAGCCTGGACACACACGGCGGTCTCTGGTGGCGCTACTGCCTTACATTACAGCCACTTCTCATACCGATCGATGACGTCCGGCACATGCTCAGTTGGGCTCTAGGTAGATCACCGGTCATGTTGGAGACAGTCAATCGAGTCGTTAGAGCCGTGAGTCCCCCAGCCAATTGTGGCAGAGTACTTGTGCTGGTCGACGGCCCTATCGCTCAGCGGTAAGTTTAACTAATACCCTCCCCTCCACCGGATTTACGATCAGGCCCATTTAGTCCCTATCAGGCCAATCAGACCACCAGATTGTTTACTGATCCCTCTATAGTACGCTTGCCGGTGTTTTGCGCTATCTTGGGTTTGGAGTCCTATCATACACTTCGGATCTCGAGGACGATAAGCGTGCAGAGTTGATCGCCAAGTTCAACAACGCAGACGCGAAGGTTAAAGTACTGCTCCTATCCCTGTCCGTCAATATCGCCGATATCAACTTCGAGCCCGTTTGTCACTACGGCATCTGTTCGATGTTTTATAATGAACTATTACAGATGAAACAAGCCTTGGGCTGCCTTCGCCACTTCCAACAGAAGTCCCTGGTAGAGTGGTATATTATCAAACAGACAGGCTCGTACTCGGACATTCAGGAGCAAACAATGCACGCGAAGCAGGCAACACTCTATAAAGCTGCTTCGATCATTCCACGGTGGCTGGGAAACGACATCCGCAGGATCTGCTTCTTTGAGATTGCAAGAGATGACTGGGGCACGATGGAGTCGAAGTATGTCTACGAGAAGTATCACTTGGTTCTGGACAAAGTATCCAAGTGGTCGGATAATTGGACACGGCGCTTTGCGAAGTACTATTCCATGGTCGCCTCTCTTGCCTTCCAGTCCCTCAATGACTACATGACAGACGATGACCGGCATGATCTCATCGACAAATTGGGTCGTCTTTCTCAAGACATGAGGGCCATCGTGCTTGTGTAGGAAACAAGTGCACCGTCATTCAATGAGATCGACAAGAAGATCAACACCCAGACCGTCTCTTGGGGCATGGTTGACAAGGCACACCATCATTTGGAAATACGGGAGAAGATAGTTGGCCGTCAGATCTTGGAAAGGATGCTTATCGAGAGACTTCGCAAACTCCACCCAGGCGAGTCCGACACTTATTACGAGATGAATATCTACTTCGATCCGCCTGCCAGGATGAACCAGGATGGTTTCTCTGAACTGATGGAAGTTGACGGTCAGGACACATACTCACCAGGCCATGGTGATGAGGGTCACGACGAGGTCGAGTAACAATATCTCTGCAGCCATAGTGACCCAGAGATCAGCGGCGACTTGAACATGCCTTCTGACGACCAGATGGGCTCACCTGACGGTGGCCCTTCTCGATCGAAGAAGCGTGAACATACCGATGTTGCCGTGTCGGATGACGAGCATCCGACCAAGCGACAGTCGAAGAAGACTGCGGCGGAGCATCCCTAGCCCAAGCCCAGTGAGCGAACGAGGGTGTACATCCAGCACGCGAAAAGGCTAGAGGGACCGAACCTGACAGCACTTGGGAAGGAGGAGAGGCTTATTAGAAGGGCATCAGGGAGTACAGCAAGATGGAGAGGAGCGATGCCAAGTATGCCCTCTGCACACTACGAAGACTCGCTGCACCTAATGACACTTGACTGGAAGCTTGCCCTCCGGATTTTGGAGGGCCCCGCTGCAGAGGCTGCCGCGGATACAGAGGATGGTTGAGACCAAGCTACGTTGCCATTTGATCTGTGGTTGGTTTCTTCGGCCCAGATGGACAAACAGTGGTGGTCTTCTGATCTTTTGCATTGAGGATTCGGATCCCACACTTGCCGGACTCGGCCCCATTGTTCAACTGGGACTGGGCGGAAAGCTTGAAGAACGGACAGTCTTGAATGTAGTAGTAGAGCAGTAACCAAATCGATGCATTACATGAATCCACATCGTCACATTTTCGTAAGAGAACAGGTATTTGCGCCGATAGAGACAGGTGGTACCATATCAACTGCAAGTATGGTAGCAAAAAGAATCAAAAGGTGGAATAACTTGGAGATAACATTGTTCACGATTTGTCAGTGTCACAATAGGCTTGAAGACGAGTCGCAGACTGAGAATCCTGGATCCGGATGATTACTCCAATATTGACATCCATCGATAAACCTAGCTTTCGAAGCTACGAGTTGTCACAAGAGGCAAGGTTTCTAAGCAAGCGATACTTGGCTGTGTAATGCAACTTTGAATGAGTCGGTCGAATTTTGTCTATCATCTATCATCAACTCGTTCGTAAAACGCCTGTCCTTTTGAACGTCCTTCCTCACTTGGGTATCTCCAATTCCATCCTTACTCCTCAAGCCACATCAGAGGCATTCCGCCCCCGGGGCTGGCGGCACTGCATTCCTGCCTGGCCTCCCTTTAGGCGGCGGAGGTGCCCTTCTCGACCGACTCCTCGGGCCAGACGTCGTAGCCGAAGGTGTCCTTCATGTTGACGAACCGCGTGTGGCGGCCCTTGGCGACGCTCTGCACGGCCTCGAAGTCGGCCTCGGACAGGTCGGGCACCAGGAAGTTGGTCTCGATGCGGCTGGGCGTCGAGCTCTTGGGCAGGACGGCGTAGCCCCTCTTCAGGCCCCAGCCCAGCAGGACCTGGGCGAGCGTGTGCCCGCTGCGGTCGGCGACCTCGTTGAGGGTCACGTTGGTGCGGACCTTCTCGCCCGTGTTGGGGACCTGGTCCTGGGAGCCCAGGGGCGAGTACGCCTCGGGCAGGACGCCGTTCTCCAGGCAGAACTTGACGAGGTCGTTGTTGGGGAGGAAGGGGTGGATCTCGATCTGGTTGACGGTGGGCTTGACCTTGGCGAAGGAGAAGAGCTTCTTCAGGCCTTCGATGGTCCAGTTGGAGACACCGACAGCCTTGACCTTGCCCGACTCGTAGAGCTCCTCGACGACGCGCCACGTGGGCTCTGGGTTCTCGGTGAGCTCCTTGTTGATGATGTACTTGCCATCAGCGCCGATCTTGGGCTCGTAGTCGTCAGTCCTCTCGGCAGCGATGGGCCAGTGGACGAGGTACAGGTCGACGTAGTCGAGACCGAGCTTGCGCAGGGACTCGTTGAAGGAATGTCTGACGTCCTCGGGCTTGTGCATGTGGTTCCAGAACTTGGTGCAAACGAAGAGGTCCTCGCGCTTCAGGGAGGGATTCTCCTTGAGGTGGTCGCGGATGGCATCACCGACCTCCTGCTCGTTCTTGTAGAAGGCAGCGCAGTCCAGGTGCCGGTAGCCGACCTCGAGGGCCTTCCTGACGGCCTTGTAGCTCTCGCCCTGGGAGCCCTCGTTGGCGAAGGTGCCGAAGCCCAGGCCGGGCATCTTGACGCCGTTGTTCAGGGTGAAGGTGAATTGCGCCATGTTGTTCTGATTTGGTTGTGTACTGGTCGGTTTGCGTCTAACAAGCGTGGGTTACTATGTGTGATGGTGTTTTCTATGGAAGGAGAGTATGAGTTATGCGTTGTTCAGATGAGATGGAGATGGGGCAAGCAGCAGCAACAACTTACTTTGATCGAGGTGTTTCTCTGCAGGGCTGTCGATCAACGGTTAAAAAAGTCGGTCAGTCAGGATTCGGGAGAAATGATAGTGAGACTAATAGCTCATTCAAGGTCCCTTTTTCTCGGAAGTCCAACGAGGTGAGTGATATTGATAAGGAGAGCTAGAAGCTCTGATTGCATCATCCTCTCCCAACAGAAACATTGGTGCGTATTAGTTCCCTCTTTGTCATCGGGCAGAGGAGCAACACAGTGAAAAGTTATTTTACAAAGTCATCCGTAGCATAATACTGTGTACGAGTCGGCCAATCGCCACGGGCGGCTGGCGTATTTGCCCATGATTGATCGATCTCGCACCGTCTCCCAGAAGTTGGCACATCGGTGTGGGTATAAAGATGTGGGTCTACCTTAGGAGGATGGAGGTTTCACTTGGCTGTGACGATGAGCATGTGAAAAGGGTCCTGGGCAGCCACAGTCAGGCAGTTTCTGCCCCTCCCCCTCCCCCTCCAACTCCACCCCTCGTACGTGTTGGCAGGCTAATTTATTTGTCCCTGCTTGCCCTGAGCTACCCTGCTCGCCCTGCTCGCCCTGCCTGCCCCTGCTGCCATGCTTTGGATCCCAGGTCCCGCTGTCCAAGGGTAATCTCGGCAGTCTCGGGGGATCCAGGAAGTGGGAGACTTGGTGCCATTTTGAACACTGAAAGCCAGTGGGAGGATTTACACGTAGGCACGCAGACGCACGGTAGACAAACCCGATGGAGCAGCGATCATGGGAATTGTGTGAAGTGAATCTGCAACTTTCAGGGACTTTGCGACACAACTTTAAAGAGATTTCGCTCCACCCCGGTTTTCTGACATCATCATAGTCCGCTACGGGTCCAATTTGAGGGTTGAGGCTCCGCAAGCGTGCCGTGAGGCGGACAGTCTTGAGTGGGTCAACCACGGCCCTTTTCCGGACGTCTGACCTGAACTTCATGTAGGTAGGCAGTTGTAGGTAACATAATATGTACAGCATGGCAATAGCCTCAAAAAGGTTTGGCCCGCTTCAGGAACGGCAGATACGGGCCAATTACAAGACGGCTGCAGCAGTGACCATACCAGGCCATACCAGGCCATACAGCACAGGCTTACAGGCTTACAGGCATAACACATAATATCAAAGAGCGGCTCTGCACGAGTCCGCCAGTGTCTGACCAGTCAGGTCGCTCAGTCACATACTATGCAGTAGAGACGTCGTTGTTGGCTGCCACCCAAGACACCCGACCCTCCAGTAGAGCCCCGGCACTTCACATACCATGTATCACAAACGGCGACTCACCTGTAGTAGCTTACTTAGTAGGTACTGTGCATGTATCGAAGTATCTATGTATCTATGTATCATATGTACGGCATGTCTCTTTGGTCACATCCGACGAAAACTCCATGGATTCTTGTCAGACACATACACACTTCACCCACTACACCACCACCACCCTCGTATGTACACAGGTATCAATGATGATGCTCCCAAATTACGCCGGCGGCACGCTGCTTGTTGTTATCGGGAAATCCGCCCCAGTCTTTTTTTTCTTAATCGGTGGATATTTTTCACGGGAATTTGTCGCGAGTATTGTGGCGCGATGACGTCCTTTCCGAGTCAGGTCCCCATTCTTTTCTATCCATTCTTTAACCAGAGCCGTCTCTGCCACCGACACATGGCTCGTCGTGGTACATCATAGCGCGCGTAGCTTACGCCATGTACTGGAGACCTCGTAGATATCTCGATCTTGCGGTGGAGAAGGCGGCGGAGAGTTCGGAAAGCCTGTAGACTGTACATGACACTGTACGCCCTTCTCAATACTGAACAGCTGCCACGCCCGCGAGGAGCCCAGCCAAACCACCCTTGCCAAGGACCAACTCGCATACAGTACAGTTACCAAGTGTGTGTGTCGGGGGTGAAAGGGAATTTAGGTCGCTCTCCCGGCCTTGATGCCAACAAGTCTCCAAACGAAGGATGCCTGTATGAGAGTATTTAAGCACTCAAGGAACCCACTTACTATCCTCAGGAGAACTTAACGTCCTTCCATGATATCTATTTGACTGTCTTTACTTTTCTACTCGGTGTCACGATTACAATAAGCTCAGGAAGCAATATCAAGACCGTGAACATCACCCTTATTTGATACCCCCTCCCACCCCCTAAACAACTTTCAACATGGTTACTTTCGAGGAGACTGATGTGGCTGTCGCCGCCGCCGCCCAGAACGGCGAGCACAAGGCTTCTGGCCTTCCCATCCCCGGTGACGACAACGGAACCGGTGCCATCGAGGTCCCAGCAACCCGCTCCTCCGTCTCCGAGGCTGCGAAATACATGCACAACCTGAGTGTCTCGCCATCCATGAAGGACAGGAGAGGCTCTCGCAACTCCTTCGGCGCTTCCCTGCCCATCCCCCGGAGGCAGTCCCGCCAGACTCGTCTGTCGTCCGTCCACTACCCTGAAGGCAGCGATGTCTCCGGCCGCCCAACCCGCCCTGGCATGCCGCCAATCCAGCCCACCCGGGCACTCCTTGCCTCTCAGGTCCAGACCATTGAGACCGAGAAGGTCAAGAAGGCCAAGAACATGGCCTTCGCCTTCGACATTGACGGTGTCCTCGTCCACGGTGACCGTCTGATCCCAGAGGGCCGAAAGGCTCTCGAGATCCTGAACGGCGAGAACGAGCTTGGCATCAAGATCCCCCACATCTTGTAAGTCTTACCGCAATATGACGCTATCCACTAGAGCCTTATTCTAACGTCACCACAGCCTCACCAACGGATCCGGCAAGCCTGAGAAGCCCCGTTGCGAGCAGCTGACCAAGATTCTTGGCCAGCCCGTCGAGACGGACCAGTTCATCCAGTCCCACACGCCCATGTCTGCCCTGGCCGAGTACTACAACACCGTCATCGTGGTCGGTGGTGAGGGCTACAAGTGCCGAGAGGTCGCCGAGCAGTACGGCTTCAAGGACATTGTCGTCCCCAACGACATCGTCGCCTGGGACCCTACCATTGCCCCTTACCGAGTCTTCACCGACGAGGAGCGTGCCACCTCCCGGCCAAGGGACTTCTCCAAGGTCCACATCGAGGCCATCCTGGTGTTCTCCGACTCCCGCGACTACGCCACCGACATGCAGATCATCATGGACCTGCTCCTGTCCGAGAACGGTCTCCTCCACACCAAGGCCAAGGACCCCGTCTCCCAGCGTATCCCCATCTACTTCTCCCAGGGTGATCTGCTGTGCCCCACCGAGCACCCCAACCCCCGTATGTCCCAGGGTGCCTTCCGCATCGGCCTCGAGGCCATGTACCGCGCCCTGGTCGGCGTCGACCTGGAGCGTGTCGTCTACGGCAAGCCCGAGCTGGCCACCTACAAGTACGCCGACGAGGTCCTCACCAGCTGGATGGACGAGCTGCACGGCGAGGAGCGCCTGCCCGAGAACATCTACATGGTCGGCGACAACCCCGCCTCCGACATTGTCGGCGGCAACATGTACGGCTGGAACACCTGCCTGGTGCGCACCGGTGTGTTCCAGGGCGGCGACAACGACGAGAACAACCCCGCCAACTTCGGCGTCTTCCCCAACGTCCTCGAGGCCGTCAAGACGGCCCTGCGCAAGGAGCTGGGCGAGGACTTCAAGATGCACTTCGACGAGAGCATGAACCCTCTGCACTCCGACGAGAGCCACGCTGTTGTGGTTTAAGCTTACTAGTGCGGTGGTGCGTGCGTGTGCGTATGTGTTGTGTGTCTTTACTCTTGGCTTTTTTATGTCTGTTAGAGAGGGTCACGGCGTTCATGGGATTACGATGTGAAGGGCGCATCTTAGAAGACCGAGGCTCGTCCCGGCAATATGAAGCATCAAGAGTTTACGATAGATCTGGACTCAGAATCGAGTAGATCTAGTCTTAGAATAGGAGAAATAGGCAGCCTCTAGAGAGCGTCATTTCGCACCATTTTTTCGTTCCCCTCGCACAAGTGCCCCTGATTCATGTGAGATGTAGGCTTGACTTTCCCACTGTTTATACGATGGCTATATGCAATGTTCTATGTAGACAGCATACATAGTTGCGGCCGGTCCATTTGTCATTTTAATGCGCGCAGTCTTCATGTTCTCAAGCAGACTGAACGTATCCAGGGCGAACCCCCCTTTCTCTGCCCCTCCATGACCCCTGGCTCCAAGGTGATGATCGACTTCGCAAACACCCGGCGACGGGGCCCTCCAGAGTCTCCACTCTGGGGTTCAATGCAGGAGCTTAAAGCCTCACCCCGCCCTCCCCGCCCTGTTTTCACACCAATACAGTAATGAACGCTCATCTTCTTCCGAGATTCGCCTATACAGATTCCAAGTACTATATGGCTCAATTGTTCCACACTGTGAGGATCCAATAGGTATAATGGTGCAGGTGACCAATGATTATGGTTGTGATAGGCGCGCAAACTGTCATGTTGGAAATCTGAGGGAGTGTATAGCTCAAGCGTGGGGGGGGGGGGGGCTGGTGACATCTGGATACGACTTCCTTTCTGTCTTCCGGCCATTGAGATAATTTATCTTTACTGTAAGGTCAAGTCATCGACCTGCTAACGTAGTCCGCCACAACCGAGAATTCCTTACGAAGACGTGATATCTTGAGTCGCACGAGTTCTCTGCCATGTATCCTTGATGACGGCTGTGACACATGTCACTTTCTAGTTTAGAGTTGTGAAAGTGCTCACCATGCCTTATGTTCACCGTCTTCAGTCGCTCTTGAGCAGTGTTCACGACTAAAGACTACACATATGTGTTAATTCCTAGCAATTGATGAACTTCTGGAACTCGGAGCCAGGCATGAACCTCAGACAGTAGGAGACGAAGCGAGTAGTCAGAAATTGTACTGCCTTCGAGGTTCTTTTACGCCCGGGAGTTTGTTAGTATTAGGAGAGGCTCGTTCCTCAGTTACAAAACCTACATTGTCCAAAACATCTCCTGAATTGGCTGGTGGCTTCCAGTTCACTGCTGAACTTTTGAGAACAATACTTGAAACACTCTTTTGGTTTTACTACCTATGAGCAAAGTCGCCCGAAATAATGTGAAACGTGCATCGTTCACTGGTAGAACCTGGGTTTAGGCATATGTTTTGTCAGTGACAACAGTGGCGGGAACCTCCTTTGTCACGTACGTATACAAGGGCCACTCAATAACCGATGAGGCAATATTCATATACCTCGACCTGGTGTTTGAGCCTTATAATACTTGTCACCCAGCCGTCAACATGGACATGGAATGACATCTCATATTGTCTTCTCGCTACAGTTACCCGTCAATGGATGTAGAAGACCAACAGACACAATCATGCCTACCAGGTTTCGTGACATTCCAAATGTGACATGGGACAACTCCACAACTGCGAATACCACACGTCCAACCGCGAATATGCAGGGCCTTGAGGCCAGCACGGGACCTTTTCCCGAGCAAGATATGCTGCGGAATCTCCAGCAGATGGAAGAGCTAGCAGACATACTCGAACGGGAGTACCGCCCCTGCCCCTGCAACTGCTCTCAGAACACCCAAATTTCGAGAAGTGTGGACATCCAGGACTTGGGACTCATCGACCTCTCTGGAACAGATCAACATTTGAAGGAACTACACTCGGTAAGCATCCTTATCGAGCCGTAAATTCACATCAGACGCCTCAGCGGGTGGTTTTCATTCTTCCTACTCTTTTGCCCTTCACCCCTCCCCAGATCATAAGTACGAAGGAGATGAAGAAGGAACGCGACTAGGGAAAGGAACACGGCTGACGTCCCATCGTCTTGGTGAACAGGCACTTCAAAAGCTCGCCGGAGTTCGCAACTTCACACCCTTCTGGGCCAACCAGTACTTCCGTGAGATCAAGCGCAAGGTGAAGGCTCCAGAATTTCTGAACCTGTCTCCAGAGCTGAGCAGTTGCAAAGTCGTCCTGGACGAGCTGACCCACCCGGAAGTCCGGCCGCTCAACCACTGGTTTCTGCAGCCTGTTGATGCGGTCGCACTCAACCTGCCGACATACCACGAGACCATCCTGCAGCCTATGGACTTGGGTACCATGAGGGAGAAGTTGGAGAACGGCGAGTACAGCGCGGCCAGTGAGTTCAAGGATGATTTCGACCTCATGATCAGAAACTGCAAGACGTTCAACTGGAAGGGCGAGGCGTGCTACGTGGCGGGCGAGGAACTCGAGAAGGTTTTCGAGGACATGTGGTCTCGGATTGGTTTCTAGCCATGGCACAGAAGTTCTTTGTCTTCGTCCACTTGATATCTATCATTCATACAGATTCAAGGATACGAGCTGAGCAGCCAGAATATTTGACGGCTAGCCTGGCTGTGAAGCTGATGCATACACACACGACGATGTGGCTTCACGGGACATAGAGCAATATTCATTGATTCCACGGGCTCAGGAACCCTGCAATCTTATTGTTGTACCAAAGCCCAATAAGAAAGTGCACCCGTCCACAATATTCTTCTGTTTAATCCCATTTGAACAATGTCTTCGTTCATTCGTTTATTACTTGCATAAGTAATATATAGGACGTCATTACATCAAACAGATCCGACTTATACCATATACTATGTAAGTGTGTCCAGCTCATACTTACCTAGGGCACCCCCCCCCCCTTTCCAGTAAAAAACATATGTACCGTGGCTCCCCCTCACTCAGCATGTCATGTCAACCCTATCCCGCATCTGCAGGGCTTCCCACCGTCAAATCCGACAGCTGGCCGGGATCTTCACAAGCTTCCCCTCCATTAAGCCCAGCAGCATGTTACAGCATACATACCTTGATTATGAGCTACGAAGGGTACGACGAGCTTATTCAGTATATCGACTGCCAGCAGGAAGATGTCCAATCCTACGCTCGAGCAGTCCTTCATTTTATACAGTCATATCAGACCGAATATACGACGTTTCAGAACGCTCTTGAGACACCCCATGCATTCGTTGAGGGCGTCATGGACGAGATCGGGGGAGGAACGTCTACCTCAGAACTGGCTGGTGACTTTAGGCGACAGTTCCACACAATGACTATCCAGGAGGGCTTGCCGGACCTAGATGTCATTATATCCGAGATCCGTGAGACGGGGACTTGGGAGAGACCTGGAGTCGAGGCGGATCAACCCCCAGCTGCCTCCATCAGGAGCTTTTCCTCGGGTAGTAGCGATGCGATTCCCACGCCCGAGGGCACCGACTCTTCAACACCACCATCACCACCACCTGCACAGCACACGCCTCGGATTGAAGAGCCCGGTAACTACTGGCCGAATATCCAACTCTGGCTGGACTCGTCGCCGCCGGGTAGCCGAACCGACGATGCCCGTCCCACAATCACGTGCACAATCTGTGGGGACGAGCTGGTGGTCGAGGAAGGAGGTCTCCAGCCCGCTAATGGCGAGCGCGAGAGGCTGTTCAAGTTGCGTTGCGGTCACGTTTTTGGGGTGGCTTGCCTCAAGGGCTGGGACGAGGCGGGCACGGGTGAGAGCGATGACAATGACGAGGATGAGAGTGTGACTAAGTGTCCTACGTGTAGGCAGCCCATCCTTAGGGACGAGCTGGTTGCACTTGAGGAGGCCGCAATCGCGAGTCTCGAGTGAGGCCCTGAAATGGGCAAGTTCTATTACTGACAGACCCTGTGAAAGCCTAGGAGTTGAAGACATATATAGGAATATCATTTTATGTATAACTTCCGACCTGCAACATGGGTTTGGCTTCGTATGTTTTACCTAGGTATCCTGGGCTTCCGTCCATGGCCTTGTAAGTGTTGCTCGTGTTCCTCTTGGTACTGTATCAGCGTCCGCCCTCAACTGTGTATGTTCCTCTCTGTGTCAAGCTCCGAAATTCTCTTGCAGTCCAACGGCTCTCGTTCTGCTGAAATTCCTTCGTCCCGTATCCATGAAATCTAGACTGGAGTTCTGGGTGCCATGCAAAAGATAACCGGTATAGGTCAAGAGCCAAAAACTCAACACCACCATAACGATGATGGAAGAACAGCAAAATGTAATGATCTGTGCAGGGGTCGAACCTGCAATCTCCTGATTCGTAGTCAGACGCCTTGCCATTGGGCCAACAGACCAATTGTTGTAAAATGCGTCGCGGGCAATACTGATGTCCCTGAGTCGTAACACCACGATGCCCAGGTGGGGCGGTCCCGTGGCTCTTGGGCCGACGGCGGTGACATTTCCAGTAGAGACGACAGGAGCAATGGGATTATGTGCTTTCAAATCATCTTGAAAGTGTGGCGAGCTAAAACGGTTGTAGTACGACGCAGTACCCGAAAATTCAACGGCGGACAGCAGGAGGTGCAGGAGCAATATGGTCGACATTACACTGCTTTGGTTACCTAGGTAGATCTGACACTTTATCATGCGTTCTACTTGACTACGCACTGTTGTCTACTTTGCAGGAAAGTAACGGCCACAGATATGTCGCATAGTACCGCCCGTTTGATTCTGAGTCCCCATGTCCTTCCTTCCATGAACTTCACTTGGTCGTTGTCCTTGAAGACAACTTCGTATATTGCTCCAAAGACATTGCTCCAAAGACAGAAGTTCATAGTCTTTAATTATACTCTGCCTACTCTGCCTCCATTTTTCATGCTTACAATTTTCACCTCCACCCTCGAATTATCTCTACTTTTACCTCACTAGGTCTCGACGTCCTTACCAGTGTACATCTTCATATGTCTCTCTCCAAGTCTCCGCGGCCTTGTGGAACCCATGTCCTTCTCTGGTATATCATGTTCGCGAATAGAAGAAAATATAACGAACCATCCCCTCGTCTTTCAGGAATCCATACCCACCTTATAACCCCAGTATTGGCGTGCAGGTCGACCGTGTCCTCCTTGAGCAAAATGTTCACTTAGTCTTTGTTCACAGGGAACGGTTCAAGCGGTGCGACACCCCCGTAGCCGGAAGTCGCTTCTCAGGCTCGAAAGCTAGCATCTCCTCGAGGAGCATCCACAGAAGTTCTAGCTGCTCAGCTGGGGACTCCTTACATGCAGGTTTCTCCACCTCTCCGCGGAGCGTCTTCGTATGCATTCCCTCATCTCACCATCCCTCGATGATTTCATGGTGTTTCACCTGGCCGTTCTCTCGGTACCCATACTTCTTATCGTAACGGCCTCTCCAATGCGGATCTCATATACAGGAAAGAAGAAAACAATTTTTTCCTACAAGCGATGAAGAAGATCGAGCAGGCGAACTGCTAGATCTCACTCATAGCCGAGGCGGAGTACTCAGAGCAGAGCTGCACCGGGAAGTAAGGAAAGGGTCCGCCCAGCGATGAGCGCGGCTGGTTGGCAAAGGAGGCCTCGCCCAAGTCCACGATCCGAATATCCAGGCGTTGGAAAGACTCTGGGAAGCTGAACCCGGAGGAATCAAGAATTTGCATCACCCGCTTGGACGCGTGTAGTGAGTAGACGCCATTAGGCAGCCTGAGTCTCTCCGTTCGATGAGGCCAAACATGGCAAACAACGCTGTGGAAGGGAGCAAAGAGACATCCGGGAGCTCGAAGACGATGTTTTCTGGGGTGAGATCTCTCCATGGTTGTCAGTTGACTGGAACATCTCTCAACTCAGGGGGTACAAGTCTTACCTACGGCCCCCCCGGAGCCCCCTTACCTCAGTGGCACATCCCATCATCATGCAGGAACACCAACCACTCGCTCTGTTGACACAATGATAACGTGCAGCTGCCGATAGCCCTCGCGAGACATCATAGTTCTCCAAGCTCGGAGCAAGGACCGGCAAGACGAGGCATTGGTGTATGCCGTTGGGGCCGGTAACATCAAACTTGTCGCGCAGAGCGATGATATCGGGATGTTCATACCTAACAAGGTCCCGGAGGTACATCAAATCCTCACCTCCCTGCAATCTGGCCTGCAATTTGTTCCGGATGCATGAGCGCAGAGTATCTTGAGCGCAAAGTATCGCATGTCGGGGGCGCTGGCCTTTCCCAACCAGACCCAACGCTATGCTCTTGTACTGCGTTGCCATGCCCCTGCCTGGGTGGGCACTGATAAATACCTGTGACCTGCTTCATTGGTACCAACAGCTGATCCGGAGGCTGGTCTCCGCTTCACTAAGACCGGCTCGTCACTGTCGTCCCTCGTATCTAAGGCTGCAAGCAGCCAGCTTGCAAACAGCAAGGACGTCATGAGGAAGGAGAGGAAAACGGAAGGCTGGTCCTTTAGACGGCTAAACACAATGAAACTACTGGAAACGTAGGTGAATAAAGGGATATTGTTCGGCAAAGGTAACAACTGCATTGTTCGATTATCGGTTCATCAAAAACCAAGAGCAACATACGCCCGCTTAGTTCTTCAGCTCATGCACAGGCTCGGATGTGGTAATGGCATCACCAGCAGTCTTCTCCTGCCCGCTCTCACTCGTCCGGCTCTCTGGCTCCTCCCTCCCAATGACCTCATCCCTCTCTTCTTCCCTCCAGAAATCCTTCTTTCCTTTCGTCAGGCGCCTCATCCAAGGTGGCAGCATGCCACCGGGGATCCTGTAAGACCATGGATCTTTCTCATCTTTGTTCGGGGGGACTATGCGTCCGCCGCTGACCTTCTCCAACACCCACACCGTCGTGTTCAGCACGATGTAGGTGCAGACACCGGCGATAAGACCATCAGCGATGGAATAAGTGAATGGCATGAGCGCAATGGTGACGAAGGCCGGGATGCTGTCGCCCGGGTAGCGCCAATTGATCTCCGTGACGGACTTGACCATCATACTGCCGACGAGGACAAGGACACAGCCAGTTGCCCAGGGAGGGATTGATGCAAAAATGGGTGCGAAGAAGATCGAGATGAAGAAGCAGACGCCGGTTGTCATGGCTGTCAGGCCAGTCTTTCCTCCTTCTCCAATTCCAGCACCGGATTCGACGAAGGCGGTCACGGGTGGCGTGCCAAGGATGGCGCCGATCGAAATGGAGATGGAATCAACCATATAACTGTGCATGACACGGTGTTAGTGGCCTGGTGGGACGTGGGATGTGTAATGAAGAGTGACTTACGCCATAGTAGACCCCTCGAAATCCTGCGTGACAGGATCGACCAAATCAGCGTATCGTGCCATGGAGTACAGTGTACCGGTGGTGTCGAGGATATCGACATAGAGGAAAGTAATGAGAGCCAGACCGAACTGGCCACCGTAGCCCGCAATGTTCCATTGCTGTACATCCAAGACCTTAGAGATCTTGTGGAAGCCCACCACTTGTTTGAAGAATTCGAAGTTGTCGTCGCCCACCTCGGTATACGGGAAATAGGTAACCGAAGTAGTCCTTGGCCACGAGATGATGGATACAAGGATAATACCAAACAAGATGGCACCCTTGACGCGGTAGATCATCAAAAGACTCGTGAGGATACCGCCGCAGAAAATTCCCACCCACATCATGGGACTTCTCATCTTCCCGCTACCCGGGCAGAGTCCAGTATCCGGGTCACGCAGCGCGTCTAAGCAACCGGCCAGTTCCATCGGGGTATCGGTCGCACCGACGACGAGCCCGATGCCCTCGCTGTAAGTCAGGCCGATGAGCGTGAGGAAGAGACCAATGCCGACGGAGGTAGCGAGTTTGATAGACCGGGGTATAGCTCGTGCAAGCCACTGGCGCATTCCGAACAGGGCAAGGGCGAAGAAGATCCAGCCTTCGACGAAGATGGCCGTCACAGCGATTTGGTAAGGGACTGTACCCGTGCCATGGTAACCGACTACCGTGTACGCGAAGTACGCATTAAGGCCCATACCGGGAGCAAGCCCAACAGGACTGCAGAATGTCAGCCACTGAGCCTAAACCAGTATTTTGGGGGAGAAGGAGACTCACAGATTAGCAAATAGCCCCATACAAAATGTTGAGAGTGCACTGATGGCTGCTGTAGCGGTGATCATGTCGCGCTTGATCTCGTTGACACACAGCGCATATTCCGTGTTGGTATCACAGATTGGGTCTGCAGCGCCGCCATTGCACACACAAGTGCCTCCGGTATCAGCAACAATGCTAGCGTTGACCGCGATGATGTACGCCATCGCAAAAAAGGTGGCGAGACCAGCACGGATCTCCGTGAAGAAGTACGATCCGCGGCGAGCCTTCTTGTGACCGCTTCCATCGAGCCGGAACCAGTGTCCCACAGGACTCTTTGCCACTTTCTGGTTAAAGGTGTGCATCCATGCCATCTTGGCCATCGTGGATGAGGTAAGGGATGCTCAAACGAGCAACCTCTGTGGAAAGTGCGTCCCGCAGAGTTTGTCTGTTGTAAGACAACGGCGGTTGGTTACACCGGCAGGCTGCGTGTCGAGGTCTTCGGAGGTATGGGGCACCTGGGCAAGATGTGCACTCGAGAAGACAACGACGAGAGACAAGGAGAGCCTGATGAAAGTTCCAACAACACAGCCAAAGAGTTGAGGAAAGATTGGAGAGTGAAGGAAATAAGCATGTCGAACCCACCTATCTTATATATACCCAAGTACCCTCGATTCCGCACATGGGCGAGATCCTACAACTGCGAGGTGGTAACCGCGAACTGCCACATCAGGTCGGTATCCAATAGACTTCGAGCTTGGCATGTGTGCCGCTCTTATCAGGCCCCTTGGCGTTGAGGAATTGGGCCGTGCCGGGGGGTCGGAACACTTGCAGTCTAACCCGCAGGCGTCAAAGGACTTGTTGCTAAGATGGGAATAGCGAATGCCTTTCTGTCTTGGCGATGTGGGTGGCCAAGATATGATATTTTGAAATGGCGCCGAGGGACTGGTTTGCTGGAATGATAAAATGATAGCAGATCATCATGGGGAGGGACGGAGAAGACGAATTATCCATCTGATGTTCGGTAACTGCGACATAGTTGGAAGCGGCCACCTCTCAGTCGCTTGTAAGTGAGTGTGACAATCCTCGCGTGCGCCCACGCTGTTACTCCAAAGCAGATACACGCGCTACTTGCCTGAATCGCCGCCCACCCACAGCAGTGCGTTTGTGGACAGGCGCCACCGTCGCTCCGGCGTTGCCAAGACGTTCCAGAAGGTCGATAGGATAAGGCGCCGCACGACTTCAGCTGGTCTGATCCGCATGGTGATATGTAACTGATTTTACACATACGGTATATGGTTAGCGTCCACATTAATTGATATCGAGCCGCTCTCCAACGAAACAGGCATACATCGGCCGGGTCCCATCAAGTTGTCTGGTGAAGGCCCCTTCATTGATTGGCAGCCAGGTCAACTATCGGCTCATTCCGGGATCCCAATATTTCACCCCCGAAGGTGTTGGTACTGGCTTCTGGTATAGACAGAGGCATGGGCTCGCCACTCCCCGTCAGCTTGGGCGCACCGGCTGACGATATGGCTTGTCAAGTGGCAGCCGATAATTATTTGAAGAGCCGCCGTTTGCGGAACGAGACATCGTAAGGATTAAATGCCCGACAATGTCTTGCCCCCTGGTGTCTCACGTCTAGCCTGGGACACATCCACGATGGTGGTTAGCCAGGACGGTGTAAGTCGTTGAAGAATCCGGCCAGGTGGTCCAGATACCATTCGTTCCGTATCTGCTATGTATGCAGGCTAGATCTTTGGACAATTGGCTGTAGAGTACCGCTATCCGTTATCAAAGATTTTGCGGAGCTGAATTTCAAGCTTGTACATACTTCATGTCTGCGACCAGTTGGCATGGTAGTCATTTTCGCAAAGAATGTGTCGTCAGTCACGCCGGCCCGATTATCTCACTGTCAGAATTGTCTACGGCGTCAGAACACACCACGAATCGAGTCAGCTCCACAAGCTGCCGTCATCGTCCCTCGTGCTCGTAATCTGCGGCCTGCGAATGGTGTGCAACGAGCTCGTCCGGCTCCCCGTCGCCAAGGTATGGGGCGTTGTTTTAGGGTTAAGGCTGGAGGGAGGCTCGTTCGCTGCACGACTGGATTCGTGTATGCATCCTTACAATGCCCGCCAAGCCCAGTAGACTCTCAAGATTGGTGTCAATTAATACTCCTTATTATAGGGATATAGCCAGGTTGTAACGAAACATTGCGATTGTAGGCCTCGGTCGCCAGTGCAAGTTCTCGTGGGTCATCTGGGCGACCCTAACCCTACCATCCTGACCCACATAGCGAGGTCGGCGCGGAAGAACCGGCTGGCCGCAATGCGAAAATTTGCATTGTTTTCCTTCTTGCATCACCGCGCGTTTCTTCAATCTTTCACCTTTTCACTCCTCGGGCACGCCCCCGACACAAAGCTGCTACTCCACGACCTTAATGATGCATATACGACAATAATACCTCTCAATTCCTACCTATCTATCTTTTTCCATTCAATCCCTCACCTTATACCCCGCCACAATGCCCCCTCGGCTACCAACACAGTCTTTGCAGCTCTGCTGCGCGGAGCTGTCAAGCTCCTGCAGCTCAGTAGCTACAGCTGTAGCAAACCCTCTAGAGCGCGCACTGCTCTCCTCCACCTCCCCATCCTCCTCCAGATCCTTCTCCACAACAGCAAGCCGGGAACGGAGAACAGCACCGCTTGCAAAACAGCGGATGCAAGAGTGGCTGAAGAAGAACGGCAAAGACCTGAAGACACACACACCAGGCCAGGTGAACTATCTTGGCGGCGAGAAGGGTTCTAGGTTAAGACCGTTCCCTTCGAACCCCGCCTTCATAAGTCAGCCTGTGCTCTCCGAGGAGGCGCGCGAGCTGATCTGGCACAAGGTCATGGTGAACTGGGAAGGCATCAAGGCTGTGTCTGCTGAGCTCGGCGTTGACCAGAGGAGAGTGGCCGCCGTGGTGAGGATGAAGGAGGTCGAAAAGGACTGGCAGAAAAACGTATGTATCCATCCAATCTTTTAGCCCCTCACCCCTCTTTTCTATGATGATACACATAAAATTCGATTAGTCTTGAAGACAGCTCATACAACACATGGTTACAAAATTAGCTTTGCGAGCCTCTCTGATTGGAAACACAACCCATTGTTCATGTCACACCTAAAACTTGACTTTGGCAACTGCTGACATTGGTTACCTTCGCAACAGGGCATCAAACTAGCAAAACCATATTCTAAAGCTGTTCTCGAGATGGTTCCTACACACAAATACCCTGAGGACCAACCCAAACAAGCTCTCGAGCCTATCAATGAGATCCATGTCCACAGTCACACGATGCAGCAGCTCTTCGTGCCGACTTCTGAGTCACGGGAGTTCACGCGTGAGGACGCGGCACAGGCTTTCCATCACACAATGCTGTCTCCAGATAAGCGCATACCACATCCTGAGTTGGTGCAAATGGAGCGTCGGATAAAGGATGGTATGAAGGAACTCAAGAGCTGGAATGTGTTCAAGGACGAGGCGAAGCAATCTGAGCAGGCCAGGGACGCGAGAGTCGCACGGAGGGCGGAGCTCGAGCAGAAGAACACCATGACGGTGGCAACGGATCGGTTCGAGTTCCGGATCAAGACGATCAGCGCCGATGATGTGGGCAAGCATGGCAGGGCCAGGGGAGGTGTTGGCTGGAGGTACGGTATTCCTTACGAGGACCGGAAGAAGAACCAAGTCAAGATCCCCACAAGGATCGATTAGATACCCCCATCAATGGTCTGGAACGGCCGGCGACCAGGGTGGAATATACCTTGTAACACTGTACTATATGGGAGACCTTGTGTATCTCCAGCAATATTGGGGTTCATCTCAAGGGCTCCGGGAACGGAGCGTGTATTCTGGCCTCACCCAAAGGCCAATCTTCCGTGGCATTGCATGGCTTTGTCGCGAAATTTCGAAATCTCGAAATCTTCAAGTTATTGAGCCAAGTCTCTTTGTGTTATTCACCTGACCGTCTTGTGAAGCACTATGGCATCAACTTTCGATGCTCCTCCCAGTCAACAAGGACCTGCCCCGGACCAACATCCACTACCAGATTCTTACGGATCTGCTCGATGTCCCCATCGCTCAGCCCACACTTTTTCTTCACGAAGTCCTCAACACCCCCGTACTTCTCCCGAATCATCCTCAACGTCCCGAGCATGCTCTCCCTCTTGCTACTCACCATCCTCTCCGCCGCCGCCCGGTCGTCCTTCAGCGGGTCCTCCAGGATCAGGTGCGAGATGAACTCCTCCTTGCGCTCCTTCAGGCCGAGGTCCGTCAGGGAGTACTCGTGCGCGACGGCCTCGTCCGACACGCCGCAGAGGGAGAGGACCAGGGCGCAGATGACGCCCGTGCGGTCCTTGCCGGCCGTGCAGTGGGCGAGGAGCGCGGGGGGAGGGGACGGCGAGGGCGAGGCGAGGTGGCGGAGGATGACGGCGAAGGGCTGGGAGCCGCTGGGGGACGAGCCGGCTTCGAGGATCCGGGCGTAGACTTGGACGAAGCCCTAGAGGGGGGGTTGGGGTGTTAGTTCACCATTTCGCTGGGGCGGGAGGATCTGGGGTGATGGGAAATAAGATCATTGTCGGTGACGGGTGGCTGTGTGAGAAGGAGGAAGAGTGTGGCAGGGTACTGTCCCCGTGACATTGGGCTAAGGGAGAGCTGTGCAGGTGAGGCAAGCGACTTGCAGGTAAGGCAAGCAGCATCCACCTTGATGGATGGTGGGTAGGGAACCGAAGTGAGGGTGCAGAAGAGGCGGAAAGGCGCAGACAAAAGTGTGGCAATAATAGGACGAGAGCAGAGAAGGGTGTGGGCGAGAGAGAGAGTGTGTGTGTGCCTGTCTTAGATCTCGCAACCAGGCGTCTCATCCACCCACCCTCTCATCTCCTCCCGCCCACCCTGTCTCTCAACACCACCATGAGCTAAGAAATGCAGATTCCCACTGACCTCACTCGACTCGCTCGAAAAGTTGGCATAGCGCCGCGCAATGGCCTCGGGACTACAATCCTCGTGCAAGAAGACGGGCACAAAGATCCTCTCCGCGCCGTCCCACTCCTTCACGTGGCGCCCGCCGTTCTTGGTGTCGCGCTCGATCTCGGTCTGCGAGCGGAGGTCATAGACGTGGGTGATCTTGAGCCGGTCCCTCAGGGTGGAGATGCCCTCGTCCGTGACCATGGAGGGTTCCGAGGACCGGAAGACGACACCACTGCGGACGACCTTCTTGCCATCTGTGTTGGCGACTGGGTACCCACCGCAGTCGCGGAAGTTGCGAAGGCCTGGGATCTCGATGAATGGTGGGCTGGGGAGGGGTGTATCTGAAGCCATTTCTGTAAGCCGTGGGGTTTCTTTGAGGCGGTAGTGTTGGTAAAGGAAGAAGTGTAAAAATATCTGGCAATAAAAGAACGGGGAGGGAGGCACATGAGAGGGATATGTGTTGTGGACCGGTTGAGGGGTCCGACTAGTGTACTTACTTTACCATGTTTGTAAATTGGGTGCAGGAACACGTTGGCCAGACGCATGCGGGCCTCCAGGCGCCCTTCGAATGATTGTAGATGGACTTGGCCTACACTGGCTGTTTAGAGGACTGTGTCATCCCCTGAAGAAATTCACCACCAATCTATGCTCGTCATCGAGTGACCAAAAGAGAATTGAACGTCACCATGGTTGTGTCTTAGGACAGCCAGAGTGGAGGGTGGAGGGCGGGGCTGATCGACCTGGTCTGGGCCGGCCTCGCAACGGGGTAGAAAGCGGGCCGGTGCCCCGCGATTTGGGCCGGCGCCGGGTATTGTACCACTCACTGAACATACTTGTAGATACCTACTTAGATATGTAGGAAAGCTCCAAGGTTGGTCTACAAAAGTTCCAAATGTAGCATGCCCAACAGGAAGCGTGAAAAGCCAATCGTACTGTACCAAAACGGGATGGTTCCTGCCAACATATCCCTGCGTACCTCCATCCAATCTTGCCCCCGGAATGTCCCAATTCTTTGCAGGCAACGGCGATCACGGTTGGGGGGCCCCGGCCTGTCAGGATGCAACTTGGTTGCTTTTTTCTTTCTGCTATGTGACGTTGTTGAAAAACATACACACACAACGGCGCCGACCGTTTGTTGATATCTGCAGCCCGTTCAATGAACTAGGAATCCGCCGGATTATTACCTGTTACTTTCTTTCGGGCCAGGCTGCCACTCTTACAACGTCAAAATATAATAACTCCACACAGCATCCAGGCTGAACCACAGGCTCTCCTCCAGGCTCTCCAGGCTCTCCAGGCTCTCCAGGCTCTCCAGGCTCTCCAGGCTCCATCTCCTCGGTGGGAGAAAACAAAGAGCGTCCCTTTTCGGTCTGACTTCACGAGGCCCGAGGCAGAATGCTCTCACCCCGGGTTGTTAGCTTCGTTGCCTCACCAAGCTAGCTCAGGCTTCTCTCTGCCTTTCTGAGTCCTACTGGCCCCCAAGAAAACCCAACAAGCCCACCACGGGGCTTTCTCGCCCAACAGTGGCTCAGCTTGTTGTTTCCGGTATGATGAGCTGGCCCGGGTGTCTTTTCACACTTCTTTCGTGGCAGGCGATTGAGGCTCTAAACAATGCAGAAGATGAGGCTGCGATCACAGGTGAGGAGGGCCCACGAAAGTGGTGACTTGTGTTGGGTTCAGGCTTCGTTGTATGAGGATATGGTCGATGGTTTCCAAGGCTATGTTATCAGTAGCCAAGATTGTAAAGCTGCAACACCGGCCGGGGAGTGCATGTGTTGAAGGAGCATCCGTCGTGGCTAGGTGACGGACTGTATCAGAGATAGACGAAGAGGGGGACTGCAGTATTTATACCCGAACTCAGGAGGAATTCGTGTCTAGGAACTTTGGTCGTGATGTGCACACGCACAGCTGTGCTGGATCGTGGGCAAATTGTGGACGACGGAGTGCATCAGCAATAAGGTAGGATGGAGGGGTAAAAGCCAGCTAGAGCAAAGAGGCTCCGGGAATGGTGGAGAAACATCCAATGCAGATTGAGCCTTCCGCGACACCACACAAGCGTGCTGCACGGAAGTCCCGTGGAACTCTAGAGGAATCATGAAGCAAATTATGAAACATAGAATGCTGCGAGAACAAGGCACGTTTGTGGAGACTGATCATGTGGACAGGTGGCTACGATCTGGGCTATCGGAACTGTTGGCTCTGGTCATGGTTCAGGGGCAAATACTTTATTTAGACGTCTAAGGACGAACCAACAAGCCAAGCCAACGTACAGTAAAATATCAATAAATGCAAGATTACAGGAAACATTACAGGAAACCAAATACACTGATGAAGGGGGGGTATCATCATTCTAGGATATCGTACAGCCCACGCCATGTAGCGCCTCAGCTGCAAATTGCTACCGTCATGTAAAGTCAGGAGCATCATCACCAGATGAAGGAAGCCAGACCGTGGGGCCTGGTAGTGGACGGTCTGATATCAACGTCAGCAAAGTGGCAGGCGGACACTATACCAAGTGGACGCTTACAGTCTGATCCATATCATCGCAGGATCGCAAGGGAGACCCAGAAAGCCACCCATATCATAAGTACAGACTGCATCAACGAGATCCAGCCTGCAAACTGAGAGCGAAGAACCAGGAGTAGAAAACCGAAGAGGCGGGTGATCAATGGCGACAGGTCGAGCTGAAGTTCTTAAGAGACGTGGCTCCTCCTCCTCACACGCTCGACTCGGCAGGATGAAGTTCTGGCCCTTCCACAATGAGAGCAGTGGGTTTCATAATCCCAATAGAGAGGACCGAATCCGCAGTGGTCGCAATACCAGAGTGTATCGTAGACATGCTTGGGGCGGTGTGAGCTGCCGCCGCCGCCGCCGCCGCCGCCGCTTGTGATGTATATGCCGTTTCCGTGGCGGGAAGGCATACTTGTATGTTCGAGATCGAGACCGAGGATATTCGACTGGTGACTGAGGATGATCGAGATAGTGTCTGCTTGGAGTGAATTTTGTTGACCTTTTAAGAGTATTGAGAATGTTTTGAGGAGCGACGGGAAAATACCAGAAAACCATGGACAAGATTTCATCGTTTTTATGTTTCCCCATGGCAGGGCACTCTCTTGTAACGATGTATCCAGATGGCTCATCAATGTATTTCCAAGGCGAACGAGTACCTAGGTATTAGGAGTCATCAACAGGACCATGGCCACGAAACAACTGGACAAGGGCCATCGCCTCCCTCCCAAGGTTGAATATCCTCACCAAGGCGAGGACCAAGGGCCTCCAGGCGAAAAACCAGTGACAGCCCCAACAGGGGGGAGAGTATCAGTTGCCTGACGACCATTGCAAACTTTCGTGGCTTTGCCACGCCGAGGAAGGGTTCGGTAAGCTGTGTTTGGATTTCAAACTTGTAAGTATGAGCCTCAGATATCTGAAGGATGAGATTGGCTCCGCAGCGAACAGCACGTGTACGGGCAGACTGAAAGTCACGCCTAGGCAGCTTCATTAAACTGTCACAAATCCCTCGTTGCCCTCAGGGTGAGGGTAGACACGGCTGGTCAAGGGGTATTGGCAGGTCCTTGAGCTCTGCGTGATAATCCCGGCAACAAGGAAGGGAAACAGGATGGAAACGGGTTTTGGAAACATAACAACAGCGGGCCCTTCCGCAAAGGGCGCCGAAGCAGGTACAGTACTCGCCACTCCTCATCAGAGGGTGCAAGGAATTGGACATGAAAATGATTGGGTCCCAGTGATTCGTGGTTGCTGAGGGAGTCGGCCTGCTTCAAGTTTGACCTAGACGCAAAGTGGCAGGTAGGTACCGTAGGTACATCAGCTCGTGGCTGTCTTAATCCTTTCCTTCCAAGGTTTGTTCATCCATGGCGCGTGTGATCATGTATTTGAAGAGCTAGCTGTGTGTCTTTTGTGCCAAAACGACCTGACGCTTGAGAGGGGCGGAGGGGCGGAGGGGCGGTGCCGGGTGCCCAGGTCGTTCGGCGGGAATTCTCGGTGTCCTTACTGTCGTCTCAGAAAGTCAAGGCGCGCTGAGAACGGTCTCAGCATCGCTGAACAACAGATGCCACGGTTGGGCAGATGACCACAACCATATGCGAACCTTCTTTGTTCCTTGGGCAGTAATGATGCAGCAAGAGAGGAGGGAATACCGGAGGTGCTGTAGAGAGACTTCAGTCCGTGCCTCACGTCAGCATCTACAGCTTGGGCCAGTGCTGGCTAGCCGTTGTAGCTCCACGGGCTGCCTCCTCAGATTCTGTTCCAAATTGCCGGTTCCTAGATCAATTGACTGATAATATGAAATAGAATGAGGAAAACTGAGAGAGGGACAAAGGGTGGCCCTACCTCCATCCAGTTGCCAGTGACGTCCCTTGGCCAGAGTGTTACACCGTCCTCCATCAGCCCGGGCGACCCACGTGCGAACCATACCACAGTGGCTATTAAGTGCTTATACACCACCAAAAACTGGACCCGTTCGCTTGTAGTTGTCCAAATTCCTTGATGCCCGCCCCAGATTGGCTCGACAGAGAGGCATCAAGCCAAAGTGTATTGTAATTCCAAGCTGTGGCAGTACTATGCTGCGCAATAAGCTTTGTATGCCCTCGCCCTCTTCTCTTTGCGCGACCCATCGATGAGATATCGCCCCAGCCCTTTTTCTTCTCGCTCAAAGCTGACTTTGGAATGAAACACCGGAGCACTCTCTTCTCGTCGACGGGCAACCACAAGCCACATGGGCAACTGTCTTGATTACCGGTCTCGAAGGGGCACTGCTCCAGATGAGGCTGCATGGCACCAACCCTTGCACTTGCAAATCTCCGATGCCGTATGCCGACAAACCCTAAATTCGAAATCATCCCAGGAAATACAATGTACTTCGTACCGCAGCAATGGCTAGTCCTGTGACCCATACAACGCGCTTGTATTGTTGCCACCAGGTAGACAGCAACTTGGATGTCACTGGGATGCCACTTCTCTAATGCAGATAGTCGAGGCTGCGACGCTGTGGGATGAGGAGTATGAGGTTGGAATTCACCACTGGATCGCCACTTGGCTACCGACATGCCGGCTTGCTAGTTCAAGGCGTCAGAACCATAAGCAAGTTCCTGATTACCCTAAGAGTCTGTCTCGACCTGAAACGCATCCAAAATCGAGAAACAAGATGTATTTGGCCACCAACGTGGAAGTCTCCTGCTATCGGCCACGAGTGGGAGGCCGTGCCCTTGCTTCACGGCTCGGTGGTAAGTCAGAGAGATATTGCTGGAAGCGTAGGACGCGAGACGGCCCCGGCCGTGTCTCACTGCACTGCTTACCCTCGCTGCTTGGTACCAACGTCAGGAGCTGTCGATTGGCAGCAAACAAGCCCTCATTGGGGTCGTTGTAGCAGATGAAATCGTCAGTAACGCTTTGCAGGAGGGACAAAGTACGTTGCGGACGGTACTGCGCAGCAATTGAAAGATGGGCCCTCAAGATGATGTCGGCGACGTCAACAGCAGCTTTCCTAAGTACGATAAGTACGATAAGAAGCTTCCCCGCTTTTGAACGAAGTCGCTTACCCTAGGGTATACCCGAGGTATAACCGGCAACCAACGACATGTCTATTGAGGTACCTAGGTATCTTGGATGTCTATCCTCTCTCCCCTCCATTTGTCGTTTTTGAAGTCTCGGGGCTTGGAAACTCTTTTCGCAAAAAGGATTTTCGCCCCGTATCGTGCCAAAGGAGATATCGATATCAGTCCGTGATGTCTGCAGTCCTGTCACCGGCATCGGCTCGCTTCATGATTGTACAATGTTGCATGTGCCAACGTTTCGGGTCTCGCACCCGGCCGCCCCCCTCCCCCCCCATAATGAGTGTGACCTATTGCTGGGATGAACATTGGATGATCTACTCAACCCTGGTCGCTGCCACCCGATAGCCACTTGGCCGGCCAGGCTTCAACCTGTATGGTAACATACTAAATCGAGTAAACGCAACGCCGCAGAGCCGCATGTACTACATGTAGGGGTATGGAACCTTGGAAAGAAAAGACACCGACCCCGTGTGCAACCATCCAACTGGACCTCGGGAGCCGTCTGGTCTTCAATATATGTAGACTAAAAGTGCCATCCTCGGCATCGGTAAATGGTGCGAGGACACCCGTGGACGCTATTCGTTTTGGTCAAAACGCGCTGCCAGCCCTCTGGACTTACTACTTATGTACCATAATGCCAAGTTTTGCCACTTCCAAACGCATTGTTACACAATATATTCCTCCGAGAAGTTCAGAAGTGCTGGGTCTTGGCGTGATACCCAGAAGCCAGAGAGGGTAGAATACGAGAGTCCGCAGTAGGCCCTAATTTCCCTTTGATACCAGCATGCTTGAGATGCGTAGTGCGCCCGGGGAAAACGGGGTGCACGCGCGTGTGTGTGTCGCGATCTGATTCGGTAAGAACAAGGTAAGAACAAGGCAACAAGGTCGCCTTTTTTCCATTCCTCGTCGGTCAGAAATTATGGGACTATGGAAAGGGCCAATGGTGTTTCCCCATGAAGTTGCCCCGAAAGGGTCTGATTAAAGTCTTTCCCTGTTAGGAATAAACGAGCTTCGGTGACCTTGGGACCAAAGGGCCTTCACCATTCCAAGGAACGTTGGCAAATCCTTGTTGCCAGATACCTAGGTACCTAGGTACTTCAGTAGTCACCGAGACTGTTCTGTATACAGAGACGGAATGGCCGAGGCATTTGTATATTCTACAGGAACCTACCTGTGGTGAACCACACACATCGAAGAAAAAGTCGCTACTTTGCCGAAAATCACATGGGCCTGGTGTTGAGGGAGCCCCTTGGCCCCTATGCAGACTTGCCGGGGCCTGCTTATGAGGGGCGGGGACACAGGTTTGATTCTGTACCACACCAATCCCACCACGAATACCGAGTTACATAGACCAGACCATGTCACTCGAAACCTGAAGAGCCTCATTCTGTCCCTTTCTACTTCTGCTCCTGCTCCATGACTTGACCCTGAACCTTCCCCAGGACTCAGATAGGTCGTGTATCATGACATTGGGCACTAAAGACAGATTCAATCACGATTTAGTGCAACCGCGGATTATAGATGCAGCACTACATCTCTTCAAGCTTTTGCTGCATTGTTGTCCCGTCCTATGGAATCGTTCCCACGCCCAGTTACACAAAACAGCAAGATCAGATGAGTGATCGCTCATGCGACCCACAGCTGGGAACAGCCACTACCGCCCGGGCGGGTGTTCTCTGGTTGGACTGATTACTCACCTTTCGTTCGTTGGATGAGGCATGACTTTGCAGGCTACATGGAGAAAGTGTGAAATCTTTTGAGACGCTGCGCTGCTACTACAGATGTGCACGAAAGATGTGGAATTCACCGGATGAATGAGTCAATGCTTGAATCTGGTCGTCATATTCTGTTACCTCTAGGGCTTCTGGAATTACCAAAGTCAAGCAAATCTCAATCCATTTGTGTAAATATTCCTGTGATCCGATGACCGGTTAAAATTGTACTTTGGTGACAGATAGCCTGGGGATCACGTTCCCAGATATGACGTGGGGCATACTGAGTGCCCAGGTGGCTTGGACCAGGCATACCCGACCCCAATAGAGATCGATGAAGCAAGGGACTGCGATGGACCTATTTGGGAGCATGAGGGGTTGGAAGGGACAGCCCAGTTGACTAGCTAGAGATGATACGATATAGTGAGACGGTCAGAACTGGAAGCAAAATGATGTGGATTGTCAGTAGCGACTGTGGTTTGAAAATACAAAAGCGATTTCACCGGGTGAGCTGCTGAAAACAGGTATCCCCAGAATCAAATCATGAAGGCACCGCGTATCAAACCACCTGGCCCCCCGCCCATTATAACTGATTAGACCCAACCAAATATCCAAAGTACGCCATAGTTTGAGAACGAGAACCCAAGAGAGAAGAGCCACCTTGGGGTAACAAAGCCCCAGTCGTGAAGCCGTATTCCAGCATCCACCTGCCCGGACATAACCCTCAACACCCTCCTACATACTCAATATGTATAAGTGCGGCAACCTGCGCACCGAACATGATATTTGCATCCGACACAACACGGAGTTGAGTTGCAGTTCATGCCTTGCTCACCACAGAAGCACTGGAGCCATTGTCAGAGATCAACCCCCGCGACAGACACGACCCTACCCAGGGACACCAAAGGTCACTCACGCAGTTCCAGGACCACAACCGGGGGGTTACCGGCTGCTGTTGTCCTCTGTTCGACTCCGCGATATAGACGTCATTGGACGTCGCGGATGATGATCCGCCATGTCTGTCATGCTTGCTATGTTTGCTGTGCTTTCCATGCTTGCTGTGCCTGTGGGTGTCGGAAGGCATTTCGAAGAGGTGAGTGAAGGCTTGAGTGTTCGAATGAGTAGAGTTAAGAGCCGTTATCAAATATCGTGGCGTGTCTGCGATGCGAGCCCATTCTCATCGACAAAAGAGCATGGCAGTCGCCGCCTTAAATAAACATCTGGGAAGCACCAAACGGTGTGTAATTCCAAGATAGTCTCCCAGAAGGGCCGTCGTTGTGTGTTCCTTCATCGCCGCCCTGTGTGCCTGATCAGGGCTTTCGGAGGATTTCGCCCTTCTCCTGCGATACTCGCCTCAGGGGGCCCGTCGTTGCCCATCAGGAATTCCTACCTGGAACTCCGAACTCTCTGAATGGAACGTAGACTGGCGGTCATCTTTACCTAAGGTCCCATCTGATACCCATGGTTCCAGCACTGAGGAAGCTGAGCCATATACCACCAAGTGACATCCGTCGTTTTCGTAATTGAATGTACTTGAACAGGTGCAAAGGGCTGAAAATACAAGAGGATTCGCCCCCTTGGAGTTCCAAGTACCCTTTTCCATTGGCCCTCGTAGCCCGCTGCCATGCTGCCTTTTCCATCTTTAGGACTTCCCCCGTTTCTGAAAACCCACTCCAGGGCAAACCCTATGAGGCCGAGGTATACGTTCGGTGAGCGGTCCCGTGGTTGTAGGTATAATTAGGCTCAGCCCCTTCAGGTGATGGCATGGGGCGGGTTCAAAGGCCAGAAACTCCTAGACCCGTGCACGTTTGCCCGGTGACAACGGCCAAGAAGACCTTCAGCCGCTATCAAAAGTGCAAAAATACGATAAGACTCGGGGGAAGGGGAAGGATAAGGCTGGTATGAGTGCAGTCATTGATGAAAGACAAGATGGCCGTCCATGAGTGAACTCTTCTGGGCCAGAAACACTGGAGTAAGCGAATGTTAACCCGGTGAGGAGTATAAGGAGTATAAAACTTCGGACCCCAAAGGCAGAGATCGACACAACGGAACAGGCTGAGAGAAGGTAGAGAGAGTGACAAGTCGACGATAGCAATGCAGCCTGGTGACGCTGAGGGGCCGCACACGGTCTCTTGTTCCATTCGAGCAAAAGGCGATCGGACGGAGCACTGTTGCCGGTCAAGCTCTCCGAGAGGGCGTCCACGGGTTGCGCTAAGAATGGAATTGCTGGACTGATGGCAGATGACATGGCATCCTCGGCCGTGATTATTATCCAAGCACTTCATGCGTTATGCCGGCATACCTCGATGTAAGTTCGATATCAAGAATACACTTGCGGCCCCATGCGCACGTCAAACCTCTGAAACTCCAAACGGTCAAGCTGAATTTCAAAACATGGGGCGCTTGTCCGTGGCAGTGTATTGAGCTTCGGTTTTACAGCCGTTGTAGTTCTCTATGGTTGTCCTCGGCAACGACCAAGTCGCTCGGCGTCGATATCAGCCGTCCTGGAACTCTTCGTGGTGTCGGTGGCGCGGCCCCCAACCAGATTGTATGCTCGGCAGCAGTACACCTTAAAATACCAGTGATGACAACTTCTCGTCAGTCGGTAGTACGATATAAGAGAAGTGAAGCAAAGCAAAGACTGCGAAGATCGGGAAACCTCGACTCATTGCTCTGTCTAGTGAAACGGACGTGTGATAGGAGAAGTGCAAGTCAGTTTCCGACGAGGCAAGGGCCGAGCAACAAATGCTTCCAGAGAATTTTAGATATTATAAAGAGAGATGCGGCTCTGCTAAGATCCACGATGGATTGCCCGACGATATTGCGAAAGATCTGTAAACGGCGATCATCATGGGGAACTTTGCTAGGGGACTCAACAACCCCCACGGATAGCTTCCCAACTCGACTTCCTGATATGAACAGCTCAATAAGGCTGGCGAATCCAGTCGCACCCTCTGGATTGAGCTGACAGGATGAGTAGCCATATCAAGATGAGTAAGACGTGGGCGTGTCGATTGTCAGCCCAGATAGTGTGGTGAGGCCGACCCCATTGGGGTCTGAACTCGCCCGGCTCCAGCTCATGAGCCAGAAATATCACAATTCGGCAGACCTCGATCATGGGACTCAAATTTCCATCAAAGTAGACATGATGGAAGAGCCCCAGGAGTTCGTTTCAGAGTTCAGCTTGTTGCGCTGGATGTGCGGCCTTGCAAGTCCTCCAGTCCCCAACTCCGGGCAGCTGATATGTATCCGCGGTGCTCCAGCGCTCAAGGGCTTTGACATACCGAGACTTGGACAGGCACTCGCCATCACATTATCTCGCAGCACGAGAGCACTTGATCTCAGGACATGAGCCGTTCTGCAAGCCCCAACTTGGGCCTTGCGAATGCTCACTTAATAGTTATTTCAGTCGGTAGCAGACTTGGGCCCCGGCCTGCTGTAAGGAACTAAAATTTGATTCATGAGCGGTGAGTAAAAACAAGCAATCTGATCCGGTAGATGGCGGCGTCAGTAGCATTGGCGCCATAAGACCCCGCTCGGCGATTGAAAAAGTATCGTGAGTGGTGACATTGGTCTGAAGTTGAGACGCGCGGAGACGCGAGACGCCGCTCGGCGGCTTGGGCGTTAAGACAAACGTCGCACGTAAGTAGCATTGCAAGGTTGTTGGAACGACTTCACCCAATCCTTTCAAGCGCGACGTAGAAACATGGTACAGTGGGCCAAGTAAAAGGTGCTGCTGGCTTTCACTGATTGGAGAGTTTAGAGGATGCTCCCACTGGGCGGCTCTGTTGCTGCAGTGGTTCGCAGTGGTTGCAGTGGTTGCAGTGGCCCAAGCCCCCACGTCATTGCCGTCATTTCACATTATCGTGCCACTGCGCGTTCCAAGGAAGGGTATGGTGCGCGACAGGTGCTTCTCTGCGAAAACGAGTTTTTAGGTAGGGTCACACCCTCAAGGCTGTTAGTCCTTACCTACCTAAAGAATAAATATATATTTCTACTTTTAAAATCTATTAAAATATATATAAAATAAGAAAAATTAGTATTATATTATTTTATAAAATACGTATGAAACGTATATTTTATTTTATTAATTACCTTACTCTTTTATAGAATATCTATTAAAGAGAATAAAAGGCTTTATGTAATTAAAGAGGGTAGGTTTAGTAAATCGGAGGTGCGGGGTATCTCCCGGTAATACGGGGTACTTCCCGAAAATTTCTTCGAATCCGGTTCGCTAAAATCTTCTTATCGGAAGCGGGAGCTTATCGTCGATAAGATTTAACTACATTAAAACTTTAAACTCTCTTTTTACTATTTCTTATATTGTTTATTATCTATTATAGATATAGAGAATCTGACTTAATATATATAGATATTATCCTTAAGTCTATCGGAAAGTCTATTTCGTTTCTTGGAAATCTGAAAATTAGGGATAAGAATCGGAGAATTCACTAAGTTACCTGGGCCCTGGGCGTTTGGCTATTGACCAAAACCCGTTTTCGCAGAGAAGCACCTGTCGCGCACCATATAAAGGGGGAAGGTTCGCATCACATTTCTGTCGTGCCTTGTATTCCATAGAAAGGTGATTCACCAGCATGCTTTCATTTACCTCCCAGGCTCATCCAACAAAGACAATTCGAGTCACTGTCTCAGCTCGCGACTTCAAATAGAACTGCGCACCTTGCCACACAATCCTGGCTTCAGCTCGTTTCAACATCAACAACACACTCGGCCACAACACGCGTGCACTCGAGACAATACCCACACTCATAACATCACCCCCATAGAAACGGAACGACGAAACACACTGCGCGATCTGGGATCGAAGCAACCACACCAAACAATCATCTGCATTGTAGTCAATGCTATACAGCAACCACCGATCAGATCAGCAAGACAAATCAAAACAATCGCCAACATGGGTTTCCTAGGCGCAAGCTTGAGTTACCTCGTCTTCTCCGCCATCCATATAGTCCAGTTCGCCCTCGCTATCACCGTCTGTGCTATTTACGGCGTCGACCTGCATCGCGCCCACAGCCATGGGAAGTACATGGATAGCAAATGGGTATACGCCGAGGTCGTCGGCGGGCTCTCGGCCTTCACGGCCGTGCTCTACCTGGTCCCATTCATCCTGCGCTTCTGGCTCGTCTGGGCATGGAACCTGCTCCTGTTCATCCTGTGGATAGCGCTGTTCGGAGTCTTTGGGAGCATGTACATCAAGGAAGATGCCGAGGGCGACTCCGGGGTGCAGAGGATGAAGAATGCCGTTTGGGTGGATCTGGTGAACGCGCTGCTCTGGTTCTTTACTTTCCTGGGTGCACTTGGGTACTGGTACAACCATCGCGAGAGGCATAGCCGCTTCACTGGAAGGGCAACGGTCTAGGAGCCTTGGGGGTCTGGCTCGGCTGAGGGCAGGTGGATGAAGGGGCACATGAGCCCGAGCGATGAAGAATTGTCTGGGACGCCGCCTGTTCACGCGATGGGAGTCAACCTCGATGACTTCGATCGCAGGGGCATTCCGAGGCAAGCTGTGGTCCAGAGATGGACTGTATGATGACACGCTGCGCAGCGGCAGATTAGTCTCATCCTTTTCCCGTCAGGTTTTCGACAGGCTATTTTCTTCTTCTTGCGGGCGTTGTCGGGCGGGTGCAAAGTAACAGCGGGTCTGATTATTGATACCAATTATCCTCGTTTTCCAGCGAGGAGGAGCGATTTCGTTTCTTGTCTATGCAAAGATACCACCAGAAAGCAATAATACGCAAAATTTCCCTTCCATCTGTTTTTACATGCCAGCCTGCCGATTGAGACCGAAAACTCAGTCGACTTGACTGTCAGATTGCTTGGCTCATGTGCGCTTGTAGCCATTTTGATGAGAAAAACATTACTAAGTACAAACCACACAGTACGTCAAACAAATGTACATGTTCCTGCTGTGGTACGCAAATCTCATCTGAGCAATCCTGGAAGCTCGTGAAAGGATCATCGCACAACGACAGCAGCCTTTCCGAACAAATCTGCTGATGATCGACTTCGGCTTGATAGAGAGATGGAAATAGCTCCAGTCACAGCAAGGGGTACCTGGCGACTAAGTCTTCTCTGCTCATCAGGCGCATGTAGCAAACTTTGACGGACCAATACCATGGTACCCGTAGCTGCGCATCATCAACGCCATCGTCAGCAACTCCAAACGAAGTTCTTGTCTGGTGGTTATTCCAATGCTATATGACATCACCTCGCATACACCCCCATCCCAAATGTTTCCCCCCCAAGCTGATCCCCGCCATTCCCCACCTCACGATCCTCCCTCCCGCAAAATGCCCCCCAACCGGGGACGACTTCCCAACTGGCCAAAGCCAAGGCTCAGAATGGCCTGATATCTTCATTATCGTCACTTCTCACCTCATGTGTTCCCCATGCCGGTAATCGAGAGACCTGAGAGACCCCCGGGAGGCCCCCGGGAGGCCACTGCTACGCACAGGAAGGAATGCTCTCATCACACGCGGGTGCTCGAAACATCCTGGAACATCGCCAAGCAGCATCGACCAGGTGGGAAGAATGGATCTGCGTCCCAGACACAAACCTTCCAACGGCGAGGATCTGCCACACCGGTCGTCCAGCCTGCCTGCCTGCCAGGTTGGCAGGTTGGATAGCAATAGGCTACACTAATGACTGACAGACCCTGGCAGGATGATCTAGGTAGGTATCCACGGGTTGATGAATGGGTGGCATGGCGAGTCCCAACCAGAGGCCCTGGATCTGTCCCGCCGACACAACGGTGACAGGCACGCAGCCGTTGCGCAAGAAGAAAAAGCGACTGCTCGCCCGCAGCGTGATGAAGCGTGTGCTCGTTCCTACTACCATGGGAAATATCTTGCTTTTCTGCTTTCACGCTTTCTGCAATGCAGCCACATCAAACGGCAGCATGGGGGGAACCTTTGAAATGGAAGACAAACAGATTCTCGGGTCTCACTGCAGGGGCGATCTGCAGTGGACTGACTGCCCGGTAGCAAACACTTTTCTTTCTCTCGAGGGGGGGGGGGGGCTTGACGGCTGCTCTTGTGTCTCCCGGCTTCCGATTTGGCGGCCGGCCCTCCCCACCTGGACAGCCCTGGGGCGGGACGCGGCCAGCGGGAAGAGACCCCCTTTCTGTCGCATGAAGTTTTAGCCGGTCGGCCAACCGGTGTCTAACCTTTGACCTGCCTCAACAGAGACTTGTGCTGGTGGTGGTCCACGGGCTGGGTCAGTGCAGTACAACGTTGGGACTGTCAGACGGGAGCGTGCCTGATGGTGTGCGATGCTGGTGTCGCACAACCCACACCCCAAAGACACCACTGTGTTGGATTGGCATCCGTTTGTTTGGTTCGGCTCTGCTGCCAAGGCAGTCCGTCTTTCGATGTAAGCACGAGCGAGCCCGTAAGCAGCAGGGTTCTGTGATGCCGTTGAACCGACTCTGGATGTCGTAGTGGGTAGTGGTAGTCTCCCGCAAACCAAAGCCCGTTCTCTCCTTGAGAGAATCTACCTAGGTAGCCAGCAAGCATAAATTTGGCCTGGGGCAGGTATGTATGTCTGTACTACTTGGATTGGTATGCACTGATTGGCCTAGACATCTACCTGCGATCGTCCTATCGTGCCGTGCCATCCATGCGAGAATGACTGACAGCACTCGGGCACTGACAGCACTGACAGCACTGACAGCTCAGACGATGAACGTTGAGCAACACCGCGCTTAGCGCAAGACTCAAGAATGGAAACTTGACGCGCCGATCGGTTTGAATGCTGCTGTTTGCTGGCTTCCGTCTGCACTATCTATCGGACTATCAGATGATTCTCAACTTCCGGTAGCGATGTGCAGCAGATCACTACTGCGTACGATACACTGTGTGCCGCGTGGAACAGGGAAATAAATGTGTATGCAAGATTATCGCTGGCATGTCTGCGGCTTCGCGATCCATATGCAAGCTTTCTTTTTATCAGCCTCCATCGTTTAAAACTGCCACACTGCTCGACTCTTCCAGACTGCGAATGGGAGGACGTCCAGGGCAAAGGAGGGTGGCAGAGGAGAGGCGATTGAAACATGGATGGCGACCCTGAGCAAACAGACGAGGACCTTTGACCAAATGAGCATCCTCCAAGCCTCGCAATTGTTGTCTGTTTTTCCCCCTTCCCCTGTGGCTATCCGTAGGCACTCAGTCTTCTGCTTCTGGCATATGATCTGAAATCCAACCCTTCATCCCTTGGGCAAACGATATGTCGACCGCCCGAGAAGGATGGTACGGCCTGCACGGGCATAATTGAAGTTTGCCCCTGATGGCCTCGTGACTTATACGTGTACTGTGTAGATATTGACATGGTCCATTGCAAACGCCCTCCAGCAGTGGTGTATGATCATGTCGAATGTCAAAACATCTTCCACCATAATTACCACCGCCTTCATTACCAATATCACTCGATCGAGTCCCGTCGAATTTGTCAGGCCCAACTCTGCTCCTTCGAGGTTCAACAATGAAGGGGACGCCCGCCTCAAGTGATTCCATCGGAGACATCCACCCATCAGCATCGGTTGACTTCAATCGAAGCTGAGGCAACGAGCAGTTCACTCGGTGTCAACATTCAATGTTGTTAGGTGTGCGTATCTCGCCCCATTTTTATCTCACTCGCCCCTTCCAGTACTGATTGATGGGTTGTGACTTCTCCCTTTGCAAATTCTGCCCGGCTGCCAGTTTGTACATCATCAACTTATGTTATTTGTCACTTGGTTAATGATGCTTGTCTTGACAGCTTCGTATCCACTGAGACCGAATCGTATTCGTACTGAATTGGCATCTTTAAGCACCATCTTCCACAGAATCCGATCACGACAGCAATCATTTCCCAGGTCCACTTAAAGCCCGGGGACATTCCGTGCAACACTGGGCCACCTCTGAGGGAAGTTTACCGAGTCCTTCTTGTCAGATTTCTGTCTTCTCAGGAATCATCTGCACATGTCCAGTCCCTCTCCCTCGACGACTGGACGCAGATACTTCATGAGGCTTCCAAGACGGACAGCATAGCCACACAACGTCCTTCAGGACCTAATGGACACTTTCCCTCTCGTTATCAGAGTTGGATCTCACCGTCAATCTTAGTCAGTCCACACACAAAATCGGACCCTGGATTATCTGGGGCGAGACGCTGCCAACTGTCAATAGTGTGGCTTATGAAAAACAATTGATGCCACCTGGACCTCCTGGGCAGCGACCTTGACCTTCGGTGTATACCGGTGATCGGGATACATTCAGCCCAGCAACATTTGCATCTGCCAGTCCGGAGTTGCAGGGTCTCGGCAGAAGGTTGCCCTCTTCCGTCCTGCTTCGCAACTTATCTACTTGTTCACGAGCCTGTTGGTTTTCCCAGTACCTGGTTGCAAATTGGGGGTTCTCTGACTGCTTCTTCGGAGACGTGCACCGAAGAGAATCCTCCGACCCAGTATACCAAGCAGCCAGTGCATCCACACCGTCGATAACGACGCTCTGTCGCAATCTTGAAAAGGCTCATCCAACTCCCTTCCCCCTCCCCCCGAGGTTGGAAGAAGCAACAGAAGCCCATCACTGTACCAGAAGCCAGCAGGACGTTGGAAGCGGCTGGAGTTTAAGATTGGGCTCCACACATCGGCCCATCCATCTCGGATCTGCTACCGTGACAGGTTGTGTCAGGGACGTGAAGTGCAGCTCCGCGAGATCATCCCCCAAGTTCTTTCCGAACTTTATTGTCTTCCCGCTTCCCTGAACTCGATATCCGGAAGATCGATCTCGATCCTTCTCCTCCCTCGGTATATTCTCTCCGAAAGCAAGTCAAGATTCATACATACCACGGTGTCATCTAGATCGGCCCTCCAGCCTCCGCAAACGTGGGCAATCATGGCGAGCCCGGGCCGGCTAGGTCGCTCAGCGACCATGAAACTGTCGAAACAGGCCGAGAGCAAGAGGCCTCGCCGTCGGGCCTATTCGAGTTCGTCAGCATCTTCGGCAATGTCAGCCGGCACCAGCACGGAAGTCGAAGAAGACCCTTTCCTCTTTTCACCTCACCATACCCCAGACACTGAACAGCCGTCGTCCTCATGGCAAGCATCTGCATGTGAAGCTCCTAGCAGACAACCAGGTAGTAAGTATAGTGAACAACTTGTCTCCCAAGCCCCAAACACACAAATTCTGCTCCTCCCTAGCACTACACATGATGTATCTTTGCATTGCGCCCCCACGACAGCATTCGTCGTCACCGCAAACCTGTCTGGCCAGCAATGTCGGCGGCGGATCGTCGGCATTTCACTGGCAGGCAGGCATTGGCAAAGGTCTTACGTCTCCAGCCATGCACAGCGGGCAGCGCGCATCAACGAGATCAGATAAAGGGTCTCTTGGCTGATCCAATCCACTGGTCGTCGAATGTGCTGTCGTCACGGTCCATCAGCGGCGACAGCGATTCAGGGGTACACAGTAGTGCTGCCGGTGTGCCACTAACGATTCGCAAGCGCCGTGGAGAGCCGCCGTTTCCGCCTGACATCTGCATGGCGCACCTCATGCCTCACTACTTCTGCCTCTTCTTTCCGGCACTGTCTGGCGATCGTGGATTGGGATCACTCCTGGATGGGGGCAGGGGGGGGCTAGCATAACAAGACCCTGGGATGACCGTTGTACCAAGGACGTCATCGTCGGAAAGGAAGAGAGAAGATGCCATGCCTGTCCGTCCTGCATTGCATGCATGGCCCATCGACAGCAACAATAAGGCCCAAACACCCACATTGACACCCACATCGCGTCCCCGCAACACACACCACGCTGACCATCATTCCTCATCCATGCACGTATGAAGTTGGGCTAACGCGCAGTTCTTATTTTCTATGCAGGCAGCAGTTTTTCCCAATCCCCATCTCGTCCTTCTCAACCCAACCTTCCGTCCTCTTCCTCTTCCAGAACAGCAACAAAGTCTACTATTCCGTGCAGTCGACCCATTGACATTGCACTACCACCGTCCGCCTTGCGAAAGATTAACAGTTACAAAGGTTCTGGCTGCACCTCAATTGAAGCACTGTCAGCCCGTGGAGACATATCAGGGTAAGTAAACTCTAACCCCTTTCCCTGCTCCTCCTTTCCCCCTGGGGCATCATGGGCCACACGGTTCGGAACGACAATGAGGGGTCCATCACTTGTCACTGACGATCATTTTTACTGTCGCAGTGGCTACTTCCCTCTCCACGAAGATCCCGACAAACGCACCCACCGACCCCATCCCTTCCACACCGCAACACAAAAGGCAAAAGAGGACTGTGACGCCGATGCCCTTGCTAAAAGCGACGATAGCACCCAAACGGCTAAACCACCCTCCTCCTCCTCCACCCTTCGCCCTGCCCTTCCATCACTCGCTATATCAGAACCCAAAGGCCGATACCCAGTGAACACGGTCAACATGTCTCGGTCGCAAGTCACGCCCGTCACATCCTACGTGCCCAGTGGTGGGTTCCACGAAACACCAATGCCAGTGGGCAAATACTACCCTTCGAACTACGAGAGACGACACAACAGCACCCAAAATGCCCCTCGCACATCACGAGGCAGTCTGCGGCAACCCGCAGCCCGCCCATCCTCTGCGAAGTCGGACACCGCGGTCCCTCAGTTGAACAGGACAGACTCGCACGCCCGGTCCGACTCGGAGGCTACTCGGCGGCTACAACAATACCAGCGCGATATGGTCGCGCAGGCCTACCTCGCCGCCCAGAAAGCCACACAAGAGCTGGCCGGAAAGGAAGGCGCATCGGCCGCACTGGCCGCGGCGAGCCTGCACGGCGCGCCAATGTCAAGATTTCAGTTCCCGGGCACACCGAACCGGCCTGTATCGCCACGACTTGAACCCATGGGCAGTCCCGGACCGGTGACGCCATTGGCCCTGGAGGGCGCGGATGGCTACTGGGACAGACCGAGGCCGGTGCCGAGCCCGGATGCGGGCAGGGAGAACCAGGTGGTCGCGCGGGCGATGCGAGCCGAGGGCGAGAGGAACCGCAGAGAGGGCCAGCACTCGCCGGCTCTTGAGGCTGGTGGCTTTGGTTTCTGATCAACCCTGTGATGCCGCCCGACTCCGCATGACATCTCCTGTGGATGTCCTTACCCTCCCTGCCCGCGGCGAAAGCGTTAGGTGTGGTGCCACTGCACTGCATACTTCGAACCACCCGCTTCATGCCTCTCGCGTTCATGTCCTCCGTTTTGCTTTTTATTTTTATTTTTCCAGGGACTGACGGGAGTCTGTTGACACGCCGCACGAAGGCGGCATTGGGTTTCGGCGATTCAATCCCGCCGAGACATCGGTGTGTCTGGTCAGTGCCAGCCAGGGCCATAAGTCGACCCGATTTCGAACTCACATGCTTCACAACATCCAGAGTCTTTCATACACGGAACAGACAAAACTGGATGACCTTGCGGTTGGCGTCATTTTCGAGCCAGCCATCATCTGTATTTGATACCCTCGGCGCATTTGTACCCCTGGATAGACATGGGCCTTCACTCAGCACACGAGGAGAGTGATCTTTTCATGATAGGTTTCCATGGGCATTGGAAAAGTGGTCTTTTTGTGACATGGGAAAGGCGAGCCAGCTGGCCGTCAACATTCGTTGGATGGGAAGAGGTAAAACCAAGTCTCAAACAGAGACAGGCAGCCGAGCGGTCTATGAAATAGTTCAGCGTTCTAGGTCACCTAGGTACTCAGGGTATTCGTTCCAAAACAAGGTAGTTCTTGGAAAGGGGAAGGAAATGGGGGAGGAACGCTCCCTCCATGAAGGTAGAACAAGTGTGTATTGAAAAAAATCGTTTTTGTATATTGGTGTCCCTCTGCCGCTTGTTTGAGTCGTTCGTGACTTACTCCGTCGTGCTTTTACCAAGTAAATCTTGCTACAAATGTTCATGTCCCACTTTAATATGGTGCGCATGCTGTGACTTCAACCACAGATGACCGCCGACAGGAGTCGTTTCTCGATTACCCTTCATACGGAAACGGATCAGACTCGTCAGAGGCTGGGAGCTGCAAATGTCAGCTCCTCCTAATCCTTCCCATCTTAATGATTGTCCTCATACAGATATCTATACAGAGTATTGGCCGCAAGCCTCCAGTTTCTTTCCCAACCCGCCCTCCCCCTTTCCTATCCCTTTCTCTTCATGAACGGCATAGCATAATTTAACCTAGTATAATAGCAAGGTCTTTAAATGTTATCATGCCTCTTCTCTCGGACAGAAATGTCTTCCTACTAGGGTCCGTACGATGTGTCCATCAGGCTCCGTCCGTTCCGGTCTGTAAAATTTTCACTACTCAGCGGGCACTGTGTATTTTCTGGTACATTGGTCTCGCGAAACCTGTGTTGACCACGAAGACAGACAACAATTAATAGCGGAGGAGTCGGGTTGCATTTTATTCTGAGTCACGGTTCAGTCTTGAGGCCCTGAATCATGGCTATCACCACGTTCAGTGAGGAAGCTTCTACGCTTACATTTGAGGATTGCAGTGAGGCTTCGTATATACCGCTAATCCTCTCTGTCGGATGAAAACCTCATGGTCGCTGGTTGATCATGTTGTACTATGAAAACTACAGTTTCAACAGTCACTCTTCGCTCCAGTATACAATTAAAACCTTCATGGTACCTAAAGCAGGACTGGTAAAGAACTACAACCAAAGGCATCGAGAGTGACGTTTTAACTTTTTGGCAAAGGTATAATAGCATCACCAGTGTTTCCTTCACCGTTCATCTAACAGGTATGGGGCGCGAGTCGGGAGCTCTGATATGGATTCCACGAGCTCATTCCGAGAGCCACAAGAGCATGGTCCTCGTCCCAAAGCATTTCATAAATTTAATATACGGAAACCAGCATCTCGCTCAAGCTGTTGTTCCATGGAAATTCGCCCAGGAAGTACCTTCACTGTGAGCGCTCTCTGCAACGAAGACTCAAGCCAACTCGGAGGATTATTTTGCTTCTGAAGCATATCTCTCGAAGGAGGGGGTCCCATGGCTCGGGTTCTCAACTTTCACGCAGATGCCTCCTCTTCGATGACCAGCTCACGAGGGGGTCGACAGGAGGGTATTCTGTTGTCACAGAGGTGTACCTGGAACGCAACCTCATGCCTTGGAATATACGAGTCCAAGATGTAGTGATATGGAGTTGGATGCTTCAGGCGTGTTTCCGTTACGGAAATGGCTATTTACTTGGGTCCATATCACCAATGATAAGTAAATCGTAACACCACAAAAGCTGGGCGAGTACACAGCGACTAAAGACTAATACGGTGAATACGGTGGTCCAGACCTGGCAGTTAGAGCTTCAGGCGGGAAGCTTTGTGCCCCAGATTACGATCGATCAATACGAGCAACAGACGCCAATAGCAGAACCAATATAGGCTTTCTAAGAAGACATGGCAGGATAAAGGCATGATATATCGCCAATCTACAGGTAGCAGTTAGCTCAGGGATGATATCCAGGCCCCACTTGATGTTTCACGTTCAGCGTGGGCATCCTTGATGAACACATCGAGCGAGATTACAGTGACTGAGAAGGGAACCATGCATGTTTCGCTCGTGAAGTTTTATCGCCCATACCCTAGGAGGCTGCTACAAGTACAACAATAGCGCAGATGCATTGAGACAACAAAATCCGGGTAGTAGCTGGGGGCAAATTTTGATATTATATATCCATGGAGACTCTACATCAGCTCCACATACCTCGTATGAAGATGGAGGGTCGTGATCCTGGTGTGAACATACATAAATGGGCCGCTACGACGAGTACTCTCTCCGTGGGCTTCGACTCTCACTCACATATCACTCACCATATCTTGTTCACATAGGATATTCATATTCATCAACTGCCGGCAGTACAGGTACCAACAGGCTTAGTTAATCGTTATACACACAATGTCTTCCTCTCGCCGTGCTCTCTCCGCTCTTGCGGCCGCTGCTGCCGTTTCCCAAGTCAACGCCGCAATGGGCCCTGCCTTCAGCACCGGTCCTACCTCCTCTGATACCTTCATCCGCGAGTCTTGGGCTACGCTTGTTCTGCCCGCCATCCCGAGTGACAACAAAGGAGATCTATCCCTCTGGGTGGGAATGGGAACCTCGGCTGGCGACCTGATCCAGAGCATCGCGGAGAATTACGGGGACAACAACTGGGATGTCTATGCCTACACTCTCATGGAAACTAGCGGTTCGTTTCCATGACAATCACACCGATAGTACAGGTGTGAGCTGCCCAGCTAACGTCGATGATGTACAGACACCTCACAGACACCAGTCCAGGCTAACGGTTCCACCGCTGCTGAAGATGATCAGATCACAATGCATTGTAAGTATTTGTGTCTGCTAGTCCTACGCGTTCAGCCTAAAACACACGGGATGATTTCAGACTGACGCCCCGAGCAGATGAGTACAGTGACAGCACTGGCAACTACACCCAGACCGTGCTCGTCAACGGCGAGGTCGTCTCGACCCTCTCCACCAGCGACGGGAAGGCTGAAGGTTGGGGTTCAGCCGTCGAGTGCGCCGACGAAACTTGTGGCACCGTCCCTGCCCACAAGTGGATCAACTGCAGCATCATCCTGGACAGCGCCGACACGGCCTACTCGGACACCTTGGCCCTGGGGACGGATGTCGAGGCCACGATGACCAGCAAGGACGGCATCACTTGGACTATCGGCACGATCAGCATCCCGGGGTGGTCCTTCACCTCCGAGTCTGTGGTCGGCTCGGACTCCACCGCAGCATCGACGGCTACTCCATCGGTGTCATCACCCTCCGTGGCCAATGTGGCCGCATATAGCAGCTCAACCTCCACCACACCGGGCTCCGAGGAATCTGGTTCTGGGCCCGATGGTACTCCTGGTGCGCAGCCCACTGGATCTTGGGGAAGTAAGTGACTTCTATCTCTACAGTCTCTGCCTCCTTGCTGGCCCACCTGCCTGCTTGTCTTCATATGTGATATTCTTCAACCTAAATCTTACAAAACGAGCCTCATGTCCACAATATTTCTATTTTTTCACTACTAACTGTTATATAGACCAAGGTGCCTCTCCTTCATCGGGTGCTACACCTTGGTGGGGTGGATCATCTTCATACGGTTCCGAGGGCTGGCGCCCTTCCAGAATCATGAGGCACAAGCACTAGGCAGCTTGATGGCTATTCCAGGGTCATCAGTGATACAATCATGTGCTATATGTATATATATATCACTAGATCTTGTATAGATCCAGGCTTGTTTGAACACAATCAAATGCCTTTCAAACCAAAGCGCTGACCGCCAGCTCACAAAATCCGTCAACTGGTCCGGGCCTCTTCGTCATTGCCGAGTGCCTACTTAAGCAGACACCCCATCAGAAACCCAGTACAGGATATGAATGGCGTGAGGTATTCTAGGCCATGGCACGAGCACTACTGGCCACCGGGTGTGCTGGGCATGAACACCAATAGGCGAGCTCTGTCAGCCCTAGGCACAGCGCGACAAGCATAGTCTGAACAGACTGACCAAGACTTCTCCCATTGGTTACTGTAGCGGAAATTCATAGGTCTTACTAATGGTTATTCTCCAAACAAACGATTACAGTATAGCTAATCATTGGCCTGAAAATGATCGTTGTTGTTTTCTCAGCTACATATATCGCTTCGAGTTTGAAACTGGCGAAATAAAATAAGCTACTGTCTTATTTTTGCTTAGGGGAATCTTCTAGAAATGGTGTTGCTTTGAGATACCTAGATGTAAAGTTGATTTTAGATCAGAATAACTGCAGGGTGATTAATCTCTTTATGAGAGAGGAAAGAAAATTTTGCTGGCGTACCTTCCCTTCGACCTTATTCTTATAGAGAAGATATCTAGAGAAGGAAGGTACGAGGTTGCCTTGGATGATCTGAGCTAATAAAACCAGGCTGTTTTAAGCATTGTCAGGGAAATAACCGTTATCTGTACCATAATCGTATGTTACCTAGCAATGGTTATGCCCTTTGATAACCGTTATTATTCCCTGGGATGGGCCGTAGCAGTATACAAGCACAGTGCTTTCAAGAAAACCCCTTTACCGAACAAGCCTGGTCATCAGACATTTTCTTGATGGCAGAGCGGTTTCTAGGCTGCGCCAAAAGAAGGTCGACTTGTTCAATCTACCTTCTTTTTGGACATCGCGTCACGAAGTGGATTGTTCACTCGGTTTCCGGCGTTGAAAGTTGATGGGCTTGTACAGTTGACTTTGGTGGCTGGTATTGTGCGCAATAACTGTTTGTTAGGCTACTATGGCTTGCTGTATTTTTTCTGTTACTGTTGTTCACGCGGTACTGGTTGTTACGGATGATATTGGTCTGGTTGTTGTTGTGTTATTGTATTGCGGAGCGTTGTTTCAGTCGAGACTTGATCGAAGGTCGAAGTTCGATCGATTCCGCATCACCGCTAGGCTCTGTGCCGCCTGGCCGGTCTGTATTGAAAATAATTGTTGACTTCGCATCATATTTCTCCGGTGCTTCTATGCTTCTTGGCTTCGATAGGGAACATTTTCTCCCTTCACTTATCTCTACCGCTGAGGCAGCTGTTTCAGGGCCTAAGCTGTTTGCCTGTACGCCTTTGAAACGGCCTTAGCGCCCAGCCACTTGTCTCTTGTCTTGCGGCTTGTTGTGAGATACTCGCTCCGTCTGAAGAATAACTTGCGAAGTACGAGACTTATGGGACTTCGTGGCGTTTCGGATTTAGTGCTGGCGGCAGTGTGCTGAGAGGTGTTATCCACCGCCGGTTAATTCATGACTACCTTTACGAGTACATGGCAGATCGTTCACTGCCTCTAGTTTGGTCTAGGAGACGTATCGTGTTTCCATTGTTCTAAGGAATTGCACATTTGGGCTGCGAATGTATGACATTTCATGCCCTGGTCGAGTGCGATGCGATCGTTCATAGGCCCGCGGGATATCCTGTCGCGCCCCAAACGGTGAAATCGGATTTTCGGGCTTTGCTTGTACAGCTTGTTTGATTTGTTTTGTAAAATCAACCGCGGTCATTGATGCTCCAAGTCTATTAGTACAATGTTGTCTTCGAGTCCTAATTTTGGGTAAGCTGGAGCTTCGCGGATGTGTCAGGAAGCTCAGCAGTTGGACGATTGCAAATACTCGCAACGTTGGAGTCGGAAGAGCTGGTGTAACTGGTCTGTGGGAGGTATAAATATCTCTCCGAAGCTTTCTGATAATCTGACAATTTAGTAATTATCGCAACCCGCACAAGCTCAAAATATGGGTTCGCTTACCACAACGAGAATCCGCGACCCAGGGAGGTTATAGCAGTAGCCACCCCGGAATAGGCGGCACGATTGGGGCAATTCAATTCATCTCTGATAATGTTTCTGTCCAATTTGAGAAGAGCAGTGAGACCGATTGACGAAAATAGGTGTTGATAGAGCAGTTTTCTCAAGTGAGACAGACCAAGCTTTGATTTGGAGTGCTGTACCTCTTCAGCACGTCGAGGAGGTGCAGGAACAGCAGGCTCTAGAGCTCTTGAGAGAGCTGTAAATAGGAAGGCGCTATAGTTGGAGGCTCACTTAGTAGTCGTTTTTCAGTATCGATCGAGCCCTCGTCTAGGTAGATATCAGATGAGAACCAGTTGACACCCGAGGGGCCCGACGCGGGAACTGGGCTCCTGCTGACAACGTTGCAAGTGAATACCAGGACTTTCCTCCAATGGAAGAGGCCATTCTACTTGCCGTAAATCCGGCGGTTTCGGCAATATTAATCCCAGAAAAGAAGGGTTGAAAGAAGAACTGGCATAAGCTCATCGCGAACAGTTCAAACGAAGAAGGGCCCAAACACTTTTGAGTAATCCAACTCCTCACTCGTCAGAAAACCATGAAAGCCCTCTCAGTCATCAGAATCATGATAAACAGCCGTCCCAAATATTTATATACTGTAAGATCAAGACATTAGCCTTATACTCTTGCTATTATATCACAGTCATCTTGTGTTGCATTGGAGAACAATATCAACTCCCGTAGACCGCACTATCTCTCTCCCCTTTCCCATATTATTTCTTATATTTCTAGACGACAGGTTTCTCAGAGGTTAAAGCTTATTTGAAGGTGTAAGACGGAAACTTTTGTGGCTCCTGTTTCTTACATAAGTTAATCGTTCATGTATCTTTTGCTCGATTGCCTACATATCCAGGAAGGTCTACATTACTGTTCCATGGTTTGTAGCAAACGGTGCCTGTTGCTCTGGATTAAAATGCGTTATACCGGCTCCGAATAATGTCTGGAGTACTGTACTTTGCTTTCGTATACGTAGCCTGAATATTAGACCGCAATCCTACTGCGGCCTCCTTGTGATTTACACTCATCTATCCCTGTTGCGCCCATTATTGGTTCTCAGAAGTCGAACCGCAGCAACTGCAGATTGTTCTTGAACCGTGGGATCAAGCTCGCAAGCGAAGTCCCGAGCTCACCAAACAGGGGCGGATGTGACTTCATGAAATCACCCCAAACAATCTGTTCCTTCAATCTCAGCTTGGGGTGCAAGGGTTCGATCTGCTTCCGTGGATCGTCGATGCCCCATTTCATCGCTGACCCACTGGATTTCAATATCTCAAGCATCGAGGTGAATCTTGTTGTCAAAGAGCCCACAGTGTCGATGAAGACCTCCCCCCTATCGAAATGACCCGCGACATCTTTGAAGATCTTCCCGCCCTCGGCTGGTTCTAGATACATCATCAAGCCTTCAGCGATCACAAGAGTCGGTCTGTCTGCTGGTATGTCATGCAGCCAGCCTTTTCTCGTGACATTGAGTGTTCTAAGTGTATAATCACCTGGTGGCTGAGGAATTAGACGCCTACGTAAGTCTACAGCCAGGGGCAGGTCCACATCGATCCAACGAACTTCGGGCCCCCTATTAACCCGTAGAGCACGGCAGTCGAGGCCACAAGCGATATGCAATACTGTTACTGGCTGGCCCTGATGGGCGTTTATGAAGTCCTTGATATACAAAGTCAGCACGTGTGTATTCTGAGAATGCTTGATCAGGACGGATGGTGTGTAGATCTCAGCATACCTGGCACCAGTTGTCGAATTGCTTAGCCCGGTTCGTCACCCACTTTATATAACGATAGTCGCGAGTAAAGTGAGTTTTGGAGTAGTCGATCGCGCATGCATCCAGTAGATGCTGTGAGAATGGATCGCCGAGTATCGGCTTTTCACTTTTTGCATCCTCAGCCTTGAGAAAAACTACAGGGAGAAGCATTTCCTCGGCACCTGTCAACCGAATTTCCTCTTTGGGCTTCGTATCGGCATTATTGGTCTTTGCAAATGGCGTCGGTCCCGTTGTTTCGTTGAAAGCCGTAGCAGGCGAGTGTAATGCCCTCGTACCATGTTTGAAAACTGGGCGGGAATTACACAGTGTCGCAAGAAAGTCCGCGCGGATGAGATGAGGACCATGGTGGGCGCGACGGGTGCCAACATGCAATTTGCATGCGAGAGGAAGCCGTCGAGCTCCCAGATGGTTGGATGTAATACGTGCCGAAAACAACATGTTACACGGCATGTTACACAGAGGCGGGATTGGAAGATGGAATGAGGGGATGCGAGGGGAAAACCTGCCTGAGCTTCCAAAGAGAGGGATGCACTCCTAAATAAGCAGGATAAGCTGACATGTGGTCACAGGAGGCTCCGGCTTGTATCCGGTGATCCGTCTGCAACGTACCGGCCTGGGCCAAGCCACTTCTCTACGCGAGCCTGTAGTTTTCCGAACTCATTTCGCAGCGGTTTGGGGCATTTGCACCTGGGGGGGGACAATGACCATGGGTCTGATTCCTGCACTGGACCTGCAATGTAACTACTCCACCACCTCGGGGGCGCAGAGTGGCGGGCACAAATGATCGCCAAATACAACGTGTCGACTGGGTATTGTCTAGTCGTCTGGAAAGGGGCAAAGAACGGTTTTAGGATTGTCACTTCACATAATCCAAATAAGGTGGGCATGAAATCCAGCCAAGACAATTACATGTAAGGAGCTGGTCCAGTCCCAGAATGGAGTAGACGCCAAAGCCGGGATCTGACTCGCTTGGTGTTACTATACTTGCTTGCGTATGTACCTACATATGTATGCTTGCAGTAGCTCACCGGTCTAATGAAGACGTAAAGCAAAAGCGATAGTACTTGAGTCCTGACAATCTAGTCAATTGCATCGCTTCGGTTTGGGTACAATTCATGGAACTACAGAAACACCAGTCTTCCGGAAATATTTACTTCTCAGATATACTTTGAGGCTGGTCTTCCAATTGTGTCCGATTTATGGTTGGGTCTTCAGTAGAACATCACTTCTCTGGCTTACCTGCATGTGGACTTCGGCAAGGCTGGTTATGCGGCGTAGAGACTCACATTGCCAGGTCAAGTACGCTTATGTATTTGAGTAATATATAATCATCCGACCCATAAATCAAGACCTTGGGTCCTCCAATGCTCCATCACAAGTCTACCCCAGTAGATACTCACACAGTAGACTCTACGCTGAGAACGCGTCTAGAGTAGCTCTCCGATCGTTTGAAGCGAGCTCTCGTCAGCAGCACACAGATCCATCATCGAGTTAATGGTGAAAAGAACTCACACAGGAGGTATGACTCGAGAGGAAATAGCCTATATATGTGATATACTTCTCTCGACACTCAGGCTGATCCGAACTAGTCACCACTCGGTTCTGTTCCCCCCTGTTCCGATTCCATATCTCGTTCCCTTGAAGACATGGCACAATCCGGTTAAATCAGGATCCGGCTGACCGTTGCTAAATTGTCGCGAGATCAGTTGAGTAGACGATAAGCAGCCACGGCGGCGACCGATGAGCGGCGTAAGGCATTGGTTTAGCATCTTTACTGGGCCTCAAACACTTGTCTGCTGATCTGGCTGTCAGCGTCTGTAAGCATCAGAGCGAATCTGGTTCCATTCTTCATGGTGGCCTATTAGACCAGCGACTACTATAGGCCCTTTTGTTTGCGTGAGATCTTGAGATAGAATGAGAATCAGCCAAGTTATTCAGACGCCCTTCTCACCTCTCATCATTGTGACGCTGTACCCAGATGGTATTCCGCTCGCGAAGATGCTCGTGTCAATACTTGTAAGACGGCGGAACGATGGTTGTTTTCCTTCATCAAAGTATCACATAATCCAATGCGGGAAATGATTATAAGAATGACTGGAGCCCAAGCCCCAGGGCCAGAAATCAATACTATGATCCGACTCCTTGCCCATTGTGCTCTCGGTCTACTGATATCCTTGACCGTCATTCAATCTTCTATTCATATTCATATTCAAGATGAGATTCATCGCCATTGCCTCCGTGGCGGTCGCCGCTTTCTCTGCCTTTGTGCAAGCCTCCCCAGCTCCAGTTCCCGAGCCAAACTGCTTGGCCATTCCGGAGTGAGTAGCTTCATCCATTCCCAATTTAGCGGGTTCGTAGGTGAACTGGATTTGAACTAACAGTCTGATTAATGCAGCTGTGATTTTGATCCATGCGGTTTCTGTTCATGCGGGTAAGCTCCCATTCATTGATACCCAACACTCTGTTGGAGTGGCTCCTCCAAAATTCCACGGGATTTTTACATCTTATGGGAATTTGCTAACATGTTTATTTCAGGGTCTGTTGTACCTGTTAGGAGGTGATCAGGACGGGAAGCTGGAGGGATATCGAATGCATACCCTAGGGTAGCTTCATCATATCACCGGATAAATGGAAGGTCTTCCATTCGAAGTCAACTCTGTGGAACTTACTGAGAGAACCTTATCTATATGAGTTCTCCAGATCTCCGTAAACATCCAATGATCATCTGAAGATTCCACTGAGACCGCGTGTTATTATCATAGAGGTGAGGCTCTCCTGGCTCACATGTGTCTGTATACGCTATCCCTATCTATTGAAACCTCTCTGTAAGTACGGAAGTACGAGTAAAGCCCGAACACCCCGAAAAACAGCCTTTGAAGAGATAGAATTTCCGAATGCGTTCGATGACCACATCAGTTGTACTGCTGGTTGAGAGCAGGGCAAGGATATTTTCCTGAAATTTGCTTTCATATTTGTTAAATACGCTCACTTTAATTAGGCATCTGAGCAGGTGTTGCTCAGATGCGTACCGTTCGTTATCATGCGCCAGAAGGCTTCAATAAGTTCCCAAGACACACACACACATACGTGTTCCTCTTACTCTCTCCCTCTCACACAATCAGACTTTCAATCTGTAAGCATGTCCCTTCCATAATCCAGACCATTCTGATTTACATCATGACACCTTTCCACGTGGTGCGTGGCGCGGTGACCCATCTCTCATCTATTACTTCCAAGCAAGAAACTCCTTTCCTCACCTGACCCGCCATCGTATTCGCGTTAGTCCAGCCTAGAATATCCTGCCAAAACAAATAAAAAAAAACCGAAACAAATAACACCTTGCTCATTCGAAGAAGAAGACTGATTACCAACATATTGAAATAACCGGCTAAACAAGCCTTGTCGTCAACACGACTCCACCACACAGAACCTACTGGAAAACGTATTTTGACTCATAGAAGCCGGGGTAACTATTTCCAATTTGAACCCCTTCTCCCCTTCTTTCGGGGTTCCGGCGAAGGATTGGTCGCTCGCATTGACTGGGACAGGCTGGATGAGCAGGCGGGATCGAGGGCCTGGTTGGAGTGAAGCTGCTGCCAGAGGTCGAGGGCTGGCTGCTGGGAGGGCTCGAGGGCCAGGTTGGTGTGAAGATGTTGCCATAAATCGAGGGCTGGCTGCAGTGTGGGCTCTTGGTGGAAGAGAATAGTGAGCTCAAGGTCGGTATAGAGTTCTTCTGGTCGCTTGAGCGCTCATCCTGAGGAGCCCACTCTATGATCCGGAGAGAGGAAGTGTAGCCCCGAGAGACGACAGGGCGGGGAGTCAAAGGAATCCTGGGTTGGCTCCTGTCCTTTAGGGACCGCTGCGAACGAGCAGTAGTAGAAGCTGGTGTGGGCCGATCATTGAGACTGTTGAGACTGAGTCGGACAACCTTCTTGGTGACCCCGTCGCGAGTCGACCTTGGAAGAGAGCCCAGGCATTTCACCAACAGGCTCGGTTCGGCCTCCCGCCTGGACTCCGGTGATGTTAGACGTGAGTCCAGTCGGATGCGGCAGCTGATGCACCTGAGATCGTCCCTGATGGTGCCGTCCACCTTGTTGCAGTATGGGCACTGGAGAGCAGTCTCACGGCTGCGGCAAGCGACAGCCTGCTGAGAGGGGGTGCTGCTCTGTGCGGGGGTAGAACTGCCCTGCATGTTCTGTATACCGTTCCCTTGAGCAAGAGGGGCGGTCTGGCTTGTAATCTCGTGGCAGATGGCCTGTTGGCTAGAATTGGGATAGGATGTGTGTGAGGACGGGGGGTCACTGCATTGGAGATGAATGGGGAACCTCGTTGTGGGCATTTGTATGTCTTTGTTTTTGCCAAAGCCTTCGATTACTTAAACAATGTTTGCTATTGCCCTCGCCTGTCGTCATCAGCACTGGCGAAACCTCTTTCGGAGTGCTGTAGGCCGGGGCTGTTCCGATGTGACCGCCATCGGGGTGCTGCAGATGCACCTGAACCTTGTATCAGCAGTCCAATGTGATTGGTCGTACTTCTCGGAAAAGTATCACACTGTTTACGAAGTGACAGCCCATTGGATACGGAACTTTTAACATGTGAAGATGAGAGTTGCAGTCGTCCGTTGACATGAAGCCTGAGAGGAGAATTGCCGAGTAGAAGACCAGTATTCGTAGTTCAGCTGGGATTTCAAAGTCATTGGGCTATGGGTGATTAGAAGTTGTGGCTGTATACCGACTTTCTATACCTTACTATTCTCAACAGTCTTTGCTTCTTCTCTTGTGTTTTTGTATCTTTACTGGCGAGCTGTGCAGATATTTAACATGTCGTCCACAAATCGCTTGCCGTTACATAGACTCAAGTGCTTATCTCCACAGCAGATTCAGTTCTGTTCTCTTCAGGTGTCTGGATTCAGAGATGAGTATTAGTCTGTTTATATATATACTTAGATAAGTAAGTTTGTACTTTGCACGAAAGAATTGACCAGCAGTTTTCTATCTACTTCTTCTGGTCAGCCCGGTGCAGCTATCAGTTTCAAAGCTCCCGAAAACACAGCTAGACCGTCACAACTATCATCATCAAAATTTGGCTTATATCCATTTGGTTATGTAGCTTATACAAGGCTCATGATACTCAAGTATGTATCTCTGCTTGGACAGGACAGTCTTTTAATAGACTGCCTAGGTCACTCTTCCAAGCAGGGACCCAGAAGGTAGTATATTCTGATTACTGACTCATTCCATTAAAACAGCTTCTATAAATTGTGAGCATAACTTCCTTTACAGCTAAGGGGATGCTAAATATTTGGGATGTGCTTGCAGTGACCCTGGGACGCAGATGGACTCTGGGCTGGTGTGGTATAGACATGAGTTTGTATTCAATTGAAAACCTGCACCATTCAATACAGGACATTTCATATGGTTAAAATTATATTCTAGCCTATACGAACAGGAAAGGTGCCGTAGATCAAGCTTTGCCTCTATTTCCGCTGTCTATCGACACGAAATAGGCAGATCCATGGATAACAGTGAAGTGCTTGGGCCCTAACTACTACAATTGTTTCTAGGCGTTGGCTCCCTTGGAAATTACAACGCAATAACGGAGCTTCATGTCAGGGTAAATAAGGAGAAAGAACGGACGGTCTACATAATCAACAATAGACCATCCCAAACTGGGGGAGTGGGCAAAGGTAAGCATTTTGCATTTCTAGGTCGAGGCCGATGCAGCATCATTCTATCTTGTGTTGGATTTCTATTTTCTGTGCATATCTTTCCTTTAATACTTCACACCAGAACTTTACAGAAACCTGGTTGCTTGCTTTACACAAACACAAATACCAGTAGCGAAACATAACATAGTACAAACGTCCACCCCCCCTCCCCCCTTCTTTGATAGGTAACCGAAACCTCTAGAGCATCCACGAGCTTTCACAGCCTAACATCGGACGAAGGCAGAGAAAGTTCTTGGAAAACAGTATCGCTAACCTGGGGGTGCAGGAGGGAAATTTCACAAAGACCCTGGAAACTTCCCAAGAGCCCGTCCTTCTTTCGATAGACGCGACACGGCTTCGTCACACAATCTTTGACTGTAACGCGTCCCACCAAATCGACCGTTTGTGTTGACTGCAACACGACACATTACAGCGCAATAGACGTGGCAAGAGTTAATCTTACCTGTCAATCCTTTGACGACGACTGAACTTTCCATCAATTCCCTTGCTGCCAAGAAAACGCCTAAAATCAACATTCGTTACCTGCCTGGCAGCGCGCTCCATCATGGCCAACTCAAATCCAGACAACGGCAGAGACAGCCTACCCAAGGAGGATGGACAAGCAGGGACAGACCGCCCACGCCGCTTCTCCCAGTATGCTGAGGCGACAGAGAATCCTCTGCCCCAGATCGCATTCGAATCAGTCAACGAGCCTGTTAGCAACCTCGAGGAGCTCGAATGCGACGACACGGCTTCCATGCGCCCTGTCGTGCAACCTGATGACCCCGTCGACCGCCGTAGCTCCGCCGTTGTGTACGCCGGGGAGGAGCCGTCCCGCTTTAGGAAATACAGAACCCCGATCATTGTTGGCCTGATCCTCATTGTAATCATACTTACTGGTACTGTTGTCGGTGTGACCCTTGCCAACCGAGGTCATGGTAGTTCTGGTGGTTCTGGTGGAGGTGGTTCCAGGTGAGTGCTCTCTGTCAACAACAACTCCCCCCCCTTCTTCTTTATATATCTCTAAGGCTCATGGCTAACAACCATTGCCATTCACAGCACGATCTCGTCATCTGCTACAACTTCAAGTATCGTGATTTCGTCTGCGACTTCATCAGCAGGCAGCTCCTCGACCTCAGCCAGCTCGACGACAAGCGCAACAGGATCTCCAGTACGTTCAAATATTACCTCTCATATGTCTTCTTCTTCGACACCTTCTTCCATCCAGCCATCATCGACGTCTCCAACTCAGGTGATACCCTTATTGCCCCCTTTATCGTGCTTGTTCCCTCTCTTCTCCATATCAAATACCTCCAACGCCCTTGGTGCATTGAACGTCATGCTGACATTCACCATCTACAGAGCTCCACCCCAAGCGAGTGTGCAGACACGTCGAAGTACCTTACCTCTGTCTCCTTCATGAGCATCGTCGGCGGAACTGGCTATAATGTGGAGTACCAGGCCATTGAGAATGCAACTGACTGCTGTATTTACTGCTACACTCAGGTGTCCGATGGCTGCGACTCATGGTACTGGAACGGTGGCTTCATTGGAACCGCCTGCAGCATGATCACTGGATGGAAGGGCACCGGAAGCGATTTGACTTGCCCCAAGGGACACACTAAAGTCAGTTTCCAGCAGACGGCAAAGAACGAGAGCCTCGTCGGTGGCACAGGTCCTTGTGCGGGTCTTGTCTCGTCGGGATGAAGTCCTTGAAGGATCGGGAGCGGGTGATACCCATTGCTTGGCGGTGACAGAAGCAGTCTTCTGTGTGATCAATTTGTGAAGGGGCGGGAAAAGCAAGGAGCGGGTCGGGAGGTTACTACGGCAGCGGACCTTCGTAGTCTCTTCTTTTTGCTTGGCTGGAGGACATTGGTTGACTACTTAGAGTAGTTGATCTGGGACTCAGAAGGTCAGCAGAAAGGACAGACTGCGTGAGCGGCTTGTCTTGAATGCCTCCTTGTTGGTATTCGCAATCACTTCAGTGGCTAGTCAAGAGCATACTTAATATGGCGCAGCACACAGCTCGAGCAGAAGCTGTGAAAGTATCAACAGGTAATAAAGCAGAGCTTCTTCGTCATCATCTCACGGTTGTCAGGGCCTAGCGGCTCTAAATTAATTGGTTTGTAAGTTGGTCCAATGACAATGATCCCGATGTCTCTCATCTTCCCCCAATCAGTCCGTTTTCCCTTCGGTTTCCCCTCGGCTGTTCGTGCCTACCTGCCGGCAGGATCAGACTTGAAAACAGACAGAGCGGACGGTAAACACCAACAAATATTGAGAAAGAGGAGGCCCCAGAATCTGCAGTTTCCCTTGCTTACCTTGGTTACCTGCATCTTGGGGGTGCCACAAATGCTTGTATCTTCGTGTTGCAGCTGCCTCACATTCCTCACGGCCCTACCGTTTGTCCTCAGTGCTCACCACCTTTAGCTGAGCTGTGCCGGAAACAGGAAAGTGCAGTCAGTCAGTCCAGCCCCGCCGTCAGGCCTTCAGAGGACCGAGCGAAACGAATACATACTTCATACATCTCACCAAGACGGGCATTTCATCATAATTATCGTCATCCGGTCATCTGTGCATCCGCATCTCAAAGCACAGTTCAGGCCACCCCGAGACATCATCCACTTCAACACTCTTGTGCCAGGTTCTGTCACAAATCACGTTGCAGTTCCAATACTTTGCCACGCCTCATCTTGCCTCAAATCAATATCCAAATTTGGCCATGAGCCCCTTCTTCAGGGGAAGTGTTCGTCCCCCGCGGCGGCATCCGAGGCCGTGGAGCATGAATCCGAGGCTTAACCCAGATCTTGTCAAGGATGAAGCCAACCAGAAAGAGCATCTCGCCGAACCAGCCGAGGTTAGACTGCCAGTCACCAACAGCATTTACGGCAGGCCAATTGAGTCCACGGCTGTCCCAGATCTACCCGCGACAAACGGTCGTCACACCACAGATGGCGAGAACCAGGTCGCTGGCCCTGAGACATACGGTGGCCAAGCTGCCACAAGGTTTCATGCTGGTGGCAACACTGGATCTGAGTCCGCGGAACGTACGAAAACCATCTCTGATCCTGGTGATGAAGCTCCTACAGAGATGGCCCAGTCGGAACAGTCGTCTCCCGTAAGCAGCACCCGGGACTCCGGAACCGCCATGATAGACTCGCCCTACCTGACCGATTTTGTCGGGAAGACCAGCTCCGACCAAACGCCTTCTGACACAATTCTGGATGTGCCACATGTTCAGGATCACGCACGAGCTGATAGTAGCACCATTGGAACTGCAGAGACTGGGCGGTATTCGGGGTCTAACTACGACACCCAGGCTATTGAGTCATCCGATGAGGATGAGGAAACCACCGATGTCACACTGACGGCCACAGCAGAGGGATTTGGCGTCGGTGATATTCCTGGTGGATTTCCTGATGCAAGCGAAGAAGCCCTGGTTGCTGCCAACAAGGAGCCGACTGTTGACGAACAGCCTGCTTTGGGTACGACCTCCACTTTCACCGGTGGAACAGCTGCGGCCACCGAGCCACTCATGGACGATGCGCAGCTTGATGTCAGTAATGAGTATAAGCCTGTGGCGCTGATTCAAGAGGGGCCTTCGGAGCCCCTGATGTCGGATGAGCAACTCGGTGTCGACGATGAGTTCAGACCGCAGACAAAGATGTAGGGCCACATATGGCGGTAACTCGCTTGATTGCGTAGGCCATGGATTTTGTTGCTGGGAAAAGCCGTGGACCCAGGCTCTCATGCTGGAGGCGGATGCTTTGTGCAGGATCAACGGCACGTCCAGGTTAGTCTTTTATTCAAGCCTGCGGATCAGACGACCCCATTCAGTGTATAGCCTTGGCCACCTTGGAGGCTTCTGAAGGAGCCGAGAATATTCTGCAGGCCTGGACCGTTGTATTATGAGGCGTTTTCTGTTTGTGACCTTATTGGTGTTTTTGGGGGGTAGGAGGATGGAGGCGTATTGGGACGGGCTTGGGGGGATAATTACGGGATACCAGCAATACCCAAGGGATCTGGCGGGATACAACAGGTGTCGTGAGTTATGATAGGAAATTAGACCATCCAAAGTCGATGAGAGTTTCAAACAAACTCGGACCGTATTGATGTTCGTGGTAATAATCGGTAGCTACCTGAACATTCATCAGTCCTCTGAGCTGCCCTGATGCCTCTAAGGCCGCGTCGGCCTTGGCCCTTTCAAGGACCAGGACAGGATAGTTAGTGATCGCATTTCGCCTGGGATATGTAGGTCTTGTCATTTCATCTCGACTTGCTCGTTTCCTCATCTGACACTGGTCAACTCTCTTGGGTATCTCTAGGTGTAACACCTTCCTGGAGCCGTCTTCATAGCGATGGGACACAGCCTCAAAGGCCTAATCCAACATGATCGCCACCCCGTCGTTCACTGAGAATAGACGGCTGCGGATCGTGGAGGCCATATTCCTCGACCCCGATGCACTCACACTCGCTCCGTGCCCCCATGCGACTCGGCTTAGTTGCAAGCATCTGAGGCTCCGTCGGTGGCAATCGCATGCCCTCGAGTGGCCCTTGTATCTCCCAATCACCCGTGCAAAGCTCGTAGCGTCTGGCCAAGCGGACTTGCCCTCTAGCTTGTCTCCCTGACCAATTTCTTCACCAGCTTTCTCTGGGCCTCCACATCCAGGTGTCCCTCATCCGTCTCCCTCAACGCTCTCCCCACAATCATAATGGCCCTTACGGCCTCGCTGTTCACCCACACCTTGCCGTTCCTTCCCACTGCGATCTCGAAGCCCAGCCCCATGTTTCCAAGCTCTTCGAGCACCACCACGCCTCCCTCAGTGGTGCTCTTGGGCATCAACAACCTCCTGGCAAAGCCCAGCGACACGGTGAACAGCATTCCGTCCTTCAGGGGCCCGAGGCCGTCGGCCTTCCCCGTCGCGGGGTTGACGCATTCCAGCTCGGCGTCCATGTGCTTGTTTGCCAGCGACACCCGTGCGTATACCAGCTGGCCGTTGGCGAGCTGTGGCCTTGTCTTCTTTGTCGCCATCTCGAAGGCGAGGACGGGAAGAAGGGCGTTGGAAGTGTGGGGGGTGAGTTGGACGTAGTAGAAGTCTGCGGCGCCGTGGTGGACCTGGCCAATGACGAGGTCGCCTTGGGAGGGGACGTACTATAAACGGAAAGGTCGGGTGTCAGTCAGGTGTGCCAGTTGGTGTGCGGTTCTTGTATGGCTGGAGAGGGCGGGAATGCTTACTCGGCCTCCGTTGTACTCAACCCATACTGAGTTCTTCTTGCGATCTGTGACGAGCTGGCCTGCGACGCTGGGCAGGATGGTACTTGGTGGGATGTGTCGCAGTCCAGGGCCCAGTTGGAGGGGCTTCTTGGGATGTGTTGGGATGTTTGAGGGGTCAATGTCGTCCCCTGGCAAGAGGAGAGGTCCCTTTACTGTAGCCATTATGTCGTTGACTGTCACTGATTGCTGGGACTGTGGATGTGAAGGTGAGTTTAGAGGTCGATCCTCAGAATTTCCTTTGCCGTCACCAAGCCTTATCGTTATCAGTAAATAAACTATCTACTCTAGGTCGACTAAGTAAGGCTACTTGAGTACCCCAGTACCTTTCTAGAGGTGGGGTCGGCCGCCCGCTTGTTCAGTGTTCAGTGTTGCTGGCGGGTGGAGCAGGGGGCCCCGACCTTCCAGAGGACCCGCCAGAAATTTTGAACATCCAAAAGTTTTCGGTCGATTTGCAGCTGAGAGCCAAACCCCACCAACCTCCAGCGATACTTCTCAACGACGTTAACCTTACCAAGACTCAATACTGATCGAAATACCCTCGATTTACATACTCTACCACACCACATACCACCGAAACTACCCTCAAATCAGTCCAGATGAGTGAGAACGCAGCTACCGGCCCCAGCACCGCGCCGGCTGAGCGCGTCGCTATCGGCATCACCTTTGGCAACTCCAACAGCTCTATCGCATACACAGTCGACGACAAGGCAGAGGTCATTGCCAATGAGGATGGAGGTAAGATTGGAAGCATGTGATCCTGGTGTGTCGACTTTGTCTAACAGGACCTATCCAGACCGACAAATCCCCACGATATTATCCTACGTCGATGGTGAGGAGTACTATGGTGGCCAGGCAAAGAACTTCATCATCAGGAACCCTTCAAACACAATCGCATACTTCAAGGAGTTCCTAGGCAAGGAGTATGGACCCCCTTGGACACAATGATTTTGCCCCAGAGTAGGAAACTAACAAACTCTTTTAGCTTCAAGGCCATCGACCCTACCCACAACCACGCTTCCGCCCACCCCAAAGAGTCCGGCTCCACCGTCTCCTTCACCGTCAAGGAGAAGTCTGGGGAGGATGCCGCTCCCTCCGAGATCAACGTCTCCGAGGTTTCCACCCGCTACCTGCGCCGCCTCACCCAGTCCGCCTCCGACTATCTCGGCAAGAAGGTGACTTCCGCCGTCATCACCGTCCCTACCAACTTCAGCGACGCCCAGAAGGAGGCCCTCGTCAAGGCCGCCAACGATGCCGATATCGAGGTCCTGCAGCTCATCTCCGAGCCCGTTGCCTCCGTGCTTGCCTACGATGCCCGCGCTGAGTCAGAGATCAAGGACAAGATTGTTGTGGTGGCAGACCTTGGTGGCACCCGCTCCGATGTTGCCGTTGTTGCCAGCCGCGGTGGCATGTACACCGTCCTGGCCACAGCCCACGACTACGAGTTTGCCGGATTCGCCCTGGACAAGATCCTCATGGACCACTTCGCCAAGGAGTTCATCAAGAAGCACAAGACCGACCCCCGGGAGAACGCGCGCTCGCTCGCCAAGCTCAAGATGGAGTCCGAGGCCTGCAAGAAGGCATTGAGCCTGGGCACCAACGCCAGCTTCAGCGTCGAGTCCCTTGCCGACGGTGTCGACTTCGCCTCCACCGTCAACAGACTCCGCTACGAGATGATCGCACGACCAGTTCTCGAGGGCTTCAACCGCCTCGTCGAGGGTGTCATCAAGAAGGCCGGCCTTGACGTCCTGGACGTCGATGAGGTCATCCTGTCCGGCGGTACCGCCCACACTCCCCGCATCGCCGCCAACCTGGGCAGCATCTTCCCCCAGACCACCACCATCCTCGCTCCCTCCACCACGGCCACCGCCGTCAACCCCTCTGAGCTGCAGGCCCGCGGCGCCGCCCTGCAGGCCAACCTGATCCAGGAGTTCGAGGCCGAGGACATCCAGCAGAGCACCCACGCTGCCGTCACGACTGTCCCCCACGTCACCAACGCCATTGGTGTTGTCACCCTCTCCGAGGACGGCACCGAGGTCTTCACCCCCATCATCGCCCCCGAGACGGCCGTCCCCGCCCGCCGAACCGTCCACGTCGCCGCCCCCAAGGACGGCGGCGACATCCTGGTCAAGGTCGCCGAGGGCAACACCCACATCAGCGTCACCAAGCCCGAGCCCAAGCCCGCCAAGGCCGAGGAGAGCAAGAACGCCAAGGTCGAGGACGACGACGAGGACGACTCCGACTCGGACGACGAGGAGGAGGATGACGAGGAGGAGAAGCGCGAGAAGGTGTGGAAGATCGGTGCCACCCTGGCCGAGGCCGCCGTGCGGGGCGCCAAGGACGGCGCCAAGGTCGAGGTCACAATAAACATCCTGGCGGACCTGAGCGTGACCATCCAGACGAGGGAGGTCGGCGCCAAGGGCGGTGTCAGGGGTACCCTCTCTGCTTAAGGGAGTGATGGAGATGTAGGACCCCGGGTTGGTGTTATTTAGAACGGGACGTTGATGCTAGAGAGTGAAAGAGAGACATGTCACTGAATTATGGGAGGCCAAGCTTGCATGTACGCATAGGTAGCACATTAGAGGGTTTGGTTGTTCGAAAACGGAATAGATTTTGTGTGCACGAGAACAAGATCGCCTTTGCATGACCTGTGAAACTTGGACTTATTTAGAAGCCCTGCACCGGGCAGATAGATGAGGAAGACCGACGCTGAAGTTCAGCTTTGTGAGACATCGAATAGCGAGGTCAGAAAATGCCAGAAATCAACGGTACCAGAAAAGCGCTATTGTTAAGAGAGATAGATACGTGGCGTCAGGCTCAAGACTCCAACCATTGCCCCTCCTTCTAGATGTCTCGTCTGTTCTCGTCCGTACTTGAAGTAGTAATTGCCTGTCTGCGTACTAAGTAGCTGCGTCTCGGTCACAACCTGGTATATCAGAGTTTCGCACAGCGCAAGGGGACGGACCATGGGGTTCTTTTCCTATTGTTGTTATTGGTTTCCAACGTATGCCAATACGTCTATTATGATTTGTACATTTTTTGTTCGCCCGCGGCTGACGAATCCCTGGTCGAGACAGACAACGCTGATCTGTGTGTGTGTGTGTGTGTGCGTGCGCGCGCGCTACATGGTATAATCGTGGCTGATACATGCAAATCCAGTCCCATGTATGATTTCCAAGACATCCCGTCATATCTCCAAGACAAAACAAAACCGTTGACTGCTCTTTTGTTCTCGAACACGGCCCATTCCAGTCCCCGAATTCAATGCTGTAAGCCGAAAGCTTAAGAAGCAAATCTCTGGGTGGACGGGCTTTATAACTCGGCCCCTCGCCGTCGTTCCCATCTTGCGTATCATTGTTCGCACCTGTCATTTTGCTTTGAAGGAACATAACCTTGATCATGATACATCTCCATGGTTTTCGGGCTAAGTGCTGCTGTCCTCTCACGACGGTTTCTTCAAGATGGCGGCCCGACTCGTTGGTGTCATTGTCTCACGTTCCCTTCCGTAGGGCCCTGTCCTGAGTGATTGAATTTCAGTCCGTGGTTGGCGAATGTCTCGCCGAGGCCCGTCTGACCGCGGTGTTCCCTGTCGGCATACTCTAAAGTAGCCTTGGTTCTTCTTCTACGTCATGGTGCCGCTTATCGCAGTGGTCATGACGGTCATGAAGTCAGAGCTCCGGCCATAATATTCGTCGTTTTGCCGCGGCGGCCCGAAAGGGAATTGTTACTTCTTGTTGTAGGACTCCTCCCTATTCTCCCATGATGACGTCCTCCTCCACTGGCTCCGGTGGGTTCACCTGCTGGTGCTTGTTCTGCATATGCCTCCTCCAGTTATCTTTTCTGGGGAAGGACTTGCCGCCTCCCTGTTTCGAGTATGCGCATCCCGTAACGGTGCAGTGATATTTCCGCGTCTTGTTGTGCTTATCGTTGATGTGGCGGTCGAGATGGGTCTTTGTGCCGAATCGTTTTTCGCATTGGTGGCATTGGTGCGGCCGTTCGTGATATCGTTTGTGATGGCTGTGCGAGTGTTAGTTGGTTGAGCAGGGCGGCGATACGCATCAGGTTGCTGAGGTATGGGAAAATACGATCTGAACAGGAGGGGAAGGGTTGGAGTACGAACTTCAGCTTATGAACCTGGTCGAACTTGCTGCCGCATATATCGCATGCAAACGACGTGGGCTTGGGTGACGGAGATGCATCGCCTGGCATAGAGCCCTGGGATTGATCGCCAGGGGTAGTCACGAGGTATTCTGCCAATCGTGTCAGTCCAGGCCGGGGTTACACAGAGAGGTCTGAGAGAGTCTCACCTGAAGCCGGGTCAAAGGGACTAGAAGGTCGACCGCCCGACATTGACGAGCGCGGTGAAGGAGAGACAGTGAGCCGGGTCTCAGGCGAGGTGTGGTTCGACGGAGATGGGCCGTATGCATATTGATCGTACCCCGGTGATGAAGTGTCGGAGATATCTGTGACATTTTGCTCCTCGTTTTGGGGCATGACTTGCCCGTTGTTGGTGACGTCCATCTGGGTTGGTTGTCGCACAACAGCTTGGAACCGGGGTCGTACTGTTTCTTGTGAAGGGTCGAATTGAGAGGGAAGATATTCTTCAGGTCGGGATGATTGGTAAGGTTGGTATGGTTCTATTTCAGGTGGAGGGGACGACTCTGATTGTGGAGGAGACATGGCAAAGGGGGGTGGAGGGGAGTTTTCCATTTTCCAAAGCTCGGTGTCTACCCAGGCAGCCTGTTCAGCGTCGGTCGACGGCTTCATGACATCCATGGGATTGAGTGTGCCGGGGGCGGGTTGGGATGGGCCCGGTGGTGGCTCGAACTTCTTGAGGCTTGGCTCAAAGGGGAGGCCTCTTGGTGGCGTAGTGCCGCTTTTATCCTCAAGTGACTTTTTTGCCTCGCCATCGTCACTGCTCAGCTCGTCATCCCTGGTTTCAGGCGAAACTGGACTAAGCGGCGCTCCAACCGCTCTGAATGGGCTTGGACTTCCGAGGTGGTGGCTATCAGGTCGTTGAGGTTGAGGCATGGCCGCTCCGGCAAACGAGGCCCCAGGCATCCCGAAGAGGTGTATAAATTCAGACCCTGGGGGAGGGAACGACAAATTCGGTTCCGCTGGCGGTGATAATGGACCTCCTGCATAGTACTCTGCTGCCGCTCCTCCCTCTGGGGGCTTGTCGTCGCGTAGATATGGCACGGCGTGCGCAGTCTGAGCCTGGTCGAGCTGGTCCATATCTATGTCCAGCGACCTGCCGTCCGTACCCCGGGACTCACTTCCGCTAGATCTCGTGCTTCCCCGGTGGAAAGCGGCATGGATCTTCCTGAAGGCGCCTCCTAGGCTTGGAGGATGAGTCCCACGAAGGCTGCCCGTACCCGACCGTGACAGAGATTCCGGCTCGGTGGTCAAGGGTGCGTAGGGCACACCTCGGTCTGTCTGTCCCTCAGGAGGTGGGGTGAAGGGCCCATGTCCGATAGCTGGAGACGGGTTTCGACTGGCGGCCGCAAAGGCCTCAGCGACGGAAAGTGATGAGCGACCCGCGCCAGCACTGGGGGCGGGAGAACATGTGCGTAGAGTCTGCGCAAAAGCAGCCGGCGATGGGGCGGCAGCATGGTGGAATGTGATACCGTCTGGGCCATACTCCTTTCCTTGTTGCGAGTCACGATCAGATGAGGTGGCAGCAGTCGAAGCTAGGCGGGCTTGAGAGTGACGGTTGCTGGCATAGGAAGAGAAGGCCTCCGAAACGGGACGCGGACGCATGTCCGCGTTGCCCATTTCAGGTCGCAGGGCATCGTGCTCTTGGTGCTTTCTCATACGTCTCTTCCTCCGGAATTTTAGTAAAAAGGGCAGACTGCAGACGAGCATAAGAATGAAAGCAGCGGCAGCACCGACGACGGCACCGGCGATGGTGCCAGATGAAACCTCGCGAGCCATGATAACATGGTCGCGAGCGGTGAGAATTTGCGACATGATGGGAGAGATTGAAGTTGAGGATGATGTCAATCTCCGGATATCGAGATGACTTGCCAAGCGAACGAATCAGTGTTTCAGTTGATCGAGGACTGATTGGCCAGGACGGTTGAGTGAGGATCAAGATGATGAGATTATGAGGCGAATGGGCGTGTGTCCAAGGTCCAATCTACGCCGGTCCGGTCCTGTCCTGTCCGGTCCTGTCCTGTCCTGTCCTGATGAGGATGAGGATGAGTGCGAGGGTGAGGGTGAGGGTGAGGGTGAAGGTAAGCTGTGAATGAACGGGACGAGTCGCGCGCGCTCGTCAGCGGTTACCGACTGCCGAGCAATGGATCAACACCTCATAACCCAACGGCGACCGTGGCAGGCTAGCAGGTCCTGCTCAAGAGGTCGAAAGTGGTCTTCTATTCTATGTTGATGGTGGGTGGAAGTGGCGAATTAAAAAAGTTACTTGGCGACAGTCGTCGATGAAACAGATTGGATGCGATGGGTTCGGCCCCTCATGGTCGAGAAGGCGGGCGGGTTAGGAAGATGGGAAGAGGGAGGACTGTTGGTCTGAATGGATGATGAAGATTGGACGAGTTGAGATCAATGGAGCGGTGCGGCGTGGTAGACTGGAGCCGGGAAAGGAGCAGCAGTGAGCGTGTGGGCTTTCCGGTGGGGGTTCAGCCTCAAGCCTGGCGAATGATGGGGTGCGCTGCTTGGCCTTCCTTGGCCTCTGCTGGCTTGGCCTGCTCTGGCCGTTTATTAGTTAGAGCCTTTGGTGGCTAAAGTTGGTGAAGGATGGTGGAAAAGTGGGGATTTAGAAGCGGATTTTGGGCGGATTTTAGTTTTTTCTTTCCTCCTCGTATTTTCCTTCTTTTTCTTCCTTTTCCTTCCCTGTTCCTGTTTTCCCTAGCTGCCCGTTGATATGAGACTAGGTAGCCTAGGGAGATAACCCAGCTAGATAACTGGTACTAGTCCAGGTCTTAAAAGGTTCCAAGGTTGCGAGACGAGCACTTGGGAGTTTCGAGAAGCGGGAGGTGCACCGAAGAGACAGACATTACGAGGCACTAAACAACCTGTTGCCTGGTACATGGTACAGTGGAATGCCGGACCTGCCCAGTGGTTCAGGTGGTGACGGGTACAACGGCACATGGACCGTCATAACTTCCAAGGTTCCAACACACCAACACACTAACACACTACACACTAACACACTAACACACCACCCTCCGGCCTCTGTTAAGCGACACGGACACTGCCAATCGGGATGGGCGGCAGGGGGTGGCTACCTCCTGAAGGACCGCGGGAGTCCTCCAGGGCTCCTACTGTACTGCCATTCCTTATCGGTGTGATGATGATGGCGGGTCATTCTTCAGGAGCGTTTTCTCTCACCCGGTGCAACAACATCTACTCAGGTATATATCAAGTATTAGTCGATATATGTTTCAAATTCATGTGGATCCTATAACACATCAACTGTAGATTTACAGAGATGCAACTTAGCCTGCGATCTTGGTTTCATCTGATAGTTTTTCAAAATTGCCAGCAAACGATGCTGCTCAACATTGAATCCTCATCATCAGTCCAATCCCGATGGTCCACGCCTTCAGACCAATTGGCATGTACGTAGTCTACTATGCCAAAATGTATAGGTATGTATGAACTGTTCAACTGTTGATCCAGCACAAACAAATCATAGCTTTCCAAGTAGGTTATTGCTCGACTCACTCAGTGTTCCCGGCGCTACAGGTTGCGTCACTATTCGACCCTCTGACATCTTGGTGCCCTAGTAAAAGTAGCCCAAAGACCAGTAACTGGCCCAGGTGCTGTTGGTCCTAGACGAAACCAAACACAAAGCACGGGCCCGGACTATCACAGTACTTGTATCTACCAGTACATGGAGGGCCTGGCGGGCCACCAGTGCTTTGAGTTCTGTATCCCCATAGCGAAACAAGACAATCGGTCACTTGCCGGTATCATCGATATCATCGATACTCAACTAGGTATGTACGAAAGTGTTACCGGATCATCGCCGGACCCTCTCACACACGCCGCCGAACCCATCCACAGTACGTTCATCCTCATCTGTTAGCGCCCCAAACCTCGAGTTGATCGAATACGGTGTGTGCCCCAGGGTGCCATCCGCAATCGGCTACCGGCTCACGAGGAACCATGGGCTGGCTGCATGGTTCATGTATATCCAACTCTGCCGGCTCTGGAAAATCAAATCTCGGTCTATTGGTGCCTGTCACTGAAATAGAATGACGTCTTGAAGATCAGGACAAGGAACCCTTGGCCTGAAAAACTCAATTCCTCGGCTTCTTCATCAGCACAATTGCTATCTCAACTGCTTGGCGTCCACTTTACCCGCTTCGCCTGGACTTGGCCCAGGTCTACCCACTTTACGGATCAAATGGATACCAGCTAAAAAGGGGTCAGGAACCGGGCCCATGGACGGCACGTGCCACGTGTTTGTGTCGTCACAGCCACCAGTTGTTGGTTGTGGCTGTCAGAGTGGCTGTGTTGTATGTCGGGACCTCACTCCGGTGTCAACATGAAGCACGATATATGTCTTTAGAATGTACATGTTGCAGCTTCAGCTAACGATGGATGGCAGTGTGTGCCCCATCTCTGAGGTATGATTTTGAGGTCACTACTTACTCACGAACATGCCAGACTGGTTACCTACTTGTGTAATTGATCGGTCACCCCGTACCAGTTCGATGTTGACGGCTTCCTTCATACCCTAGGGTACTCACGGCAAGGCTGATGCATCTCCAGGTTCATTCTATTCCCAATCACGGTTGAAGCCAACCTAGGGGTATTTTTGATTATATAATGTCTATTTTGGGTACTCAATGCTTCAGCAGGCTAGTCCACCACCAGTGGGTGGGCTGAAAATCCAGTCTATACCACAATTGCCTCAATGTTCGGCCAGTACAATCGCCCTCCGTTCAAAACATGACGACGATGGAAACAAAAGTGCTGCCCTATCCGCTCTCCTCCGATGCCAAACCCAAATTACCGTAATGGGTGTTGAAAGAAAATGGCCTGCCCTTCGTCGTCAACTAGCCACAACTTGTTCCCCGCCTGGTCCGCGAAGTATATCTGATCGTGTACATGGACATAATAACCACTGTACATCCCTTTACCCATCTGACCTCGAGAAGGCAAGTCCTTCTTCGCGACCCAGTTACAGTGGTAGTGAGATGGCCTGTTCTTCGGCTCTTCCACCCGGGCAAAGTTGCAGTGGTCGGCAGGAGAACCGAAGCTAGGGGAGGCGTCAGGCTTGCTTCCTTCGTCCTGAGGATCATCATGAAACTTGATCCCAACATGATGAGAGAAATAGTACCGTTCTCCTTCGGCTTCATCCCGGCGGATCATTTCTTCATCACCTAGCACCCGGCGCTCGGTATTCAATGCCTGCAGCCTTGACCCCATGGCTCGAGCGTGGCGAAAGCGTCTCTTCTTACGCCTATTCACCAGGGCTCCCGCTGCATCCCCGTCGGGCAGAACACTGCAGACTTGGGATGTGCCGCTCCTGTTTCCCTGGACCAAAGTACGGCCCAGCGGCTTCTCGACCCTGCATGCCTCGATCATACCTGCGAGCTTTAGGGCCTTTTTGGAAATGGCCTCTAGTTTGAGTGGTCCCTGGCTTGCGGCTTGTACAGCGTCGTCCGCTCCGGTTGTGCTGTTCACTGGCTGTTGTGCTTGCTCGGGGCGGTGCCCGCACTTTTGACGCAGCCGGGGTGATCTGCGTACTGTCGAGGGCTCCATACCCAGTGCATGACTGCTGCGAATAATTCGTGGCTCCATTTCCATATATTGTGGTTGACGAAATTGGAAGCGGGTGTCTGCTGGAGTTGTCGTTGTCTTTTTTAACTTCGATATGCAGGTTACAGCTGCGCAGTTGGAAAGTTGTTCTTGAGTGTGAGAACTTGGAAGTGGAAGAAGACAAGAACGAAAGCCGGGGAAAGCCTGAGGCGATGGCCATTTTCAGATGTCGAAAATATCCATACAGACTCAGTTTGACGAACAACTATACAAGTGGAATTAGAGCTCCTCTAGACACCTGGCGTGGAGGCTAACAGGTGTCCGTCCAGTGAACAGAACGTTCGGCCTTCTTACTTGGTTGATAGCCTCGCGATAGTCGCTCACCTGTCGTAAGGCCCCTGTCTAGTGACGGCCTTGGTGGCTCATATTCCCTGCACAGATCTGGACCAACAAGGTGTGCTCGGTGTGTGTATAAAGTCATATACTCTGGTGATGGAGTGGCGGAGCAGCGGCCACGGGGCCGCCTACAGAGTGCCATTGCATAATAGGGAACCTGACGGCTGTGCTGGAAAATTATAATCTGCATCAAGACTTGATGTCTACTACAGCAGTATGCTTGACTGATCAAGGGGGTTCCCTTGAGGCGAGATCATGAATCCAAGCGCCAGATGTTGGGGACCTTGACGGCCATATGTGCACCTGGGCAAGGCCCCTGCATCGGTCACGCGGTGCATGTGTCAAAGCATCTGGATGTCGAAACGCTAGCGAGAGGCGTATTAAATCGAGGTTTAAGAGAGTCAAAGCTGTAAGAATTCAGAGTGGAAGGATCTGAAACTCCTTTCAATTTGATGCCCCATGCTGCATGCTCTTGGTCTTCCGATGGAATGTGTTCTCGTCAATCTATATTAACGTCGACCATTCCAATATCAGACTCATTAGCACCCCGGTGAATAAATTGTACGAGGATGAATGTGGGGAAAATGAAGATGAGGTTGCGGCTAATCGGTGAGGAACTTCTACTACTGAATATTCTTGGTAATATAATAGAGTCGAGGAAGCCCACTATCGTTCACCGAGACCACTACCTATTCACAAACGCAAACAATCCGGCCGTCTGATCCCCCCATCGGATAACATCCACAGCCGTGACCCCTCACTATTCATGCTTTAGCCAGCCGCCGAAGCAACCACAATTTCACCACCCATCGGCGCCAACATGGACGTCGGCCAGCTCCAACGCTAACAACAGCCAGATTCACCTCTTCACCTGGTTGTTCCGCTCCAAGGGCATATGCTGGCCATCTCCTCACAGCTGTTTGACCTTCACCCTAAATTCCAACGCTTTCCGCTTTAATGGACAGCTCTAGTCTCATGACGCTTTGGTTACCCAATCACCTTTTAGGCGGTACTCTAGCCATTTACGGCTGCACACCCGCCTTCGCCAACAATGCCTGGCCCGCCCTCAAGTTCGCAATCTGATACGCCTTGGACTCCGGCGGGAACGTCCCGTTCGCAGCCCAGAGATCGATGAGCGGCTGCATCGGCTCCAACTCATGTGGCCTCAAAAGGTCCAGAGCGGTAGCAGTCAGCAGGAAGTGACTGAAGCAGCTGTTGAGTTGCTTCTCGAGGTTCAGTTGGTAGAATGGCTCGACGAAGTGGGCATGGTACATGTGTGCGTAAACGCGGAACATCTGCAGGAAGATAGTCTGGCAGATTTGGAAGAAGTCCTTGGGAAAACCGCTCCGCCTGCCGATCCAGTCACCGTCGTTGGGGTTGGTGATGCTAGAGAGGGGTTGCTGGGATGTGATGGCCGGGTTGACGGCAAAGGAGACGCCGGCAGGATCGGTGGGGAAGATGTTGGTGTCGTCGATCTTCCCGGATATCCACCGCTGCATGAGGGTTATGTACTCGTATGCAGACAGTTCGATGGGCTCATAACGGCTGTTCAGCCATGTGTACGAGTGATTCCTAATATCAAATGTCAGAAAATACCTAGGGTACTTGAGACGCTCACTGTTATCCGGATGAGGAAATACTTACGGGCCAGCGGTCATCTTAGGACACGTGGAGGGATTGCAAATGCTCATGCCATCCTCCTCCTTCTCGTAGACAACGCGGACGAAATGCCAGAGATTACGGTAATGCTCGACAACTTGATGGGCGATCCACTCCCCCGGCTCAACCGTCTTGGGCCTGGCACTGAGTGTCATGAAGTTGCCCTTGACTATGTGCTTGGCGTAGCCGGGATTGACCCAGGCCGGGAGGGGCCGCGGTAGGTTATATGAGTTGAGGGCATCATCCCCATTGGAAGCCATGGTGTTTCCCACAGACTTCTCTAGAGACTCAGAATGGGGCAATGAGGGCAGTACGTTGCCCAGGGACCGACCACGCTCTGGCAGTGGCTCCTGATGTGGCGATGGCAATGCGGGCACTGATTCCTTGGGTGTGCCGGGACGAGTGCTGTTCTTTGATGGCCCTCGTGACTTGCTTCGCGACCGGCTGTGAGAGGGCGTCAGTAAAATAAAATAAAGTAAAGTAAAGAGCAGTGGCAGGAGGAGAGGGTGAGTTGTGGCAGCGCAGCAGGAAGAGAAGATGGAAGGAAGATCCCGGTGGTGGTTGTGGAGGCGCCGAGGCGGTAGTAATGCTGCCTCTCAACGGCGAATGCAGGAACACACACTTACAGTCCAGAGAACAAATTTGACATATTCTAGAGCAGGAGTTACAGCAACGGCGGATACCACTAAAACAAATGTTTGCACGGAACAGCAAGTCAGTCAGTGTCTCTCGAAGACGACAGACGAAGACGTTGTTGACACGTCCGCTCACACGACCCAAATGTCTCAGAGCGCCCTGTGAGCCCGACAGGCCCATCATCCCTGATTTCAGGGGCTGTCCCGCCTGGTCCGCCTGGTCCCGCCCCCTGTCCCGCCGAAGGGTCCTGATGAGCGCCACACTGAGTCCACCAAACCAATCTCAGACGTCCAAACCTCCAGGGCTTCCAAGGTCAGGCAAAGACACGTCAAACGCGGGGTCAAGGAAGTTTCAAGTACCTCCGTACCGACACTTGACGAGATATCACGTGCGCAAGGCAGCCTTCATACTGCACTTCTTCACATCCCCCATCATGTCTACCATTTCCTTGCTTATGATATTCTCAATCCCATCGTCGTCGTACGGGGGACTTACGATACACGTCATGACCAATTAACTACTCATCGTAGCCACACATGCACATCGAAGTTGGGAGCCATCGTCTTCAGCAAAGCTTCGCTGCGGGCGCCCGAGTCAACTGGTAGACATCTTGTCTACAACGGTAAAATCAAGACCAAAGGGGGACCATGCCTACACGAGGCTTGAGAATCAAGCACGGGAGGACCAACCTCGGAACAAGGGGGAAAGAGCAGGAATAGAAATTCACGTGGGCGGCGCAAGCACCTCAGCAGCCGCAGCTTTGCCCACCTACATGAGGCTCCATTTCACCCACCCCGTCTTCAAGTCAGCTCAGGCCAGCCACCCAAATGCCATGTGTAGTGAGTGCAACGCTGGAACATCACTCTGTCACATCGGCCCCATGGGGAATGTGGGGCTTTCAAAAGTATCGAGCTCCTATGGTGGGTATTATCGCAGTGTCCTGTCTCTTGAATTGGAAGCGCGGTAATCTCTTCTGTCCTTGACCTTGCGCTCATAGTTTAGCCCAAATTTGTTCTCTTCTGGGCACATGAGCTCCTCCAGGCTGTGTTTTCTGCTCACACCAGGGCGAACTTCAATTGACAGCCATGCCACGGTACCCAACTATCAACATATAAGGGTGTGCTGCCTAGAGGCTGTGCCGTGAACTTGGCCCGGGACGTCTATGACACTAGGCGAAAGGCTCACAGAGTCCTCCGAAACCTTAACAGGAAGGATTGCTTGACCCTTTCAGACATATCGCCTGGATCTGCTTGCGGATTGACTGAGTCAGTGTTGGAGGTAAGTAGTAGATATGACTAGGGAGGCCTTCCGGGGTTTTGCGACCAAGTCGCTCATGAGATAAAATTGATACAAGTCGTAACCAAGGCGGGACTAAAAAGTCAGCTGTTTCTTTAGAACACCATGACACCCCCCCCCTGTCAATTCGATTTCCCACACACCAACTCAGAACTTCAAACTTCAACTTAAAATCTACGTTTTCTATTATATCTTAACAAATATACTATATAATATATAATATAATATATATCAATATACTCCTTATAGCGTAAAGATTAAAATAGTTTATTTAGTTTAATAATATTTACTTTATACAGCTAGAAATATAGCCTTTTACTTATAATAAATAGGTTTTTATTATATATTATAATATATCTATTTACTATATAATATATACTTTTCGGTATACTACTTATAGTAAGTATATATCTTATATATATAATAATTTATATAGTATACCGCTTTATTATAAAGATATACTATAATATTTCGAATTCTAAAGCTTAAATCTATTATATTTAATATTTATACTATAAGAAAAGTAATATATCTAATTATATTAATATATATAATAGCTTTATAGTATAGCTTTAGAATAATATAAGTTTTATACTTATAGCTTGTAGGTTGGTAGAGAAAAAGGTAAAAGTATATGGATTTTAAGGAGTTCGAGATTTAGTTTGAAGTTCCGAGTTGGTGTGTGGAAAATCAAATTGACAGGGGGGGGGTGTCATGGTGTTCTAAAGAAACAGAGGCACATGCCGCTCTGTATTCAACTACAACATGATATGTTAGCTTGATATGTTTTTCCTGAAACGTCGAATTCTTTGAGAAGTTGCTGCTTTAGATAGTTCCAATGGCGCGTGAAGCCTTACCGGCACCGATTTCGGCAACTTCTTCGGCTGTACACACCGTGACTTCGAGTCCTGGCCATCCCAACCACGTACATAATTGCCTACATCTCAACGTAACTCAACATGAACGAATCATTCAAAGCCAATCGGCTACTAGACCTCATTGATGGGGTAGACAAGTTAGACCACTCCCTGCTATATCTTTTCCCGCTGGCAACCTCTCACTCAGTCACTCACGTAATGCCAGCGTCCCGCCCAACTTCGACTACAGCAGCTTCTACAGGTTTCGGCTCCCAAATGATGCACGAACGCACGGCTTCCTAACCCTTGACACGGTGTCAAAGCTACCTTGGACACCCAGTTTCGTCATTAACCATGAGGACAAGACCGTCCAACTCAACGTGACTGACCCGGACGCAAGTCACATTAACGAAGCCTTGCAAACCGTCGTCGACGGCGCCATGAAACTCGGGACATCCGTATTCCCCAACCTTACTTCTCACAGCGAGATGGTCAGCATCCCTGGCGCGACGACCAAGTCTGGGGCAACACTCGATAAGATACGCCTGGAACGCTTCGCCGCGCCGCTGTTCGGGATCTGCAGCCGTGGCGCACATCTAACGGCCTACGTGCGCGATGCGGATCAACCCCGTGGCTCTTCGGAGGGCCTCAGGATATGGGTGGCGCGTCGTGGTGCAGATCTGCACACCTACCCTGGGATGCTGGACACCACAGTGGCTGGCGGTGTGAAGGCCGACGACACGCCGCTGGGGTGTATCCTTGCCGAGTCCGACGAGGAGGCTTCTCTCGCCTATGATTACGTACAGAGGCACGTCGTACCTACGGGTGTGGTGACGTACGTCACGCAGAGCAAGAAGACAGGTCAGGTGCTGCCGACGATCCTGTATGTGTACGACCTGGAGCTCGAGGCGGGTATGGTGCCTCAGCCGAAGGACGGGGAGGTCGAGGGTTTCTACCTTCTAGGGGTGGAGGAGATTACGGGCAAGATGATGAGTGGCGAGTTCAAACCAAATTGTTGCTTGGTAATGCTGGATTTCTTTATTAGGCATGGACTGGTCACGGAGGAGAACGAGAGGGACTATTTGGAGATTGTGGCGAGGTTGAGAAGGAGACTTCCTGTGCCCGTTACGCCCTACGGTGCTTGAAGGGCTATTGGGCTCGCATGTTGTGTGGTTACGGGTTCGTAGCTAAAAAGCACTTGAATGCCGAGTGTTGGCTTCATCCGCGTACACGAGCGTGCATGGGAATCGACTAAAACGAACAGCAACAGCATTTCAGCCAAGTATCCCCATCATCTTGTCCCACGCACTGACTCAGGTAGTCTGGTCGCCTTGCCGCAACATTCCCATTTCCAGAGGGGACAACACTTGTGGATGGAACCTCAGTGGGCACATAGGCTCTCATACAGAGTTGGAAGTTCATATAGTATTGGCCATCTTCCGTATAAATCTCGATGTTGTCATTAGGCGGGTATCGTACAAGCCCTCTAGCCAGCCGCTGAATTATCATCACCGTCGTCTACCGCCGTACCAGCTCGTCCCCTTAAAACACACAAACTATGCAAGAGGCATTGGTGGCGCAGCCTCTGTTCCTGTGGCCGCACGTTGCGATCCCGGCGCCGGGGGCAGGAACATTGGCAGGTATGTGACGATGAGCGACATCAGAGACATGCCTACGGAGAAGTATCCGGGCGTGCTCGCGTTCTTCTGGTTGTCTTCGCTCTCGCCTAGCCAATTTTGGATGCTGAACACCACGGATGCCCTATAAGGAAAGTCGGCATCGTCAGCATATGTCGCATTGAACATGTTTGTGTGTGTGCCATCGGACAACGTTGCGCTCGAAGCTTGTCGTAGGGCGCGTAGAGGGAGTAGGCATGTGGATCATGGATGGGACCAGTCGTGTGCTGGATAGACATCAGGGCGAGGTATCGTACCATCCTATATAGCGGTTGCGCATGAATATCGCGGCCATGGGCAGAGTCTGGGAGAGGGTGGAGGACAGCTCGGGGGCGTCGCTCTTGGTCATTGGCTCCTGGTATGGGATAACTGTCGCGCGAGGTTGTTAGCCGCCTGCAACAGAGGAGCCTCTGAAACACAATATGAAGGGAACAGGAGTAGACTTACCCAGGTCGGGCCTTCGCATGTCCTTCTTGGAAGCCATATTGTTTGCTCGAAACGGCGATGTTATATGGCAAATGGGAAAATGGGTGATGTTGTAAGATGGGATGTCGTCGTGCGCGCTTCCTTAGAGCTGTCCAGTTGCCGAGCCAAGATGCTGCTATGCCGATCACGGCATCAGGGTTAGGGCTGGGCTTGGCTGTGACCATGTCTACATCGTCGAGATATGAGTGTCCCATCAATTGCTGGACCAACGGCTCGCAGCTCAGTCGTTGTTTTCACACAATGCATTTCCAAACTGAAAGCTTCTGATTAGATCGTTCCCGTAACTCTATTCTCCGCTACACCAATGCACAGCAATCTGGGCACCTCCAACCCCCTGTCTGTCATGAATGATAGCATCATGTCTCTTTGGCTTCTGAATGTCCTCAAAGTGAAGGTTGGACGATGTCCGTATGCACTACCACGATTCCAGCCCTGCCAACTTGTCGCTCTTTGCGGCCCTTCCGTTGGATGTTGGTTCTCCTACCTTGATCCGATCTATTAATTGTTGGTTCTCCTACCTTGAAACAGTCTATTGAATGTTGGTTCTCCTACCTTGAAACAGGCTATTGAATGTTGGTTCTCCTACCTTGAAACAGTCTATTGAATGTTGGTTCTCCTACCTTGAAACAGGCTATTGAATGTTGGTTCTCCTACCTTAAAATAGTCCACTGAATATTGGCTCTCCTACCTTGAAATAGCTTACCCACCCTCCTTACCTGCGAGAGGTGGTCAACTCCCCCTCAACTTTTGGGTCGTCAACTTCACCTGGCAACTCGTCAAAAAATTCAAACCATATCTTACTTCTACACTTCCATGATTAGCAACGAATGACAAACTCAGTCCCCCCGGTTTGGAAGTTGTCGATGGGCGATCCGGTTGCAACGCCTGTCCAGGCTGTCGAGGCCAAACCCGCGGCCCTCCTCCATTTTGATGTCGATGGCGATCTTTGTCTCGACGTCGGAGAGAACAAACAAGCCCAACGCTTCATAGTGTGTTCCAGAACACTCTCTAGGGCCTCCAAAGTGTTCAAAGCAATGCTTTACGGCAACTTCGTCGAGTCCAAACCCAGCAACAAGGGACAAGAGTGGGCCGTCGCCGTACCTGAGGACGACCCTGGAGCACTTGCCACGGTTCTTTTCATTATACACGGAAAGTTCAGAAAAGTCCCTACTACGGTCACGCGACACCAGCTATACATGATCACAGTCTTGACGGACAAGTATGACATGACCGAAGTCCTGCGCCCATGGGCACATGCGTGGGTCGCGCCTTTTACTTCAATCACTCGACCTCTAGGTCAGAAGGGTGACGAGCATCTGCTTTGGATTGCTTGGGAACTCGGGCATATCGCCCTGTTTAGGAGCACTCTTGCCGTTTTACAGGAGACCTGCACGCTCGACCAGCATGGCAAACTACTAGACAGACACGGTACTCGTCTGGAGGACAACGACCACATAAAGGCCTTGGGAATCATTGGTTTGTGACGGCTTGTGATACCTTCGTTGTCCATTTCTGGCTAATCATGAGTCCTTAGATGGGACCTTTGGACTGGAAGCGAGGCGAATTAGCAAGATCGAGTCCCTACTGTCATGCGTGAACATGAAGGTCACTCATCTCGCAAATGGGACTGGCGATTGTTCCTCTGGCCCAAGTGTCCAAAGCTGCCCCGGCAGCCTTTTTGGTAATGTTGCACATAATGAAAACTGCAATGTTTGGTATCTTGGTAGCATTAATAGGTCGCTGGCCAAGGCCGGCTACTACCCTATGCCACTGCCCAAAGGGACGAAATGCAGTGTACAGGAGGTCCGTACGAGTCTCAAGTCTGTCTGTGATGGCATACTGAACGATCCGAATGGCAATATATCATGCTCTCCGGTCATTGATTTGAGATCGTCATTGGCCGGGGTTGGCTGCCAAGTCGACCTCACGGAAACTCAGAGAAATCATCTACAGCAGCAAGCTGCCAAGAGCTCGTTTCCCATCATGGAGAGCCCAGCTCAATCATTCCTAATACCAGCCTCATTTGGTCCGCCAATAGGAACGTCAAGAGGGATCTTCGATACTGGTAGCATGCGCCTCGGGAAGGTTAAATGATATCAAGCAGACGGTTTCTCCCCTGTGAGTTCAACTTGGAATGCCATGTCAGTCTCCCATGTTCTTTTGCTAATCATACCTCACGAGCAAGGAAGCTTTGTTGTGCTGGGTCTACAAGTTAGATATCAATGATTGGTCACCTCATCCCCCATCCTGGAGAATGGAATCGCGCCAGCTAGTCCAAATACTAGGTAGATAATCGTGCTTCCACAGCGAGATCCGCTAGAGGCCATAGATGGTCGCGCAATACATAGATACATGACCGAAAATTCTTGATACCAGCACAGTCCTCGATTAGGTCATTAGACTACAGAGTAACATTTCTATGCCCCCCCCCCCAAGGCCAATCCCCCCCCTGTGCTAAGCTGCAATGATGAAGCCTGATCGGATCGAAGTATATAAGCCATTGTTTCTGATTCAATTGTTGGCGGGACTTGATGGTTGAACTAGAGAGACAGTCATAATTTCCCTGGTAGGGCGGAATAACATGTTCAATTTCTGTTAGTCTAGGTATTCGGTGCTGGTCGGAGACCTTGGGATGGACCATATGCTGCCAGATGTGGGAAACCTCGCACCTGGGCAGTTCGAAAATACTACCCACAAGTGGAAAACCTCGCAGTTCGATAATACTACCACGGAGGAGTTGCTTGATATGGAACAGGAGGGGGGAATGTAGGTGCATAGTCCACGACCGGTAGACCAAGGTCAGCCAGCCACTGGGAGCGGAGTGCATGTGTGGCATAGACTCGAAAGGCAATGCGCCGTGTGGGTACTGTATTTAGAAACGAGGCACCTTCATGCCCAAGTAGATACTTGGATAGTTTTAAGTGTTTGTCAATTGCTGTAAGTACCAGGTTTGGTTATCAAACGCATAAAGCATATGAAAGAGAAGGTGACGACGAGCAGCCTGATACTGTAGCTGGTCTCTCTAACCTGAATGGGTGTGGTGGAAGTCAGAAGTTCCACGCGGACAATCGGAAGCCGCTCCCAGTGGCTGGGTACGGTCTACATGATGATGATATGCCCGATCCCGAGTCTAGATCTATAGGTTCGACGCCAGGGCGTCCATTCGGTGAAAGCGTTTGAATTCCCGTCCAAATAACCCGGGAAAGGGGGACGGGGGCAGACTGCGTCTGCCAAACAATTGATTGGTCCTGACCGTTTGTTACTCCATCTTCACGCAACACAAAAGGCTCTATATGTATAGTAGCAAACTGATTGTGGACCGTTCAGCTTGTAGTAGCTGCACGTCGAAGATCGTGAGCCACACATCGGCGGAGACGGGCAACCTGATGACACATTCCTGACGATGTATTTGTCTATCCGGGAAGGAGAAGTATATGGGTGTTCCGTTTGTCTGTCTTGTGTGTTGTCTTGTGCATGGCATGGATGGCACATAGTGAGACCCCTTTTACATGGTACAATAGGCCCGGAACCAGTTAAGTATGGAATCCGGGGACGGACTCTTAGAGAACCTAGGGAACCATACTGTGTACTTGATACTACTGTACAAGACCAAACGTGGGATGGCCCCCAATATCTTGCCTTGGCGAATGACAACCTGTAATCTTTACGGTGATCCTACGAGTGGTGATATTAGATATCGGTCCGAGGATGCCGGATCTGCTGGTCTCTGCTTTATTAGTGACTGAAGATTATTTGACGAGCAAGGGCAATTGCTTCTGTTGCTAGTTATACGGAACATAATAACGTAGGCTGACGAAGAACTCATTTGTGAAGCGAAAGATGATGGTATGGGGTACAACAGATTCGGCACAGCGGTACAGGATGACACGATGCCATCGGGGATAGTCGATGCATATGATCTAAGGCTGGTTGCCTGGACTTCGCATTTGCCTCGATGTACGCAGTAAATACCTGCTTAGTTGGCTGTCCTAGGTAGATCGGATGTGTTGCCCACCCGTGGCAACCCTGGAATATAGCCACCTAGAGACCTAGTACCTCCAAACAGGTATTGAGGTATGTACCTAGGTACATATCCACTACTGGGCAGGTCTCCAACTGCCAAATATTTCCAAGTCCTGTGTGACGATATGTACGAATCCAGGTAAATCCAGGATTTCAGGGGACCAGGGGACTTTGGGGGTTCTCCAGGGCTATCAATTTAATGCGAATACGCCCCACGTGAAGCACTCTGATCAGACTCGCCCAGTGGATCGTCGGGTCGCAAGTTCGCGACACAGTTGACCCCATGCCAAGATGCCTGCCTGTACTTAGGTACACAGCACCAGTACCCGCCTATCCGGTGCGATTACCAACACTATCCAGGTACTGAACGTACCCGCCTTCTGGTCGTTGCCCAGGTGCCCAGGTGCACTGAGCGGTGCTAACCTTGCCCCCCCCGGTGCGCCCTTCCACATGCCGAGCGCCCATGTACCCACGTACCCCCATGTAACCTCAGATTCAACGACACTTCCTCAGACGACAACAGCATTTGACTTTACCACCCTCAGCTCCTCGTCCCGACCTTCGAAGCCGAGTACAGCTGCAACAACAACAACAACAACAACAACACACACATACACACACACATTTATATACCCTAGCTTCTTGTCGACAAACCCCCCTTTTTGGTTCCAATGATCCTCATTCTGTTCAACTACTCCAATCCGAATTAGGCTTAAGTAGGGTCTGTTTCGCCCGGGAGTTCGCCCAACGCCCGATGCCAATTTAAATCCGACCCGTCGTCGCCTCATTTCCACTGTCGCGACCACATTCCCGGTATCCCATTTCAGCCTCGCAGTATACCGACCATATTACCCGACTACAGCTTGAACCATCGTCCAATCTGGCTACTGTTGACTCTAACCAGATGGCGCATCCAACCCTCTCCTAGCGATGTCCTCCCGACCTCCGATGGGCGTCCCCCAGCGACAGCCCCCGTCGAGATCCCTCAGCAGTTCGAGCAACCTGTCGCAGCGACCTGCCCATCAACGAACTTTGTCCTCCCAACATATACCTTCCTCTCCCATACGCAATAACTCCGCCGACCTCTCCGTCGATGCTGCCAACCAGGCGAGCAATGTCGCACAAACACAGTACGGAACTCCTCGGAGGGGCGGCTCGCGCCTCAGGTTGGAGCTCGCCAACGACGGCATAATACACTCCGGCTTTGTCGAGTCCCCCACCAGTGCGACCGCCCTCGACCCCGCCAAGGCCTCGACCCCCTTGCGAACAATGCCGCCAGGCATGCCCGGCGATTTGAGCGATTCTGGGGAAATCGGTAGCCCTCGGGCTTCAAGACATGGTCAGACTGCCGAAATCGACAACAGCCCCCTTCCGATGCCCAGGCGCCGCCCACGGTTCGCCGTACCCGACACGAGAAAGTCTATGCCCCCACCTGCGCCACCTCTGGTCAAGAAGGACAGTCGTCCCAAACCCTACACCGTCGAGGTACCGCCGGCGGCCCCACGGTATCTTGTGCTCAATAACAAGACAGACTTGCTGTCAAGATCTGGAAACACAAATGGCGGCCCTACGGCCCACGCCGACTTCAACCCGTGGATGGGCGATGGCCCAGAGGACCATTTTACTCAGACGTTTATACAAACGGGCTTCTTTGACAAGAACCCAGTGGCACAGGCAGAGACGTCGTCGGCAAAGGGCGCTATATTCCCCGCCATCAAACACAAGTCTGGACTGCAGGCTCTCTCGACAGTGTTCACAGGTATACTGGCCTCGAGAAGACAGAACGGCCAGATTAACTCAGCCTCGACATTCAAGCCACCTCCACGAGTGACACTGACAGATACCAAGAGGGAGGCATGGCTGAAGGACCTGGCCAATTCAGCAACTTCACTACGCCGGCTCAGTCGAACTATTCCACACGGCATACGGGGCAAGGGTCTGTTGGAGCAGTGCCTCAACAAAAACGTTCCGACCGATCGCGCTGTATGGCTCGCGAAGTGCGTGGGGGCCAACGAGATCAGGGCCTTCAAGCGCAAGGGCGTGAATGGCGCTGTGGTAATGGGCGGCGAGACGAAGTGGATCAGAGATTGGACCATGTTTGTTGAACAGTTTGTCGATACTGTCGTCTCGTCGTTCGGAGATGCCGATTGGAAGAACAAGGTTAACTACGCGTAAGTATTCGCTTAGCCCACCCACCGTGGTGGTCATTTTCTGACGTCCTCAAGGCTTCGACTTGCTACACATCTATACGCCGAACACTTGCTAGACCGCGAGCATTACATGGAATGGCTGGTCTCTGGTCTGGAGAACTGCCCACAGCCGAAACTTCCCATGTGGCTCCTGATCACACAAATCTACTGGAAAGACCTGGTCAAGTTCAGAAAGTACGGGCGACGTTTGGTTGCCGCTCTCCTCGACCATCATACAACGGTTTGGCCCTTCTTTCGCACTGATGTATGCTACTGGTGGCTAACCGATTGGCGCAGATTCAATACCACCCAGACCATGACATTTTCGCTCCTCTCTCATCAAGACTGCTCATACTGCTCAAGTCACTGATGACTTCGAGTGCTACCAACTTTCTATCCCCTTCAACATGGGTCACACACAGGGACGCCCTATTGTCTGCCCTACCTCTCGACGACGAGGTGATCCATGCAGCTTATCGTTGGATCGACTCCCGCAACGAACAGCTTCTTTCAAGTGTACGAGCACCGCCTGCAGCGCGGCACGTCGTGGTTAAAACGCTTGACGGCCTGCTTCAGACACCGATGTCCGGGGACGCGCCTACGCAATGTTGGATCGCAGCAAGTGATCAAAACAGCCTGGCCAGAACTACCCTGGAGTGGTGTACTTCGCTATACCGACCTGGACTGGCCAAAGTGTACGTTGCGCATCGTCTATTTTTGGCCTGGATGAGCCTCGGCCTAGACGCGACAATGGCGATCCTAGAATTCATGAATTCGGACCCGCTCGAAGAATTGGGTCGGAAAACAGCGCTGTACCATCTGGTGGCAGAACTGGTCCGGTCTGGCTCGTTCGACACTCTCAGATACGTACAATGGCTCATAGCCCGCGGTGGCCTTCATGATCCAAGCAGTGTCACTCGAGACGGGCCTGCGAGCAGTCGCCTGCTTGTGGAACTACCGGTGTCTTCTTTGCCGCCGTCTTTGGCCAGTATGAGGGCCAACATGCTTGGCAGGGCAGCCTATAACGTGAATGACGAGGCGATAGATCAATCGATGGCTATCGACTGCGTCAAAAGTACACTGGGTCTCCATTGCGGTGGCGGAATACAGGGCAATGGTATGCCCATCGGAAAGCTATCCAAAAGAATAAGCCTCAGCAGTCGTGCCTTAAAGACGGAGATTGGGCAGTTCATCCTACAGGCCTTTGTGCCGGCTCCAGAATCTTCGCAAATGCCTTTTAAGGAGGGCTTCCAACTACCGCCAGCAACGTTCATCGCTGTGCGATCCATTCTCGAGGCAGCAGAAGACTTCCAGACGCTGGCCCAACTATTGAAGACTACCGCCAGCTTCTTTGATGCAGACATCCTGGCATCATGTGCAGATACTCTCAACCTGCATCTTCACATCTTTGGCGCCCTTGGATTCGCAAATGAGTTGTTTGACACTCTGGTCACTAGGTTGGAAAACCTCAAACAGATGCAAGGCATTGCTGCAAGCCGCCCACTTCTCATATCGGTGGCCATGCTTGCTCCTCGGCTTCCTGACCAGGAGGCTCTGGTCGACTATCTCAACGAAACCATTCGCAATGACCGAAGCAGTGCAGTCGACGCATCGTCGCCTGTTAGTGATAATATGGCCGCCCGGATTCAAGACGAGGAAGGCGAACTTCTCGACGAGATCGAAAAGAGGCTGGCAAACAAAACCAGCATGGATCGTACCACGATGAACAGTTTCTTGAACAAGATCATCCCTAAGGTCCAGGCCTGCTGGGGCAAGACTGACGATAGATTACGAGCGTATGGTTTGCTCTTAACCAGATTGCGACACTTCGATATCCAACACTTCGACTCCTTTATGACGAAATGGGTGCTCGGAATCCGGAACCCTCAGACTCGGCCTCCTATCTCGCAAATATTCCCTCTCATGGTCAGCGTGGGGTGTCTCGATTTCTCGATAATCCTGGCTACCACAAGCGACGCAGTTTCCACTACTGGACGACCTAATCCAGCCGCTAGAGCTGCTGGGCTTCCGCATTCAACATACATCCAAGAGGTGCTCGAGCTACTGACTGCACCGCCAGTATCGAAGGAGCTTATGACGCCGGAGGAGCTGTATCGGTTCACGATATTGCAGAACCAGGCCCCTCAATCTCACCTCAAAGAAATGGTCGCTCTCGCACGAAATGCCCTGGCGGAGTATTGCGCCTGTCTGAGCCGAAGAGACTCGCAAGGGCCACCTTTCACCCCCATTGAGACAACTGGACCACCTTTAGCTCACCCGCGCGCCTGGGACAGACTCATGGGTCTCCTCAGGACTCTCGCCCTAACGGACCAAGCGGCAGTGTCAAGGATATTTTCCGTGAAGACCGCCGATCCTGCTGTTGGCAGAAAGATGGACGATATCACCACACAGCTTCTCTTCCCAGACGCACAGTCTGGGACTCAAATCACTCTGGACCAGGTTTTGGGGCTCGCGAATGAATTCACCCTGCCTTTCTGCCAACTTAAACTTGCTCAAGGTCTCGGGTCGAGCGAGGTTTCTGCTACTAATGCTCAAGAGCGGCAACAGAACCAGCTCGATGTATTCGCCAAAGCCATGGACAGTGCCATCGAGGCTCGCAACATTACCTGGACTGGGATGCTGCCAACCCTCAGCCTGGAGATAACGCAACATCTTTTGAATCGCGCCCAGACTCGTCTCTTTGACCTTCTGCCTTCTAAAGGCAGGTCTGCGCCTCCAGCAGCCAACTTCGCCATGGCAGAAATCCTGCTGTCCGTAATCGACACCATCAGCAGAGGCGGTCCCGTGGGTTCCCGCCCTTCCATCCAGCTGGCCTCTGCGACAGTCGACCGACTTGCAGATCTATGGGAACTCATGGCTACACCGTCCGACATAGATATCAAGGTGTCGATCCTGGTCAGCTGGCTCCCCTTGATGCTGTCCTTCCTGACACTGCAGGCACACACACATGACACCAGCAACAAGCAGAGCAATGAAGTTCGCGGGCGTACGCTGCTCGTGCTAGCGGGAATTCTGCAAGAGATTGACAGTCTGGCGTCGCTGGCTGTCTGCGACCCACGCACGCCCTCCAACCAGACTGTGTGCCTCTCCCGGCGGGTCTTTGACCTGTCCCTCGACCTAGTGGACAGCCTGTCCGATGAGGTCCGCCAACAATGTATTCGTGTCCTCCGCGATGCGGTGTCCGATTCTCGGCTCCGATACATCTTCAGCGCGGCACCGGCACCCCTGGATAAGTTGATGATGCTGCATAAAGACAAGCCAGCACTGGTTCCCCAACAAGCTGGTCAGCAAGGGCAACAACAGAGACCTCGTACTACAGCCTTCCTCGGAGTTGGAGCAAGCAATGGAAGCATTTGGGGCACTGCGGTGGGGCCTGGCGGTCAGGGCCAGGAGAGGCTTAGCACGTTCACGTTCAAGAGGTGGGAAATATTGAACGAGCCCACGCCGAATGTGGGGGAGAATGATACGAGCTTGAGCTTGACGCTTTTTGAGTCTTTTAAACTGCGGTGAGGGAAAGGGGAGGATGGAGTGGTTGCTTGAATCAACGGTAACTACGATTGGAATTCAATGCAATCGGAGATTGGGTCGAACGGGAGAAGTGGGATGGGACATTTTCAACAGCACGCGTTGCATATACAACGAAAACAACAAGCAACAACAGCAACAATAACAGCATTACAGCAGATTCTGTCGATATGAAGGTACGGCGTCATGATGTTATTCTGGTCTGGGTTTTTTCTTGGAAGGGGGAAGGGTGCATAGCAGCATACATGATTTTTAGGTGTTCATACGTCGGACGGCATCTTGTTTCATCCATGGGTCGGATGGACTGGCTTTTTGTGCCTACGGCCTAGGCGTTTGGTGGTCTTCTTCGTAGACATAGTGTTTATAAATCTTGAGGTGGAAGGCATCAATCATCAGTCACAGGCTTTTTTGTCAGTCATCTACTTCTCTGCCTGGAACCTGGGTGCATGTGAGGAGTTGGGATGTCACGCCAGGCTGCTGGGCTCATCTTGCCTGTTGAATCAAGGGTACTCCAGCGAGACAGTGTGGGATGTCGTGTTCTTGGTCCACATGACCACCGCGGATCCGCTCTGCAGTGAAGCAATGTTGACTGTTGTCTTCTTACCAAGCCCGAACGTTGGGGCTGATAGAAGCGGCTAAGATCACGCGGCATATCGGTAACATACGAGCCACCTTTTCCATGCAATGATTCGATCCAAACGCTAAAACTGGCTTCGTGTTCTGATGCAATCAATGATCTGCTCAGGAGGGATACTGAGGTTCCACGGTCAACAATATGTCCACACACGGGACTGGGCAATATACAACAGTGGTATGACTTTCTTGAGAATGATACAGATACGAGTTTTCCAAGCAGGGTAGGTCGGTGTACGACGCGGAGAATGTATATGAGGTCGAAGGATACTCCCACCAGAACAAAGTTATAGTACATGTGGTCGGAAAAACAACTTGATCGTGTCGACAGCAAATCTAACAGCAATCATGAATGACCTTCAGCACTTCGTCACTCGAGGCCTTTGTCTCTGGACATGTCCTCCCCAAGACCGAAAGCCAGCGGACTTCCAGTCCGTGACATTTATTTCCAGGCCGCCGCAGCGTCTTTCAATATTAAGCTCCTGACTGAGGGACAGGAGCAATCACTAGTATGTTTCTTTATGATAGCCCTCTTGTTTCTCTCTCTACACACAACAAGCAACCATAGCCCCCTCCCCTGAATTTGACCCTGAATTTGAGGAGTGGTCTGACGAAGAACACCTGTCATCACATACAGCGATCTCAGCATCAACCTGGTTGACGCTTTGGGCTTTGAGCCTTGACGCCTGTTCCCTCTACCCCTGCACCTTAAGACGGGCAGCGGGGAGGTAACGCTCGTCCTGTCACTGACGCAGCGCCCAGGAGAGCCCTGGCCCACCAACCAGACTGCGGTCGGGCCGCCCCAGGTGATGGTGTCAACTGGTCTGTTACTTGCAGCAGGACATGTATTGGTATTTACGGTTAGTACACTACCTACCACATTCAAGTGGGGAAGGGAAAAGGGGAAATGGAAGAAAGGAGGGGGGTCTTGTTCTCATGTCTTCCACCATGTTTAAGGAGAAGTGGCTGACCAGGCTTCGCACTCACTTCTAGGTGACTGCTTCAACCTTATAAATTGGGTGTCCCACCAGGATCTGTTGTGACGGCTTCTGTGCTGCTAAGAAGTGTTCCCCGAAAATCGCCAATAGCGCCTGAGCTCCTGAGGTCATGTCTAGTGAGTGTGGATGCTAGGGACAGAATACTCGCGGCGAGGTCAGATTGAAGAAGGGGGAAACATCAAATTTCACATGCATAGGTATCTTTGGGACGAGATCACACTTCTCTCCCTCTCCCTCTCTATGTCGGTAGCAAAATCATTATTCTCCCACACACCTGTTTACCAGTTACGCCCACGGCATTGCACTGTTTCTAGTCCTACATATTTGTGAGGAGGAAGACTGGTTTAATTAAGCACAAGGCCAGAGCTATTGCCGGCCGGCCCTAAGCACCTTGCCCAGGGAAAGCTTTACACTGCTGGACCTGTCTCGATGCTTAATGGGAAATACAAAAGAATAAAGTCTCAAGCCTCTTTTTTTGTAAAACCCAGCACCAGGCCTTCTGAAAACAAGAGTGGCCCAAGTTTATCTTGCTACTTCCGCTAAAGACACCGCTCTTATTTGATTTTCGCCTTCAGAGACCATCTACACCTCCTACCTCTTTCTAGCCTTTCATTTCCTGTGCGGAAAGGAAGCGAGACCTTCTTCCACCGCACACTTTTCGACAACCACAAAAGTCATACCTCCCCGACCGTGAAATTACGTCGGTCATACCTTGAGTAAGCCGCTCTGGAGCCTGTATTTGTGGAAAATCTCCTGACCATTCTAGTTTTCGCACCTGCGCGCCGCCCGATCGAAAATCTCCCTCTGTTCATATCGTCATGATGGAGTCCCCAACGGACGCTCACATTGCGGACGCTCACATTGGGTTCAAAGATGAACGACCTTTCCGCATCCTTGACCTCCCTCGTGAGCTAAGAGACATGATCTGGAAGCATGCACTTGTCACAAGGACAAAACTCACCTTCGCGTCTACCGACATGTCGCGAACCCCAGGACTTTGCGGCCCGTCATACCAAAACAAGCGTCGCCGAGAGCATTTCGTGGGGTCATACCATCAATGTCACGATGCTAACATCGACCCCGAATGCCTGGCCCTTTTCTGCGTCAATCGTCAGATCCATCAGGAAGCCATGCAAGTATTCTACTCAGAGAATACATTTTCCTTTGTTGAAGACTGCATTGGGCTTTCCAATGACAACATGGTTGACTTCGTCGCAAGGGGCGTGATGGGGCCTCTGGCCGCTTACGCGTTCTTGGTGGACAGAACACCGCAAGCTCTGGGCTACATCAAGAAAATCGCGATCCATTCCCTGGGAGCCTGGCGCAGATGCACACTCGACCACACTGGCCTCAGTATATGGCACTCGCTGTGGAGGGTTATGTGCAACATGAAGCTGCACACTCTCCGTCTGCATCTGGGCAGGCCTGAACAATCGACTAGTCTCCTTGAGGCGGTATTCGGGGACCACCAGCTGCAACGAGTCCATCGCCTCGATATCACCTTGTCTGGTGCTAGCACCGTACTCAACGGCGATGACTGGGTTGCCAGTGACGGCTTCTCGTACACCAACGGGGATTTCGACGATGACTTGGCCCCCTCGATAGTCTTCATTAAGGCTATCCGCTCGCGACTTCTGGAGAATGGAGATCGGTTGGGCTTTAAGAATATACGCGTGGAATTCAAGCCAGACCCCAGCAGGCCCAGCGACAGTGACAGCAGCGACAGTGAAGGCAGCTACAGTGAAGGCAGCGACAGTGAAGGCAGCGACAGTGAAGGCAGCGACAGTGAAGGCAGCGACAGCAGCGACTACAACTGGTCGCGGGTGGGCGAAGCGACCTTCGAGAGCGCCGATGATAGCAACGAGAAGAGCCACCTGCAGGAAACACTTCTTGCTGGGCAGCAGACCGAGGGCTCGGCGAGCTTCACCATCGGAACCAAGCAGTATATGAAGGGGCCTGCTTCCAGGGACAAGGTGGTTAAGCACATCCACAGGATGATTTCGATGGACAGACTTAGGTGGGAGGAAAGCAAGCAACATTGGGCCCGATGGACTCAGGCCTCGCAGTAAGAGCGGTCCCATGCGTTCGCCTACAATTCCCACAGGGTTGAGGGCACATGCTGCAGCTGGTCGAGCGACCGACACGTCGATGGTGGTGTGGGAAGCAGCATCCATCTGTAAAACCATGGCATCAAAACCCTCAGCTGGTATGGTATCTGGAGTCGAGAGGGGAGAGACTGGTGATGCGGCTGTATTTCCTACTGCAAGCTGGTTTGAGCATTAGAGATGGAATCCTGTAAATTATGTCATGCTTTTCGGTCGGGAAAGAAAAGTGATTTTTGCTGCCATAGGGTTGGTTCTAGGTGAATGCACTCATGAAAGTTGCTTCCTGGGCAGTGAAGGGGGTCGAGGGGGTTAGGGTTTATTGTAGCCTCATGTTTACAGATTAGCTAAGCATCCTTTGGGCAATTCAACGTCACCTCTTCCACTCCACTTGCTTGCTTGAACAGCATCTTGAGATAGCAATAAATTGTTTCCATTTACATTCCCAAGTTCCCCTTCCCCCTCTTTCGTGATGTGTGGCTGTGTTCCAGCGCATGCATTGCCTTCCCTATAGTCCCATGGCTTGGTTTCTCATCGTCAAGTAAAAGCTGAAACTCTCCCACACGTACCAGCCCCTTTGGGCAAATCCGCGACCGGTTTCGTCGCAGGATGATGCCGTCGAACCACTTCGGCGCATATACTGCTACACCTCCTTCTCTGTCTATCTATACCCTTCCTACCATTTCCTTCTTTTCTTGCCGTCGACGTTATTCGTTCATTCCATTTCTCTGTCACGTTTGCTGTGCATTCAATTGTTCTTGATACCGTGATACCATCGTTGACATTTTACCCAGCTGGACTGCTTCTCTTCTCATATTCTTTTGATACTTCGCTTTCAACGTATATCAGACACAACACCGGGTCAAATATGAAGCTTGTAACTCTGATCGTTGCGCTTTGCGCCTCCCTCGCCAGTGCTGGCGTCGTCATCACCCCGGTCTTCGCCGACCAGGTCGTCCCTAAGAAAGGCGACGATTGTGCTTTGGGCGTGACTACTCCCTCGGGCTGCGCGTACGTAGACACAGGACCCCCGCCCCTTTCTTCCGCGTGGCTGCTGGCAAAGAGCGAAGTCTGGTATATGAGTAGGAGGAAGGGTGGTTTTGAGGGGGGATCATGTGCTTGAGGAGCAGCAGCTAACCCATGTGACAACAGGCCCCTTCGTCGAGGTGCAACTCAGAATACAGCATAGATGACCAAGCGGTCCCGATTATGTCTTCAGGACTAATTCGAGAGGAACAGAGGTAGGGACGGGTGGGGATGCGCTCGGTAGCTGGTCTAGATGGGCGGGGGAGGGGGTCGGCATTCTTGATGGGCATATCAATCCTTACATGTATAATGCGTAATAAGATGGGATCTTGAGCGAGGGAGTTATTACTGTCAGTCATCGAACGATCAATACGATACCAACATACACTGAGCATTGACTCACTGTTCTCTCCATTGCTGGATGGGTCGAGGTAGTTATCTGCAGTTTCCTCACAGGTATGACCGGTACCCATGGATCGTGAGTGCCCAAGACACTGACAGCAATACTATTGACCTTGATATTGGAAAGGTGATGGAAGCTCGTAAAGTGTCCTCGTGTGCTGTAAGATGCAGCATCTCACGCGCCCCCCCCCCCCTTCGCAACCAAGCTGCTCAGACCTCCTTGGCTCACTTACCCCTAAGCGCCTGCTGCACCTGCTGGCCGCCCCCTCCCCCGCCCCAAGCTCCCTCTCTCGCACCACCCTTATAGTCGTCGGCAATCCCATCTTCCTCACCAGCCGGGGGAATGGCGCAACAGTCAGTTTACGCCACTGCAGTTATATTGTTCCATACCCCCCGGTTGGCCACGCCAACCTCGTACGTTCGAATTTCGAAAAAACAACAACGACTCGACGACAAATCAGCAACGAATCGACGGTAAATCATCGTAAAAGCTCTCGGGGCTTTTCGTGACCGCGGACACCGAATGTCCGCGGGGTGCTTTTGTCGCCCGTCTCTACGGTCAATTATTTTTATTTGTTTTGCTTCTGTCTCTGTTGTTCGCCGTCTTATCTGCATCGTTATGGCCCATGAAGAAGCCCAGATCAAATCAATTTTTGGGCAAGACGCTTTGTTCTTCGCTTCTCGAACTGTTGCCACAGCCAACCCTTTGGTCAGACGGCTGGAGGTGCACAATGTCACTCACGTCAACATAGCTGAGTACTGCCTCCACAGAGTGGTCATCGTGTACGCACTTAGACGACTCGCTTCCCTTCTGATAAGGTCCTCAATGTACTTCGACAAGCTGCGCAGGGCGGCTCAACTACAAGAGCGAGGTTTCCGTAGGGTTCTTACGGCCTGTCATGATTTACTTCTCACTTGGACAGGTTCAGAAGCAGCTGTCACCATGGGAGATAACACAGGGTACTAAATTCATGGCCATGTATCATGAAACTGTCAGGAAAACCACTGCAAAACTGTGACGGACAGTAGAAGTGGATCACCAGAAAAAAGAGAGAACAGGCCAAGTTCGTTGAGAGCACCCTCGCGTCGCAAACCTAAAAGTCTCGGACCTGTTTATTGGGGAAATTGTGAACCGGTTCCGGGGAGAAGAACGATCATGGCGGCCAGACCTCGAAATCATCATGCTTCACAGGCTGTCAGCGTGTAGTAGAAGCTTGTGGCGGGTGTAAGTCAAGGCGTGGGCCCAGTCGGGATATTATGTAGTCAGCACCCACACAATGCAGAGCCTAAATTTAACCTTATTTGGAGATCCACATTTCCCGTGTTGATCAGTGTCTTGGCAAAAGAATCGGAGTAGGAAATAGATAATTGCCATTTTCGGCCTGAGGAAGGTGGCATAATGATTAAACACTGGCAGCTGACGATGTAGTAGCCGTTTGTGTCCTCGTTAAGTGAGCTCACGTGTTATGGCCGACTATGTAGGCCAGGGGCCTCCTGCCACCCAAGGGATTGCTGACTTCGGGTGAAGACTGCATGTGGAAAGGCAAGGCCAGAGACACCTAGCCATGCGTAGGCTTGCACAGGAATCCTAGACATAGATAGCTCGGCTGGTTGGCAAGTGGATAATCCTGATCAACTCGGAGCGAAAGCCCCCAAGGCTTTAAGGAGGACTTCGGAGCTTCTTGTTGCCATCTCCTTTGCCAGACGTCGTGAAAAGTAGACGTTACTCAGTAGGGTTAGGGCTGTCAGGACTCCCGATCCCCTAGATGCAGGTACAGGTACGTACCCACCGGGGACGCCTCTCCGCCATACATCGAGCGGCATGACGTATGTGGAACCTCACAGCCTGATTGCGGCCACTCGCGTATCACCTGCAGGATGCCTCCGTGCTTCATGGATGACTGCGCCTACACAGCATCCGCCTCCTTCAACCGCTCTCCGACATAAAGGCAACGAGCTGTTCTGTCTCAAGAGAAAACGCACAAGAAAGGCTCCAACCTGACACACACAGTTTCGGAAAACCACCCTCATCAGCATACAGCCCCAATCGCAAACTAAACGTCGATACAACTGTCACCGCCAGACCAACCGCCAACATGGCTAACGTGTGCAGCATGATCCTCCTCATCCTGGTCACCCTACTCTGTGAGCTGCCATGAAAGTCCACAGACAAATCCACGATGCAAGATCACTAACCCAAACCCCTCCAGTCCCGCCTGTCGGTGTGGCTCTTGTCGCTGGCTGCGGAGTAGACGTTCTGATCAACATCTGCCTGACTCTCCTAGGGTAAGCAGTCCATTCACCAACGGCCCAAACAGATCAAACAGGAAACAGCCGAACAGAAGACTGACCATACAACGCAACACTGTAGATACATCCCAGGCCACATCCACGCCTTCTACATACTATACGTCTACTACAGCCGACAGGAGCGCGCCGCCGCCGCGAACCGCGCACCGGGCATATATTCCGAGCGCGTTCAGACTGGCGGCAAGGGCTACGCCCCGGCTGCAGGTGGCTATGGTACCATCAACAACCAGCCCCCTCCCCCTTATTAGACAAGGAAACAAGGAAGTCGCGGGTGCAGGTCGTCCTGGAAAGGTGTGGCGAGCAGTACGTCGGAGCAAATCTGGTCTTTTGAAAGGGGATGGATAAAACAGTAGTGCCTTGTCTTTTGGTGGAATATTGGCGTGTGTAGTGGTTTCTTTCATATGGCTTCAAAACATACCCAGCAATCCGGAATTGCAAATAACTCTAGCTCTCCGTGAGAAGAGAAACTGTATCATTGTTGCACGTTTTACCCAGTTATTTGCCTGCCTATCACCAACGACATTCAGACGGGAGAAAACTAGACACAGTCTGCAAACTTGTCATTACTGACGTGTGGAGCAGACTCGGTAGGTGATAGTTTCGTGTGTTCACAAAAAAAGCTTGCAATTTGTCCAGCGCGCATATATCTAGATCTATTTATCAGGTAGAACCAATGTACAATATGAAGACAATATTATATCGCATGCAGTTATTTCCTCATCAAGATGTTTCCTGAAGTATGCCAGACCATGTTATGAAATTCACAAACGCCAGACCTCCTTCCATATTGACTATGCTTAAAACAGTGCAATCAATGCAGCCAAACCGGCCACCAATCCGACCATGGACGTCATTGCTGCCGGCCTGGTCATATCCCCCGCCGACTTGCTGCCCTTGGACGAGCCGGACGATGTCGAGTTGGACGTCGACTCGCACTCTCCCGTGAAGCCCGTCGCGCCAGCGGTGCCGGTCGGGATGGCCTGCTCGTTGGTGCCGCAGTTGACGTACTGCGCCATCGAGACCTTCATGTTGGTCTGGTCGAACACGACGTACGCGGACCGCAGGAAGGTATCGCCCAGCAGCGCCACGATGCCCGAGTCGGAGTCGAAGGCCTGCACGCCGAGGATGCACTCGCTGCCATCCGAGAGGATGAACTGGCTGAAGGGGACGCTGATGGTGACGTCCTCGAAGGCGAAGTCCAGCGAGCCGTCCACGCTCTGGTAGCCGCAGTCCACGTAGAGCAGGCCGGACGAGTCCTGCTGGGCGTTGAAGTCCGTGGCCATGCTGCTGACCACCGCGGTCGGCAGCTCGCACAGGCTGGAGCCCGTGTCCAGCACCACGCTGAGCTCGCTGCCCGAGTACTTGCTCGAGGTGCTGCCGTTCTTGAAGGTGAGGCTGTCCATCTTGACCGTGTACCGCTGGATGTCGCCGTTGGCGGGGCTCTGGATGGTGCTGCTGCCCAGTTTGCCCGAGAACTTCTTGGTGTCCACGCCGCCGAAGACGACGTTCCCGCCCTCGGTGTCGGACGTGCCCAGGGCGACGGAGAAGGCCTTTGTGTTGGTGGCCTTCTGCGCGACGAGCTGGTCGACGAAGTTGGAGTAGTTGAGGTTGACGTCCTTGCCGAAGCCCAGGCCCAGGATGCCCTCGTTCAGGTCGCTGGACTGGACGGCAACGCCGAACTGGACGCTGCTCAGGTTCGTGCTCGTGCCGGGGATGCCCACGCTGTCGATGACATATTGGATGTTGACGGCGCCACTGCCGTAGACAATCTGTGAGATCTCTGTCGTGACCTCAGAGCTCGTGGAGGTGTTGGGTAAATATTGGCCGTCGGCTTCGCATTCTTGCTGTATCGTGTTGGAGAAGTCCGCATCGTTGCAGTTCGGGTCGACGAATAATTCGTCAGAGCCGGTGTCGATCGCGACCTTGACGGGCTGCGCGTTGGAGCCGAAGGCCAGCTCTATCAGGTAGCTGGTGTCTGCCTCATTGACGAGGGAGGCGGTGGCGGATCGCGCCGCGAGGCTCCTGGTGCCTCGTTGTATCGGGAAGGAGACGAAGCCTGGTTTCTCGATCTTGTCGGCGATGGAGGTACTGATCTCGACGTCGCGGGAGGGAAGGAAGGATGCGGCGTTGATGACAGGGAGGGCCAAAGCCAGGAGGGTCGGGAATCGGGGCGCCATTTCCGAGAGGTGTGAATGAAGGAATGTACAGTCACTCGGATCGGTTCCCGGGTCGAAGCGGGTGTGACGGAGGGAAGGGTGGTGGGAAACCGAGTCCCAGGTCAAAGGTTATAAACGACGGGCGGCGGTGATGTCCAAGTGATTAGTCAGTGACCAGGCCGAGAAGTCGAGTTCACCAGGAGGTAAAAGAAAGAAAGAAGATGGGTGAAGGAGCCAAACAAAGTAGCTATTGAATTGCTAGTTTTATCGAACCGAAATTGTCATCCAAAGGAGGCAAAAGGTCCAGTATTAAGCCAAGCAAAGCGGCCGAGCTACACGGCAAGCCAAGCCACAGACAAAGCGTCCCGTTGCAGATCTGGAACTTTTCTAGGTGGCGGAGATGATCCTGATGATGCGTAGCCCGCTGCAGATTGGCTGCAATCTGGGGGAGGAAGCGTGGCAGCGGAGGCTGGTGAGACACTGTACTTCCCGAGTCTACGGATGATGAATGAGACCTGGAGACCAACGGCGCGCCTAGAAAATTCCAGGTTCCAGGGGGGTAAAACCACCCGGCTGCCCAGGCTTCAGTGAGGTTCCAGGCTGCCTAGGGACCTATCAGGCCCTAAGTAGGTTTAGCGTCGGAATAGCAGGGCCCTAAGGCACCGCCTGTTGCAACCTCAAGTCAGCCGGTGGAGGCAACCGAGAATTTCCCGGTAATGTACCATTCTATCTCACAGTACCTAAGTACAGTATTACCGTGTCACATGTCACATTCTTTGTCCCGGCACCCCGGCATTCCGGCATCCTGATTCCCGGGACCGTCTTGCATCGCATAATCAAGACCTTCCCCCTACCAAGTTTCTGGTTTCAGATGCTTGAATATTCCAAAGAGTTGATTGAGGTTCTCTCGACCTTTGTCGGACAACCACCCCGCCACCGTACTACATACGCGCCGAGACAGGAAAGCATTGCCCAACGGGCATCGCCCAACAAGCACCGCCAAGCATTCCCGGGTCCCCACACACACTCACACATATATCAGCCCCGGGAGTCTATTGTGTTGCACATTGGGCATTTACCACCGGGCACTTTGACAGTTTGGGATGCGCGCGATGCTTAGCCCAGGGGCCGACCAACTGGCGTGAGGGAATAGAAACAGAATCGTATGCTTCCCCACAGAGCTGAAAGAAGGGGCGCCCTTGTTTTTACATACTTCAGTACCAAACCGGCCGGTCGCTTTGTTGTACATACTGTGCATGCCCGGGTGTTCCGTATCTACGAGTCTCGGTTGCACAGCCACACACTTGTCAAACCTGCCAGGCCATCAACTTGACCACGGAAGCCCGGACCTTCAGGCAACTAGGCCTCTAGGTAGAGGCCACCATGCCCCGGTATGATTAATCATCGTGGTTCAGGCCTTGTATCACTGATGCAGTACGGTATGTGATCTGCATCGGATGCTGCCGTAACCATCCAATCGGGTATATCAGTACCTGCCTGGGACCTACTTGATCGCGGCGGTTCCGGCAGCGGGCGCTTAGCCAGGATAGTATGGTTTTAATGGTTAAAAGCGGCTGTGGAGGACCATTCCCAGACCTCGGTATTGTCCATATGAGTGTGCACCTCCGGTGTTGTGTCTAGATAAATTCAACTGCGAGACCTAGCTCCCGAACCCTGGAGGGGCGAGCCATCAAGCAGAGTCCGATTGTAGTTCGGACTGTAGACATTTCAAAGAGTGGTCCACGTGGTAATTGTTTGCTAGTGGATGCTCAATGCTAAATGCTGAATGCTGAATGCTGAACAAGCATTCAATCTAGGCAACTGCCACGCCTTGGAAATATCCAGGTCGTGAGCCTTATACTACCTCTAAAGATGCTCGTCTATGTGGTCATGTGGTCAAAAAAAGGAAGATACCCAAGGAGAATACCCAAAACGCATTACAACTATGCATACTCCAAAGAAGAAAAGTATGATAGAAAAATGATGAACGACGATGGGTAAATGCGATAGCCATCAATGCCGTACCCGTTACCACCCCAACTCCAGCCGATACAAATGCAATACGAGCCTGTTGACAAAGAAGCCGAACATGGCATCATGGAAACATCACCGCTTCGTGCCCATCCTAGGCCTCCACCACGGCTTCAGACGCGGCCTGGGTGTCTTTGGAGTATAGCTGGAACTGGACGAAGATGAGCCCATCCTCGACGATCGTGCCAAGTGATCCCAGGAGCCACGGAAGAGCCTTTAGAAGATAGGCACCGTCCTGAGAGTAGGCGAAGAGACTGGCGCCGTAGGTGAGGTTGCCGGTCAGGGAAAGGAGAAAGAAGAGAAGCGCAAGGCCTATAAACAGCAAAGCAAAGTCAGCAAGTGCTCGAAAAGCAGGCGAATTCGGAAAATATAACACCCAGAAAAGAACTCACCCTCGGTAGACTTCTCCCGCCAGTTCTTGATGATCTGGGGTATCCGCGCAGTCAAATAACACAGCGCACTGAAATAACCCAGAGCCATGCCAACCATGACGACCGGTTCCTTCGACCCCTGCGCCGGGTCAGAGCCCGCGGGGTCCTCGTCACCGCCCGAAGACGGGAGCACCTCCCGGCTGATGAACCAGGCCGCGACGCCCAGCGCGTACACCGCGGCCAGGCTGAGCGTGTTGGTCAGCCACGCGCTCCTCTGCGGCGTCTCGTCCTCGCCCGTGACGATCCTGGTCAGGGGGTCAAAGCCGGAGGAGGCCCGGCGCACGGTGTGGCGCCTGTGGCTCCCGGGCAGCCCCCCCGCGCCGGAGCTCGACCGCCGCCGGGAGAGCAGCGGCTCGTCCTCCGAGGCGTCGGTCCGGGTGGAGGAGAGGCGCTTCCTCTTGCGGGCATTGAGGGCGTTGTAGTATAGGCATTGGGAAATGAGGATCACGTCGGCGACGCAGAAGTACAGGCCGATTGCGATAGCCGAGGGCGCAAGGTTCGTGACGAGTGCGCCTGTTCAGGGTGTGTTTGTTAGCTGCTGGACTTGACGCTGGAAACATGTACATGCGCCAAAGATGCGCCAAAGAGAATGGGCGCAGCGACGGCGCTTTTGAAGAGGGCATTACCCACCTGCTAGGTTGGTGATGTCACCGAGCAACCAGATAAAGAGGAAGCCCATAGACAGGCCATCTGCGCTCTGGGCTTTATAGTTGGTAACAAGCTGGGGAAGCTTTTCGAAGGCTGTCAGTATGGACCCAGAGAGTTGGTAAATGGGTTTTGGGGGCTTACGAGTAAACATATCCAGGCGACCAGACTGATGCAACCAAATATGCCCGAGAGAGATTCACCTGTCTCAGATGTTACCACGGCCGAGGCCATCTTGGTGACAATTGCGGCCATGACCGAAGAGATAAACTTGTGAGATTCCTCCCTCTCTCCACTGATCTGGGAGAAGATATTGACTGGAAAGTAAAACTGAGAACAGAACAGCGACTCCCGGAAAGTGAAGGGACAGACCTATAGGTAGGAATGGCGTGAAAGACTCATCTGATGATCTGGTCATGCCCACAGGTAAAGTAAAGCCAAAGGGTCTCACCAACACACCTTATCGCGCCTAGTAAAGATAAGAAAAGTTATGGGTACTACGGGTCCGGCACAAAACTTTGTAGACGCCGTTGACGTAGCTCGCACGGACCTCCAAGTGATACCACCGTACCCGCGGTTGTCATCTGCGGATGTCATTTGATTGCCGTTCATTGGACGCCTGGCATTCCCGGCCGCAACAACGCAGGTACACAGTACGAACGATCAGAAGAATGGGGGCGCGCATCTTGGGGGAACCCACTCTCACCCCACACTGGATTGATGTTCCAAGGTTGACATGCATCGGTCTCGCTGTGAGTCGAATCAATATGTATTACATAGGAACTTGTAGCCTAGCAGCCAGGCAGCCTGGTACTTATACCCAGTATAGACTACATACGTAGTGCTGTATTGATAACCACCTGGGCACACGTGGAGATCTGAGCCGCAGTACGCATCCGTACCATTCGCTGTCGATCACAGGTAGACCGGTAGATAACGACGTCGGGACATCCATGAATAAGGGTTGGTTGCTACCTGGATCAACTGACCCCTCGATCCCTGGCTCTTGACGTGGCCGGCTTAAGGGGTCAGCTCTCCAACGCGTCTCTCGTTATTGTCTACTTACTTAAAAACGATACAAGACGCGCAGAGCATTGTTGCGTTCTTGAACCTTATCTCTTCTCATCTCTCTATCTCAGCAGCCCTTACTATCAAACATGAGGTTATCCAGTGTTGCCGCATTGGGGTGTTTGGCCGTTCCCGAGGCCTTGGCGTGGGGAGGTGAGCACTGACTGGCCCAGCGTTCAGTCAGGACTCAGCACAGCGGGCTCATATATCACAATTTATAGGCTTTGGACACATCACGATCGCCTATGTCGCCAGCAACTTTGTCCAGCCTCAGACTGCAGACTACTTCCAGACGCTCCTCCGCAATGACACGGGCGACTATCTCGCCAACGTGGCAACCTGGGCCGATTCCGTCCGGTACAGCAAATGGGGCCACTTCACAGGCGTGTTCCACTTCATCGACGCCAAGGACAACCCGCCCTACAACTGCACCGTCGAGCTCGACCGCGACTGCAAGGAGGAGGGCTGCGTCGTCACGGCCATCGGCAACTACACCTCGCAGGTCCTCGACCCCACCATGCCGACGTGGCTGCGGGCGCAGGCCGCCAAGTTCGTCATCCATTTTGTGAGCGACATCCACCAGCCCCTCCACGACGAGGACGTCTCCAAGGGCGGCAACGGCATCCAGGTGCTGTTCGAGGGCTCCGAGCTGAACCTGCACCACGTGTGGGACTCGAGCATCGCCGAGAAGTGGGTGGGCGGCGTCAAGAAGAGGCCGTATCCCGAGGCGAAGGAGTGGGCCGGCAACATCACGGACAAGATCAAGCACGGAGAGTTTGAGGCCCTGAGCAGGACGTGGCTGGACGGCGTGGACTTTGCTAACCCCAACGGTACTGCTCTGGGCTGGGCCAGGGAGGGCAACGCATATGTTTGCTCACACGGTGAGATGCCCTTCATTGTTTCTAGATTGCCGCGATGCAAAAGCTAACAGTACGTGTAGTGTTTCCCGAGGGGCCGGACGCTATCGTGGGGCAGGAGTTGGGCGGCGAGTACTATGAGAAGGCAGCCCCAGTGGTCGAGTTGCTGGTCGCTCAAGCTGGGTTTCGACTTGCAGCGTGGCTTGATCTTATTGTCGCGGCCGACAAAGTGGAAGATGAACTATAGATGGGCCAAGTTGTCCACGAGATAGGTGTCACTGAGTAGGAGTACACTTCAATATCCTGATAAACTAATATATACACCATATCACTACATTATGCAGCAAAGTGCAATTTCCTACGGTATATGTGTATACTCACATGTCTCATGATATCCCAGCGCTATGATTACAGCTACTAGATAGAAGTCATACGCCAATCTGGGCAACCTTTGATTCAAGGATGAACGAAGGTCTGATGTAGTTCTAGCGAGACAACATAGGCCATAAGAGGTCCCATAGGTGTAAAGATGTGCTGCTCCAGCCAAACTTAGCGATTCGTCACCTACCCATACCGCCAACACGGCAGGGACCACTCGCAACCATCTTGTACTCCTTGTGCCAGATCAAAATATTCAAGTGTACTTCCATAGTATAATACCTGGACAAAGAGAATGATTTGAAGGAAGGTCCCGCATTTCCGGGAACCTGCCCTTGAAACCAGACATCACACTCGTTACCCTGTGTCTCAAACTTTGGCACCGTCGGCCATCGCGCCACCAGGGCATCCGGGACCGCATATAGCGGCAGGCCCGGGCCTGGATCAGGGCACTCACGCGAAAGCTCCGCGGCGCGCGAGTGTCGGGAGTAGAGCCACTGGTTGCTATTTTTGTAGTGCCCCGGGAGGCCCTGCCAGTTTCCTCGTGCGTACCAGTCACGCAGGGCGCGCACGTGGTACGTAGCACGTAGTAGGACGCTTTTCACATGGAAGGAGATTGGTGGGAGGTGTAGGCCTGGCTCTGACCTGTCCAGGACGGAGATGGCGGCTCTGAATCTGAACTCGGAGCCGGGCGTGACTTGCTTCGGAAGCTCGACGATGATGTAGAAGTTAGCGTAAGGTGTCGAGGGTGATATGTAGTCCCTGACACGCTGCTGGAAATGGAGCTCGGTGTCAGGGTTCCTGAGTCGGGAGGTTTGTAAGCGAAACGACACTGTCGATACACTCCATGCAGGATCAGGGAATTCGATACAGGGTCTCGAGGAAACAAGGATCGGTGCACGCCATCTTCTGCCCAGAGCCAAGTTGTGCTCCCCCATGAAAACCACCTCTAGGTTGTAGTTGACACCGAAGCTGTCCAGTTGCTTTTTGGTGGGCTTTTCCAGTGAACAGGAAGGCGGCAAGTTATGCTCTTGACTCGTCCAGACATGGCTTAGTTGGCCAATACCGAGGTCCTGTGTGAATGGCATGTTTGTCCTCTCAGGTATATTGAAGGTGAAGTCAATTCTGCGACTTTCTCCGGGATGGAGATTGTTCTCCTGGGAACAGAGAAGTTGCCATTCGTCAAATAGAACGGCATCACGCCTGAAATGCTCATACGTGACAACTGGTTTATTTGCTCCATATGGCCCTGTAGAACGCCAGTATTTATGCTTGATGCGCAGGTGGATGTTGGTTTCGCATATGAGGTGGACAGAGACAGGTGGGATGACGACAGGCTTGGTTGTCGTAAACTCGACTACGCCTTGTATTATATCGTGAGGCTTGTACAGATGGTCTGACGGGTTTCTGAGAAGAATACGGGCGGTGACTGGTCCTTTGGAAAAGACGTAACCCATGAAGAATGGTATGTAATAGGAGTAGTGATTATGGCCTGGTTCTAGGTGTCAATGTTGTGTATAGTTTGGTTCTAGGGAGTTGGCACTTCGCATCTATGGGTTCCTCCATATGTCCTCCTGTTGGCAACCCTTGGGAAGCGATACCTGGGTATCTGGACAGTTGACGGAAGACTTACACAGGTGAGTTAACTCACTCGACTGGAAGGAGCAATTGATATGGACGGTTTTGAATACCTACCTAGGTACTCAAGTACCTAGGTAATTAGTACTCTATGTATAGTACCAGCATATGGATACTGGTAAATACCAACCCAGGTAACTAGTGCCGTCTTCTCCTGGCTCCCGAGGTCCTTTTAATCTTGTCCCCCCCTGCTTCTTGAAGTATATCTAGCAACTCAGTACGCAATGCAAGCAGGTTAGGTATGTTGGAAGTTTCAAACGCCATGTCATGAGATATTATCATCCGGTGAGATAACCATTGTTGTTAGCACCTAGCAGAGGTTGTGTGCGACCAACACAGATGATAGATCATACGCATATGCCAGATCTCGATACTGTGGTGGCGTGGAAGCTGCAACCCGCAAGTGCCGCGACTGTCAAAGGCTTCTTTGTAGGACGGAGTCCATTGACCGGAATGTGTTGAAACAGTGTTACGTGTCGATGAATATAAAGGCCTATATACTGCGGAGAGAGGTAGGTGCCCCCGCCGAGCGTTGTCACACACATGCATCTCATCCTCCGCCATGGTAAGCTTATGTTTGATGCGAGCTGGGTTGCACATGCAGTGACCATGATGTTCCGAATGCCTGGAGAGCGTACTAAGACGAGTATGCTGATACACGGGCCAGGCGGAAGTACTGGGATGGCCCGGATGTGGCGGAAGCCAAAGGCTCATGATCATCACGCGCTGGTCATGCTCATCTCGCTATTTTAAAACGTCCCCCAAAGAGTACCACGAGCAGGCAGATGAAGCCAGGTATATTCTGCAATTAATGTTGGCAACTGGAAAGAAAAAAAAACTGAAAGATGGCTTCGACTTCAGAAAGTACCGAATTGTTGACAGACATACGACACTCATTATGTTTCAATTGCCACACGGTGATCACATGCCAGCCCGTCCTGTAATCTTGCCTGAGGCATAATCAATGACGAGACCGGAAGACCGGGAGATGCGACAAGGTCATCCCCGTCTTAGTGACGCCATGTCCTCTGCCGCTGTAACACTGCGGCCCCTGACAATGACACAGTTTCCAGCCCCAATGCCAGTCTGCCAGTCTGCGGCCCGCCTAAGGCTGCAGGCTGTAGCCGTGTTCTTAGGCATTCAAGACCCACTGTATTGGATTGCTGTAAGCTGAGGCGCCTGATGAATACGGGCCTGGAACAAGTCACCCCATCTAGACCACCCTTTCTTTGACCTTCTCTCGGTTCTTCCTTTCCTTATCCTCGCTCCCAATTTCCAGAAACTACCATCTGACCAGCCATTTCTTCTTTCCTACTTTTACCAACAGATTCGTCTTTGGTTCAACGACCGCTTCTTTCTCAATACCCACACATCCACACGCAATCTACCACACGAATCATCCGCCTCATTTAACGTCACGAAGCACAACTGCGACCATGCTGCTTCGACCACTTCTAGCCGCAGCTGGAGTGACGGCCGTCACCCAAGCTCTCTTACTCCCTCCCGAGATCAGCTCCCATGATGTCGAGATCCTCGAGTCTGTTCCTTTCGAGAGCGTCGCCGTTGCTCAGGCCCAAACTGTCAGCCTGGACTGCCCAGGATGTCCTCCCGTCTTCAACTCGCACCATGGCAAGCCTAAACATCAGGAGCAGCACAACAGCCACCTCGAGCTTGAGTTCTCCGTCCACCAAGCAGATGGCGGTGACCGACTGATGCTTAACGGCTTCGAGTTGTATCCTGATTCCGACCCATTCACAAACGTCCTTGTTGCGCCTCAGGTTGCCGAGAAGCCAAAGCATGGAAATGGCCATAAGGACGAACACAAGGATCACATCGAAGACGAAATCAAGGCTCTGCTGGGCCACCACAAATCTCGACCAGCCGAAGGGAAGTCCGTTGTCGAGCAGCCACTCGGATTCAGCCTTCATATTCACCGCGAGGACACTGTCGACCAGGGTTTGGGCTTCATTGTCGTCGACCTGCAAATCATCGAAGTCGGTTCGGTTTTTGTCGACGGTCTTCCTAACATGCGTATTAACCTGATCAAGAGCCCCGGCAATGATCTCCTGATTGGCAAGATCGAGCAGACCGCATCCGAGAATGTCTCTACACCCACAGTGGAGGTCGAGAAATGCACAAACATGCTCTGCAGGTGGAAGGCCTCAGTCGCCGACAAGCTGAACAAGATGAAGATGCACGGCTGTGGTGGCAAGATGGGTGCCAAGGCTGAAACCAGCAACGCTCAACCTCACCACCCCCACGGCCACAATGGCCTGTTCGACAAGCCCAACGGCTGGACCCTGCTCTTCCGCAAGCTCACATCCCACATCATTCTCCCCGTGCTCGTGGGAATTGCTGCTGGTGTCACCGTGTCCATTGTAGGCATGATCGTTGGCACCCTTATGGTCGGTATTTGGCGCAAGGCCGTCCGTGGCCAGTCCTTCTTCCCCCGTCACCGCCGTCGTAGCCACTCCGGTTCTAGCCACCACAAGGCTGCCCGGATGGAGGCTGCTGCCGTGGAGGAGAAGGCTGGCCTGATGCAGGAAGATGCGCCGGAACTCCCACCTGCGTATGAGGACGAGGCGACCACTGGTGAGCCTCGGACCGTCGTCTAATGGATTCTATGTATCAGAACACCCTGGTCGGAAATACGCAGAATCATGAAATTGGAATTAGTAGGGTTGTGTGGCCGCTGCATGAAGAATGGCAATCACTAGGATTAGCAAGCAGCAGCTGCAACGCGTATCAAGGATGGCGTTCAGGAGGGCAAATACTGGGTATCAACGGCAACAGTTGGGTTTTTTCGAGGGACGAGTTGAGTCGGACCTTCATTTTCGAGTTTGTTTATAGGTCACTGGCATGTGTGCTCAGAATACCCACCACGCTCCTTCTCAAATCAACGAGATGATGATTATTGATGATTTTTGAAACCTTTCGACACTTAAGCGACACAAGTAACTACCTACTTAAGTAGGTAACCAATATTGTTCACCCTGTGTTTATTCCTGGCCCCCCAACAGCATCCACACCATTACACTGAGTGCCTACAATGAATCCCACTCGCGAAAGAGAAGACAATGGTAAGATGGTAAAGAGGAGAAAAAGCAGCAAAAAGAGAACCAGATGTTCTCAAGAAACAATTGATTTGCTTGTCCAGGGAGTCGAACCCTGAGCTCAACCTTGGAAGGGTTGAATGTTACCGCTACACCAAACAAGCTTGAAAGGTCAAATTCCTCAAGTCTTATATTTGTGGACTGGGAGTGGAGCCGCTCTATCCAGACAACATTGAATCTTGGGAAGCTCGGGCCGCCTCTCACTCAGTGGCGCGCTTCCCCATGTCCGTCCTCACGTGTAATCTTTTTTCCCCTGCTATGTGCCGTCAAATGTAGTAGGAGACAAGAAAGGTCAGGAATTACGTCTTTCTCTACTCGTTTCGTCCTACCAACCCAGGATCCGTTATGGCCTTGAAGACGGCGGCGCCGATGGCTGCAGTGGCGGCTGCGACAGAGGGCCGTCTTGCAATCTCTCGGGAACATGCCCGCCAGCTTCGCGCCTTCAGCACATGTGATGTGAGTTCCCGAGCGGAATACTAGACATTGTGGATCTATACTGATGCCATGTTTCAGGTTGGAGATGCGTTGGTGCGGCTTGGCTACAAGAACGGAGGGCTTTTACATGGGATTAGCTCAAGGGTGCCAGCCGCTGCCACTGGCACTCCATGGAAGATCTGTGGCCCAGCTTTGGTGCGTATTTCAATTTCACCAGTCTTCAAGACGACTGAGTTTTTATTCTTATTTTTTCTTTGGTGCTGGAAAGTCGTTCATGAGTCCTCTGTTTTTCTTTCGAATAAACACGCTAACGCATGGTAGCCGATCAGGATGTGTAGTTACGGGGGTGGTCCTGGCCCAGTCATGAAGCCTTTCGTGGAGTTCAGTGAGCCCGGAAAGATTATAATAATCGAGACGCCAGAGGGCAAGGCCTCAAAAGTGGCGGCCTGCTGGGGGGCGATAGAGTCCGTCAGGGCCAAGATGCTCCAGGCCGAGGGGGTAATCATAAGCGGCAACATGCGCCAAGTGAGCGACTGCTATGAGGTCGGCCTTCCGGTAAGCCATACGCGGCGCAACTGAGACTGAGCAGTGTTTCCGGCTCGAAACTCTGACAGTATCCCATATAGTCTTTGAGAGGACTGGCTGACTCGATATTTCGCACGACCGCAGGTATTCTCTCGGGGCACGGCCGCGTTAGGTACCAGGGAGTACATGCGCCTCGGCAAGGTCCGCGAGAAGATAACCATCGGCGGTATGGACGTCCACAACAACGACTTATTGCTGGCCGACGAGAACGGCGTCGTTGTCGTGTTGGAGCAGAAGCTCAAGCTGGTCATTGCCGCATGCGAGTACGGCGTGAAGCACAACAAGATGGTACGGCAGGCGATTGAGTCGGGAGCGACGACTGACGAAGCCTTTCTTCACGCGAGAACAATCCTGGGTAAAGATGCCAACGACAATATTGCCCCTTTACGACGGTAGTCGGATCAAAGGCTGCAGGAGGACGAAAAGTTATACGCATGGACGAGCATCTGGGGGAAGGTCTGACATAGGAGACAACGAGGATTCTATGCATATGGGTTGCAGTCCTCTTCCCCCTCCAGTATGCTTGGGTTGAGGGTTATCCCTCGACTCTGATATCGACCCTGTTGGACAACCCGGGGCCGTCAGGTGTAAGCAACCCAGCGGATATGGACTACACCAACATGGCAATACGGGTCAGAAACGCACAAGTCGACTACATCAGCAACTGCGGGGACTCTGAGTGTGGCCGGCCGTTGGGTCCACCGCTCGCGGTGGGTGGAAAGTGCATTGCTGAGTCGGAGAGCGACGGCGACTACGACGGCGAGTTCACTACCTAGGTACGGGAACATGGGCGATGCTACTCGATCAACATACCTTATGGTAAATGGCAAGGCTATCTCGAACCAGGGCTTCGCGGGCAGATTCCCATCTTTGCTCTCAATCCAAGCTCCGTACATTCGGCCCCCCTGAGTATCGATGAAAACATTGGCCACAATATCTCAAGGGCTCTTGATGTATTTGAAAGCGAAGGGGGCATCTACTTGGACACCGCAGTTGCCTATCTGGAAACTTTGACCGCACTCAAAAATCGCAAAATAAATGGAACTCTACCAATCGAATCCCAATTCTTTTCGGACACAGCCAATGCGCCAAACCTTGGCGGCAATTACACTTGACCTTCAGGAGTACGTTATCGGGCTTGCGTGCGTGCAAGGCTGGAAACGACAACGAGTTATTTCATCTTCCTTCGCTATCGTGGCCCATCAAGTACTCACGGGTTACGGCCACTTGAGCTCTGATATTACAGTCCCTCATCTCGCGGTTATCCAAGGCCATTCGGTCCCTAGCAGCTTCCAGCACGTCCATGATGGCTGTGTCGTCCTTTATTTCTTGCATTACATGTGTTGTGGCTCCTCAACACCTACATACGGAGTGATATTGACCTCAACTGAGACACAGTGGCTCTTCCCGGTTCACCCAGACTCGCCTAGCGAAGTCCCACCTGTCAGCAGTGTTCACTTTTCTTGGCCTTGCTGGTCTGATGAGAATCAGCTCCACTGGTGCCTGCTACCCGATGCATTCCGTGGAAGCACGGATCTACCTGCCCTACGTCAGTCTGTCGGAATACCACGCCCACGGGTCCGCAAGGTTACCTTGTGGGTTACAATGGCGTCTAGTATGTAGGATTTGGACCGTGGACCGCTTCGTTGATTGGTACTCTTGCAATGCATTAACTTGCTAAGGAGTAAGGCTTAATTGATTACGGAGACCTCGAAACTCCTGACTGCCATTGGCAATCCTATTGTCAACGGCTTCCATCTGGTCAAGGCTTGGTCGTCTTCATTGCTGTGCTTCTAACAGAACTCATAGACTCTCAATATCGCCCGCCTAAGAAACCAGGATTGGTTTGACGACCTTGCTATGCTTCAAGTCGGTAAGGACTTGAGACAGCTCTTCCATCTTGTAGTAGTGGACTAACTCGTCAAAGGGAAACTTCCCTGCCCTCCACAGCTTGATCAAGTACGGTATAAAGTTGCTCGGTACAGCGTCTCCTTGATGTGTTCCCCTGTAGTCGAACCCTCCGAGAAGCATCTCTGATACCATCAGGGGGGCTTCCGCGGCACCCCCTCCGACGCCGACCACCATCCCCCTTTTCTTGAGAGCAGAGGCGCCCTCCACAACAACGGAGCCAAGCCCGGCACAGTCAACAGCGAAGTTGACCCCTTTCCCATCGGTCCGTGCCTTTATCTCCGCCGCCACCTCGCCCTTCTTCTTGCCGGCCGAGCAGATGGTACTCGTGGCGAAGCCCGACGGGATCATATCGAGCTTCTCCTGCCGGGTGTCCACCACGATCACCTGGGCCGGCGCGCTCAGCCCCGCCGCCAGGGCTGCCGCCATGCCAACGGCCCCGGCCCCGAAGATGGCAAAGGTCGATCCTGGCGACGGCTTGCACACGTTGATCACGGCCCCCGCCCCGGTCTGGACGCCGCAGCTCAGCGCGGCGAACAGCCTCAGCTCCTCGCGCGTCGCGTCCACCTTGACGGCGCTCGTGTCTCTGACCAGCGCGTGCCGGCCCATAGAGCTCTGGCCGAAGAAGAAGGACCTGAGCGGGACGCCGTCGGCGCCGTTGCAGACAACACCACTCGGATCGTCCTCGTCCCCGCTGAAGTGCCCGCGCTCGCGGCTGAAGTTCAGCTCGCCCATGGAGTCGCAGTAGGGGTTCTGCCCCGACGAGCACATGGCGCAGGCACCGCAGCTGCTGTAGTGCAGGACGACCTTGTCGCCGGGCCTGAATGCCGACACCTTGGACCCCACCTGCTTTACGACACCCGCGCCCTCGTGCCCGAGGACCATGGGCGGCTGCGTGAAGAAGTGGCCCTCGGCGGCCTTGACGTCCGACGCGCAGACCGAGACGGCGACCGTCTCGACGAGCATCTCCCGGGCGCCTACCTGGTCGTAGTGGACGGTCTCCAGGGTGATGGGCCCGCCGGCCTCGCGGACCACGTACGACTGGCTTGTTACTGGCATGGTCTAACGTAGCTGGGGTATCGGGTATGAAAAGATTCTATATTGAGTGACTGTAAGTTTATGTGGCTTTTGGTGTAGTTTTGACACATGGCACGAGGAGCTCTACACATCAGAGCAGATGAGTGAGATAACGATTTATGTATCGTATGTGTGTAGAACTTCGAATTACATATGATAAATACGGGAGATAACCAAGGTAATTCATCGGATGTGGCCTAGTCCCACAGCCGCACCCACGCTACTGTACTCACTGCCAAATAAGGGTTTAGATATTAAGAGCAGGTCTTGCCATGAGAGAGCTATTGCTTCAGACTGAACGAAGCACCGTGGACCCTGTGAGGTGCGGAGAAGAAGACCCCACTAGCCTATATGTAGGGATCATGTCGATCCACCGAGTAAACCCCCAGAGCCTGTCGATCTCTTCCCCTTCCACAGGTTAGCACGGACTGATGGTGGGCATGGGCCAGCTGCATGGCAATGGATATTTGTCTGGAAACCTCTCCCCCCCTACACTAATGTGTTGACGTGTCGTGCGGAGATACATGAGACATCCGGCAGCTAATCAAGGTAGCTGCTAATGACCAGCAGTTGATAAACCAGGGAGAATACTGAAACATTGAAATACATATGGATTTGCTCTACTCTAAATGGTGGCTTCTGAGGTTTCAATGTTGAGCAACTCATTGCTATCTTTGTTACACTTGGTACGGATACGCTCGGGGGGGGGGGGGGAGGCTGGAGGTCCCCAACGCAAACATATACGTGTGAGAATGACCATTATGGGCTTCATAAAAAGACTGTAGGCAACAATGGAACAATATAATAACGGAAAAAGACAATGAATCAACATCTTGGCTTATTCCCTCTTCAGGTCGCAAAGGTGTTGTCGGGTGAAGGTCGAGTACTATACGTGGTAACAATTCGAGTCTTTGTTTAGCTGAGACATATGTATCAAATGCAACTGGGGTTGAGGAAGTATTCTGAATTGATAATATATATACATGTTATGGCTTCCAAAAATGAACTCCGCAAAGCAAACTTCCTTCTGCAACTAGTCACACTTCCAGACCATCTGGCGCATGAGTTCGACACCCCAGTGCCACGACCTCGTCCTCGGCCTCATTGTATCATGCCTTGACCTTTTTCTTCGGCGGTTGTTTTACTTTGTCGATGGCATCAGAATCTCGCTGTCGCCTCCAACCCCGACCTTCAGCCTCCTGATTGGCTTTATCTCCAACTTCATCAACCTTTTTGACGTCCTCCCATTTTACAATGCCAGGAACACAAATCGTCAATGAGTCCGGAGTGTTGTATTCCGGATCACCGTTGAAGTCCTCAGGATCAATGTGACCCTCCAAAATCACACGAAACACCTTCTTCTTCGTGATCGGATCTAAGGTCCCATCCAAGACTCCTCCCATCTGGCTCCAGTCTAGGCCGCCAAAGATTGGCTCCCGCATCGATCTCTTGGCTCTCTGGACCGTATCACCGCTGACGCAGCCCCAATGCCTGTAGCGATAGCCTGGGGGGATATAATAACAGGGTCTCTGAAGGGACCCTTGGGCATCTGCTCCGGTCGCAGCGCGCCACCAGATCCTTTCGCCAAGGATGAGGTCTCCCTTGCGGATCTTTCGGTCCGGGTGGGGGCACTGCTGCGTGATGCAAAGGCGTCTGTTGTTTGGAGCCACTTCGACTCGCCAGGGAGTCTTTGCTTCTGGCATGTTGGTTCTTGGTGTAACTGTGTGTGTGTGTATGTGTATGTTTATGTTTATGTGTGTGTGCGGTTTACAAGACCTGCAGCCTGTCAGGAGAGAAAATAAAATAGGAAATGGTATTTTGATGATGAACACTGCAGCTCTTGAATTCGCCTTTCTCAGCTGGATATTTCTGTATATTATATATTTTCAGCATTACATGTATACATTATTAGAAGCACAAGAAGCCTATAAAGTAGGCAAATAGAGGGCTTGTGGTTGTGGCGAGATACATCGTTGCCCAATCTTCAATTCTTTGTACATCTCTCAAAGCTTCTCATACTCTGTGAAATGCCACCCAGCCACATGCTTGGAAAACTTGTGAATGCATTGTTCCTGGCCCTGTGAGAAAGCCACGGTGGGTATGGGCAGTAGCCCCTAAAGGGGTTCTGGAAATCCATGTTGGTATCTGAAGACGGGGTGTCCGTACATGAAAGGAACTGACAAATGATGTGTAAGATATTATGAGCCGGGCTAGACACTTTTGGCAGGAATAGCAAACATCCTGGTAACTGGAAACGGGATTGAACATGTCGATTCTCTATTCTTCTGTTTCAATACAGCACCTGAGTATTGTTCATCTAGCGGTGAGCTTGAACCTCTCACTTTCTTTCCACAAGTATGCTTGGCTTCACCTTGAATGTTGGCCAACTAACATAATGCACTTTCTCCCATAATTATGATATACACATCCACCGATCTTGGGATTGCGCTTTGCCAAACACCTTGACCTACACGAAAACTGTGGACGTTGGAAAATTGAATTCTATAGGGTCGCTCTCCAGGATTCGTATTAATATCCACGGGGTAACGGGTGTTCTGCTCGCAACTACGCCGCGCTTTCCACGTCTTGAATTTACCATCTGCAAATGACGTAGAAAAGTCGAAAGCATTTATTTAGGTGTTGACTATTGAAATAGTGCTCCAGGAGTGGCAATGCATGTGGTGTTGAGTATTGAAATAATGCTCCAGGAGTGGCAATGCATGTGGTGTTGAGGGCTGAAAAGTTGGACATGCTGGGACTGCAACCAGGCTCTCTCCAGTCACAAGTTGTGCGTATGCGCAAGTGCGTGTTGATGACCATATTCCACGTATAGGTAGGTGATGTTTTTGGAAAGGTTCTACAGCTACGAGTCTCCTGCGATAAAGCACGTAAATATGTTCAAGCCCAGCACTTACTAACCTTGCTCATAGGCTTGAACCAACATTGGCAAAAAGTAACGCGAGTTGAATTTTCTTCAGAATCATAAATCTCGTTGCAGTGGTAATACCATCAATCAGTCAGGCACGCGTCTCCGCTTGTCAACGTCGCATGCGTCGTATCTTCGAGGCAACCAACCTCATCCGCCAATTCCCCTCTCCAAATCACCAATCCATCTCAATCCTAGAGCCTCGAACACCTCTCACATAGCCCCAGCGACAGCAGCAACGCCGAACGCAGCGGCGCCCACCACACCTCGATAACGTGAGGCGATAATTTCCGATTTTAGCAGGTTTCGGCTCCTAAGACATTATCTTATATATGTTTCTAGAGTGTATTTTCGAGTATAATATATATTTCTAAAGTATATTTCGAGGTTAAGACCTGTTTCTAAAGTAATTTCGATATCTACCTTAAAACAGGTTTTTAGAGTATATACATCTCGAGCATTTTCGAAGTAAGACCCTTTATCTGGCCCCTTCCCTTTAAGGCTAGAACTGTTCCCGTAAAGGTTAAGGGTTTTACAGCCTATATAGCCTTAGCGCTTACCTCGGTAGTCGGGCCCGTTCTAGGGTTTTATTAGGCGGCGTACTTACGTCGAACCCTTAGCTATATAAACTTACTTCTTTACCCCTTCGTCTTTAATTCTATTCTTCTTTCTTATAACTAACTTTTTTAACCTTTTAGCCGTTAGCTCGTACTAATAAGTGTTAACTTAAAATTAAAGGTTAAAACTATAAAACAGATCTAAAAGCTAAATCGAAAATACTGTTTAAAAAAGAAAAGGCTAAGGTAAAGTTAAAGGCTTCGGCTAAGTTAAAAGCCTCGGCTAAGCTAAAAGCTTCGGCCGAGCTTTCTACCTTATCTTACCGTTCGGGTAGGAAAAGGCTAAGTAGTATTACCGCTTTAAGTAGCGATAATAAGTAGCCCGGACTTAATACGCTTACTAATATCGTATTTAATAATACGTATAAAGCTTAAAAGACCGGAGCCGCTAATACTATTACGATCTAGTTTCCGTAAGACTATTTTAAACTAAACCGGGACCTAGAGATACTACTCGCTCTTCCGGACCTAAAATAATTCCCGGAGGTTATCGATAAGGCGACGTTTAAAGCTATCGCTAATACCTTAAGTATATCGTAAAAGTATAGGCTCTTTATAAATTTCGGATTCCTACCTATATATAAGATCTATACTAAAGAGAATAAAAGTAACCGCTTAATTTTAGATTAATAAAACCCGGTACCGGACGCTTTTACTTTTTAAAAGAAGCAGCCTCGGAGCCTTTTTAAGGATAAAGTAAAAAGTAACCTTAACTTTATTAGCTATAAGTATAATAAAATTACGTTATTTTACTCGCTTATAGCTATTAAAAAGAGTACGGAAATCGTCGGCAAGATTTTTAGCCTTAATAAAGTAAAATATATATATATATATTAGACTTATATCGGTAAGTAAGCGACCTCTTTCCTTTATATCCGGTTAGTACTAAATAATACCGACGAACCTTAATAATTTTAACACTATTTAGTACTAACAGACTTCGATAATCTTATACTATTTAGTATTAACAGACCTCGATAATCTTAGCACTATTTAGTACTAATAAGACTTAAATAAACTTAGCACTATTTAATACTAACGGACTTTAATAAACTTAGTACTATTTAGTGCTAACAGACCTCGATGATTTTAATACTATTTAGTGCTAACTATCTATAAATAATACTAATAACCTTATAGCGTATACGTTCTACAGCCCTTTAATTAAAGCTAAACTATATAAGTTCTGGTTATACCTATATACCTTAGTAAACGTATATAGATAATATATTGAACTAGTTAAAGGGTTTTAAAACCTTAGCCTAAAGCGGATTTATAAGTCGGTATTTAATAACCCGAAATAGCCGGTTCGCTTAATTAGAAATAGTAACGTCGGAATACTTTAACCTAAGAAGATTAATATAAACGTAACTATAAATATAGCGATTTTATAGTACTTTGTCTATTACCTTATAAGTATTTACTTAAATACGGAAGACATTAAACGGTATAAACGCTATAAACCGAGTAAAGAATTTCTGTAAAGCTTCTTATATAATAACTTATTTTACGGCCTTATATCGTATTTAATATATATCCGATAGTAGTATACTTTCGAGTTTACTACTATTAAGAAGTTTAACAGGTTAAACTCGAATAGAAAACCTCTCGATAGCGAGAATACTATCTAGACCTATATATATACTACCGTTACGTAATATAAACGATTTATAAGCGATAATATCGAAAGTATTTCGGATAATACGGCCTTTTAGTCGGTTATAGATATATCTACGGTATTCTGCTAACTATATAACGAAATAAAAAACGTTTTTATCGAAGCTTTAGAAAACGCTTACTAAAACCTTTAATATCGTATAAGATTCTTAGCTAAAACGTTTTAATATAGCCGGCTAAACCGTAGCCGTATAAAAGGCCGCTAGCGAAACTATAAAGCCGAGGTCTTCGACGTTATAGCTAACATTCCCTTTATAAACTACTAGACGGTATTAGCTATAATCGAAGAGATCTATATTTAAGGTTTTTTAAAAAAGCTATATATTATATTTATCTAAAATAAAAATATTTTTTAAAACTTTAAAATCTTACTACTTAAGACTTTTAGTATCGAGTAGTATATCGCCGGCTTTAATATAAACGTCGCCGTACTTACTATAAGTATTAAAAAAGACAATAAAAAGGTCGATAAAGACGGTAGCGGCGTTTTTATATAAAGTAAGTATTAAGACAGACTAAAATAATACTACGTAATATTAAATCTTTTACTTTCTCGACTCTTAATTAATATCGATTTTATAACTATACTCGATAAACTTAATATATATAATAAAAAGGCTAAAGGCGACGTTAAGTATTAAAACCTTCGTATAAACCGGCGAAACAGTAAAGATAGGAAGCTTTTAAACTTATACGGTATTAAACTTAAAGAGTTTTAAGTTATTAGTAAGCCTTATTTCTTAGTTAGTATTTATTAATACTAATATTAACGCTTTCCGTACCTTTTAATACTAACCTACTTTAATATAGTTTATATACTAACTAGCTAACTAAATATATACTGTTTATAACTTATAGTAAACAGCGTAATATATAGCGCCTTGCTTATTAATAAAGTCGGTATAAGTAAAACCTTCGTTTTTTTAATAAAACGTAAGATAGCTATTAATAACCGTTTAGCCGTTTTAGCCGAGCTAAACCTTATTAAGGATAAAGATACCGGAAAGCGTATAAAGTTATATATACCTACAATACTTATACTACCTGTTATTATTATCGAGTAATACTTTAACGAAATTTACCGGTTTTTTTTATTAAAGACTTTTTATATCCGGTTTTACTATAGTTCGAAGAGTAATACTAGCTATAACCCCGGTTTTTAATAAGCCGTAATAATAACCGACTAGCTTTATACTAAGATAAAGCTTATCGTTTAAGAAAAGAATACCTCGAAGGTAAGATTTAGGCTTTAAAGTTAATATTAAATAGTATTAATATCCTTCTTCTTATCGGTATTATTTAATATTAACTACTTTAGTTAACTACTAATAGTTAAATATAAAACAGAATATATATAAGATTTAGCTTTTCTTTTACTTTATTTCGGTATTCCGGATACTAAAGAAAACTTAAAGCTTTAGCTTCGTTAAAGAGAAAGGTAATTTACTATTCGACTATAGCTTATAAGAATACGATATATAAAACTTAGTCTAAAAGTTTAACGAAAAAAAGATAACTTATATTCGTAAAATAGTATCGGACGTATATAAAAATAAGTCCTTTTAACGTAAGGCGGATATAGTATAAAAGTTAAACTTATCCTCCGATAAAAAAAAAGCAGACCTTAAGTTTTACGTTTTAAAAAACCGGGAGGCCTATAACGCCGACTATATTAGTAATAGTATTAACGATAAGCTGTTTAAGTAAGATAACTAAGTTAACGATAATAATATAAAAGCTAAGTACTAAGTTAGTTTACTCGGTAAAAAGCTCGGAATCCTTGTTAATATCTATAATAAACTACTTTCTATATAGATAAATACTAGTAAGCTTTTAACATTTATAGATAAAAAGATAAAAAAAGATAAACCTATAATACTTAAGTTCTTTAACTATTATTAAATAATATAGTTTTTATTTAGGTTCTACTTTTAATATATTATCTTCGATAAGTATTAAATAGTACGAAACCTTTATACCGGATAGTTTCGGCTTATATATATAGTAATTTATATAGCTTATTAGCTAAACTATAAAGATAGAAAAACTAGCTTAGCCTTTTTAATTATAATATTTGTTACGTTTACTATTAATAAAATTATAAACTACTACGGTTTTACTTTTTTATTTTAGTAGAATATAGACTTAGATAATATAGCTTTTTTTAAGAAAGAGCTTATAACAGATATTAAAAATAGCGTTTTAAAGTTCTTACTAAAGGCTATATCTTAAAAACGGAAAGCGGCGTTTATTTATATATATACGTATTATAGTTAGTAATAGTAGACGTTATCTCTCGGCTTATAAAGTATACAGAATACCGGTAAAGACTATAACGGCCGAAATATTATAAAAGCGATACTTTAATATATTAGAATATACCGGAAGATAAATACGATTACCTGTTTCCTTAAGTACGTTAATAGTAAGCCTTAACTAATCTGCCTCCGCGATAGTATTCTTTCGTATATAATAAAGATATATAAGCTAGAATACAGAATTAATAAGTATCTTATAAACGATTATATAAATAACTACTTTTAAAACTTTACGTTAAGCGATAATAATACCGGCGTAGTTAAAAATAAGATCGAGCTACCTTTAAAAGGAAGCTAAGTCGAAGCAGCTATCGATAATAGTAAAAAGGCAGCGCCTTATTTAAACGCCGGTATCCTTTATATACTAATAATCGTATTAATAGATATACTTAGTTATAACGCTATACTAAGTAAAGACGTTATAAAGAATATATCGGAAGAGGTTACCGTAAACGACCTTATCGAGTCCGGAATTTAGTTAGTCTAAGTAAGAGGCGGTAAAAGGAAGAAAAAGAGTATTTAATAAGCCGTTAAAAAAATAGCTAACTAAAGCAATAGCCCGATTTCCTTTAACGCGAAGTATATAAACGCTATCCTTTATAGTACCGAGGATTTAAGCTTATCGTATTTTTAACTTTTTATATATAAATCTAACCTATATAACTTTATTTTTACCGAGCAGAAAGCTGTCTTTAGCTATATTATCTATAAGTCGCTAATTAACTGCCGTATACTAAAGCTAATCGTTAAGTAAGTCGTTAAGTAAGAAAAGACCTTAATTATAGTCGCTACTCTTTAAAAGTAACTATAAATATAAGTCCTTTTCTCGTTAGTACTATTTAATACCGATAACCCTTAATCTTATTCGTACTATTTAATACTAATAACCTTTTTTTTTATTAGCATTAAATAGTATTAACAGTCTTCCCTCTATTCGTACTATTTAGTGTTAATAACTCTTATATTATAAGCTAACTATTTAATAGCCTCTTAGTTACTATTTTAAAAAAAGCCTCTTTATCGGTTTTATCGATCTACGCCGGTATAACCTCGTTAAAGAAGGCTATATATATTTCTAAGTTTAACGATAGTATATCTAATATTAACGTTTTAGTATTAAACTAGCGGTATAAATCCGCCGGCTTAAACCTTTACTATTATTATTACTATAGTATCTAAGTTTAGTATCTTTAGAACTTCGGTACTACTATATAGTCTTTCGGGCATTTTATCTAAGTTAACTAGTATATAAAAATAACGTAAATTATACTATAGGTTAACGATACTATTTATAACTACTTCGAGTATAAGGTATATATAAAAAAGGTATAAATACTTACTACCGAGCTTATATTCCCCGACTAGTTAAAAAAGCATATTAAGTTTAAGACTTTTATAGTATATAAGATACTATATATTATCTAAAGCTAGCCTTTTAACCGTTACGTTTAAGATATTTATTACTTTAAGGTTATCGAAGACTTTAACTTAGTAGTTACTTATAATATTACCGAGTTCTATAAGTAGCTCGGGCTACTATTACTAAGTACTTTAAAAAAGGAACCCTTCGAGTAAAACTTTTTAAAAAAGCTCGACAATAAGCTAAATACTTTTCTTAAAACGTAGCTTACCGATAACAACCTTAGCTGTAATCTTAGCTAAAAGGTTATAACTAAGCTTTTAACTATAATAATCGATAAAGCTAGCGAAACCGTAAGTTAAGTAGATAGTATACAGAAAAAGATAGCTAATATAACCTTTAGTAGTATAAAGAAGAGGAAGGTATCGGCGTTAAAGCAAATCCTTAACAGTAATAGCCTTACGGCTAAGTAGTAGAAGCGAAAAAAGGCTAAAAAGGCTAAAAAAGCTAAAAAGGCCGAAAAGGCTAAAAAGGCTAATAAATCCGAAAAGGCCGATAAGTCCGAAAAGGCTTAAAAGTTTAAGTATCTAACCTTAATAAAATACAGGTAAAGATACGATTAAATTAAGTAAACCGGACCTTATACTTTATAAGATAACTAGATAAATAGTCGAAGGTAAAAGCTTAAAAACTCGATAGTCTTTTATATTTAAGCTTTACTTAATAAATAACCTACTCTCCCGAAACGTTTTCCTAATTAATTAATACTTATTAATACTATTATTTATTACTCTTTTATACCTATTAGTACTAACTCGTTATTTATAACTTATTAGAAATAAGTCTTCGGATCCTTATAACTATTATTTTAAAGTATACTAATTAGGTAAATAATTACGTTTACGTAACTATAGAATAATATAACCTATATAACTTTAACCGTCGAGTTAGTAATCGAGATATTACTACTTATAATAGCTAGCCGATTTATATTACTTTTCTTTTCTATTACTATAGTTTATAATATAGTATCTACCGAAACCTTTATAGTATAGAAAGTATATAAAGATAAGCCGGCTAAGTTAGTCTTAACTAAAGGTATTAAAGCTTATACTCTCCGAAACTATTTCTGTAGTAAACTAAATAACGTCGAAAATATCTTAGTTTAGTTTATACGCGTTATATAAGATATATACTTTAAGCTTAACGGCCTTATATACGCCTTAATAAACCTTAAGCTCGATAAGAAAGAGCGTCGTATTTTAGCCTTCGAGGTTCGAGTAATAGAAAAAAAGTAAAGCGTTTTAAAGTAAGAGCGTTTAATAAACGAAAGAGAAAGGCTTATAAAAGTCTCGGACTGTTAGCTTGAAGATAAAGACGTTAACGTATAAAGGAGTAAGCAGTATATCTAAAACTAAAAGGTATAAGTTAAAAGTTAAAAGCGATATGTAAATAAATATATATAGTCTATCTCTTAAGCCTTTATAAAGGTTAAGTTTTTAAACGTTTAAGCTAAGCAGGATATAGGCGTTACTAAGTAAGCCGTTTCGAAGGGTAAAGTAGGGATTTAATAAGTCCGGAAAGCTATAAAGAATTTAGTTAATATTTTAAAAGGTATAGAAGCTATAAATTAAAGGTAACTATACCTCTTTATTAACCTAACTAAAGGCTTATTAAACTACAGTATAAAAAGGCAGACGTTCGCCGGTAGAAAGGACTTAAAACTTAAACTAAAAGGTAATATTTTATAGGGTATAAGGCAGGATAGATAATATTACTATTTATATTACTACTTAAATAACAGATAGTATAAGATTAATCGTTATAAAGAAATAGGCCTTTAAGATATTTAAGTAATTCGTTACTCTTTTTTACTATATCTATTATTACTATTAACACCGTTATTACTATTATCGCCTTAATAAATATTAGCGATTATCTCTTTATTATAAAGCACTTAATATACTATTATTATATTAATAGTAGCGTCTGTTAGTTTATAGAGTAAGATACTTATCGACTTTACCGAGTTAACTAAACGCTTTAAGTTAGCCGGATTAAGCTTAGCCGTTATCTTTTTAATAGCTTTAAAAAGCTTACGGTTTATTATAGCCTACTTTTTTAATATACCGCCCTTAGCCGGTTTAGTAGCGGTATTAAGTTTTTATATTTAATATACCGGCGTTTAATCTTATTAGTATCGGAATATTTAGTTATAAAAAAGACTTACTATATTGAACCGCGTTTTAGTATTAAGAACTTTAAAGATATCGATAAGGTCGTTTATAAAAAGGTCTATACTTATTAACTATTTTTTATTAATAGCAGACAGGCGTTAAAGCCTTATATCGAAAGGGTTAGCTTATAGAGTAATTTCGACTTTATTAGCTATAGTCGAAAGCCGGGAAGTAATATAGATTATAGCCGAGAAGATATCTTTCTTTTTAGTATTAAGTATACTAACGTCGAAACGATTATAGACGTAGTCGACTATACGGCTTTTTTAAAGGCCGGCGGTAAGACGGATAAAGGTAAAAATATCGCTAAAGTAGCTTTTAAAAACGTTTAAGTTATATATAACTTAGTAAATAACGTTATTAAAGCGGCTATATTTATAGCTACCGGTAATAAAAAAGAGGTTATACGTTCTGTTTCTTTCTTTAAAGCTACGAAAAGACTTAAACTAGTAGTTATAATAGTAGTTTAAAAAAGGTAAAGTAAGAGTATTTATTATAAAAGGTAAGGTATTAGTAAGAAGTTAATATACAGCCGATAATAAAAAGCTTAGATTCTTTAATAAATATATAACTAACGGTATACTAAAGTATTATAAGATATTCTAAATAGTAGTAGCTTAATTTAAGGTAATAAAGAGACAGGCCTACCGCTATACTCGCCTTTAAAAGGATAGGCTTACTATTTAAAGGCTTTATTTATAGTAAACTATTATAGTCGGAAACAGATATAAATTATAGTTAATAAAGTTATATTACACTTTTTTATTTAGCTAATACACTGTATTAATAATACTTAGACTTTAAAGGATAAAAGCGAAACGTTATAAACCTAAAGATAACTCCTTTATAATTTAAACGTTAAGGAAGATAAAGTTATTTATAAGTATAATAGTATAGTAAGATAACTATAAAAACTAAACTACTACTTTTTCTATCTAAGAACTAGTAGCTATACTACTACTTTTAGCCGAAAAGTACTATTTTTTAAAATAAAATAAAAATAAAAATAAAAAAGCTATTTAAAACTAAAATAAAAATAAAAAAACTATTTAAAACTAACCTTTAAACTAAAAAAAGAACTACTATAAAACTATAAAATAAAAACTATAAAATAAAAACGATAAAAAAAAACACTATTATTATAACTATTTAACCCGGTATTACTATACCGTTAAAGATAAGTAACTGTTTAAGCCGCTATTCGGTATTACCTTTAAAGACTAAAACCTATTTCTCTTATAAGGTTTAAAGATTTATATCTTTAGCCTAAGATAAGTAATAAAACTGTATTACGTTTAGCGATTACTACGTTAAGATAAAACACTATAATAATCTAAAAGGTAAAAGTATTAACGAGATAAGTAGTAACTAATACTTTATAAAGGGTTTTAAGGTTAGTTACTTAAAATTTCCTTATAGGTTTTATAATAACTACCGGGATTATAAGGAGTTTTACAGAAGGGTACGGATAGAGAAAGGGGGTAAGGTATAGTAAAAGCTATACGGCCTTTAACGTATATTTTTAACGGCGGCAGGTTTTATTAATAATAGTATTCTAATATATAGGTATCTAGTATATAAGTATTAAGAGGTTAGCCGCCTTTAATACCTTAGTACCGGGTTTCTACGATATAAAATAGTATATTTAAAAGCGGTTTTAAGGCAGATAAGGACGGGGATAATACAGGTTATTATTATTATTCCGGCGGTATATTCGCGATTAAGACTATTTAAAACACTTAAGCCTTTATTAAAAGAGCTACCTAAGGCTAGCCGCTTAAGTAGCTCTTTTAATAAAAGCTTAAGAGAGGTAGCTAGACTTAATACCTTAGTAAGGTATTTAAAATAGGTAATATATTTTGCTTTTAGTATTAAACTAAGTATAGCTTTTTATATAAAATACCTAGCTAAATACTAAGCTAAGTATTTAAGTATAGTCTTATAAATCCCTATACTTTATACCGCTACTATTATACTACTAATTCCCTTTTATCTATTAAATAGTTATAGATATTACTAAAATACTTATTAACTACCGCGTTAAAAAGCTTTCGCGTTTTTAGCTTAAGATCTTTTATTAAAAGTCTTTAACTTTCTATACTTTACTGTACTATAAAAAGTTATAAATAGCCGAAGAATATATCGGCCTTTTAAAGGATAATATCGAGAAAGCCGTTAACCGTTTTTTTAATACCTTTAGCTTTAACTACTTTAATAACCTACTTTATAACAGACTTTAAAAGGGCGAGCTAGCTATCGGCTAGTTTTATTACTTTAAAGTCGTCGACGCGATAAAGACTACTAGTATCGATATTCTTACTTACTTAACCCCTGCTTAGCTCGATACCGTCGATAACGTTATAGCGATTTACTACTTTAAAAAGCAGGCGGAAAACCGCTAACGGATAGTTTATAAGTTCCTCCGAATTATAAAAAAAGGCTTAACGCTTAAGCTTAAGTAAATCTTTAACGTTATAAACCTCGGAGATTTAACGAATATCGACTACCTTTCGGACGGTATTACGTAAAAGAATAATAAGTTCTTATAGGTATAGAATAATACTAAAGATAAAGATAAGGAAAAAGATAAAGAAAATAGAGAAAAAGAGGAGGAGGATAAAGACGAGGATAAAGATAGAGATAAAGATAAAGGCGAAGACGATAAGCTATAAAGCCTTACCGGTAGAATAAAGCTAACTAAAATAAGTAAGGGAGTTAGTTTTATAACCTGTTTATATAAAACGAGGATTATATAAGCTAGATAATATATAACCTTTATAAGATAGTAGCAGATATATAAAGAACTTTATCTTTAGAGAGGGGCTTATATAGAACTAATAGATCTTACTAAAGTCTAATTCTATTTCCGGGATAGCTATCGACCTTTATATTAATATAAACACCTTTTAGGTTTTTTAAAACTATAGTACGATTAATACTTCTGTTTACGCTTTCGTTATATTAGCCGTTCGGCTTAACTAGTTTAGTAAAGTAATATAAGTAACGACTACGGTATTATACGTTACTACTACGAAAGGTTAGTAAACGGTATTACTTATAGGAGGACGTTTACGCGGTAGTAGAATCTTTACCGTTATATATATATATAATACTAAGGATAGCCGAAAGCTGTTAGTTATACCTTTATTATCGTCGGGCTTAAAGTATCGCGCCGGATTACCTTATCGCCCGTTACGCCGCCTTATACTCTTATACCCCGCCTTTTACTCTTCGTACTACCCCGCCTCTCGCTTTAAACGCTACCTTATATCTCGATTAATAGCCTGTTTAACTAGCTAGCTTAACCTCCCGACCCGAACCTCTTAAAGTACCGTTAAAACTACTATAGTAACTATTATAATACCTTACCCGCGTATAATACTAAAATCTCTAAAAAGACTTACTAATAAAAAGGCATCGCTTAGCTTATATATAAGGCTAAATAACGGCTAAACCGGCGTATTATAAAGCTTATAAGCTTATAGGGCGTAGCAGACTATTACGTTAATACTTATATACTTTTAACCTTAAACTAGGCTATCGTACCGTCCGAAGTTTTAACGTAAAAGTTTAAACCGGTAATATATATTAAGATCTCGTTATTATATGTTATTTATAAAAAAGGTAACTATATTACGCTTCTGTTTAAAGTATAAGCTTAGTTCTCGACCTAGTCTTATAACAGTATTTAGTTTAATAACTTTATCGAATATAAGCTATTTATTAAATATAACAGAAGCTATATATACTATAACTCGCTATATATTAACCCGAACTATATTATATAAAAGCCGTGCGATATTAACTAATCTAAAATAAAGTGCTACGACTATACCCTTATCTTCCGTTAAAGCGGTCTTCCTGTCCCGGTAAAGTGTTTAAAATATAGCCTACCTTGTCTTCTTTAAGTAAGTCTTGTACCTATCTATATATTATAAGCCTTAACTAACGTAATAGCATATATCTTTTATAATACTCGAACGTGTTTTACTTTAGATCTAAGTACTTAAAGACGCTTACAAGCTACTAAAAGGTTTTACCCTTAAACGCCCGCAGTAGTATACCTTTCTTATATTCGAAGCTACGTTACTTTTTTAGTTTTATAAGGGCTTCGCTGTTACGTTAGACCTACGTTACGTTTACCGGGCTAAAGTATACGTAAGGGTCGACCGGCTTTAGCTTATTTACCCTTTTTACCTTACGGTTAGGTCTTTTACGTAGGTTGTAGCCTACTAAAGGCATCTGCTTTTCTACTACGCTAAGTAGCCGGAAGCCGGCCGGCTATTAAAAGTTTAACGTTCGGCGGCTAGCTAATAGGCGTACTTTAAAGCGTAGCTTAAGCCGTCTTTAAACAAGCCGATAATAAAGAAAGTCCGATAGGCTTTATAGCCGGGGTTTTAATAACGTTACGTAAAGGTATAACGTTTAAAGAAGTAAAGGCTATAGGTCCGAGGTCTCGAATCGTAATGTTTTAAGGATTTAATTAATTAAGTATTATCGTATCGTTTAAAGTATTTTATTTAAGTATTAATAAAACCCTTTTTATTAAATAGTACTTTTTAAGTTAATACGTCGCTACTATCTACCTGCTACCTACGTTACTACTTACGCCGCTACCTACGCTACTATCTACTACCTACGCCTACGCCTACGTCTACTACTTACGCTATTACCGTTACCGTCGGTTAATCGCCTACTATTACCGTTACCTAATTATTATTTAATACTCTGTCTACTATCTACTATCTACTGCCTACTACCTACTACCTATACTATCGCCGTCGCCGTTACTATCGGTTAATTACCTGCCGTTACCGTTACCTAATACCGTTATCTACTACTACTACTACTACTACTACTACTACTACTACCGAGTAGTAATTATTATCGACTTAAAAGTATATTATATTATTTAAGTATATATCTTAATTACCCTTCTTATAGTCCCTTCGACTTTAGTTTACCTTATAGTATATTATAGTAAGCTTTGTTATATAAATTATAATCCCGATAAATTTATTTTATATAGACGATTAAAAAATCGACTTACTACTACTAAACTTATCTTTATAAACTATTATAGAAAATATTTAGTTACTTTAAAGATAAAGTAACCGATATTACTATAATCCGTCTTATTTTAACTAAATAAAATCTATTTAATAATAAAAGCAGTTAATATATTACTATAGTTCTTTAACGTTATAGCCTTATTCGTCCCTACTATTAAAAGCCGTGTTTTTATATAAAGTATTAAAACCGAAACGTTTTATTTAATCGGCTATTCTGTCTATAGTATTATATATCCGGTCGGCGTTATACGCGATAATGTTAAACTACTACTAGGCTATTTCTTAAACAGTATTAAACACTACTTCGGCTTTATTTTTAATTTAAGCCGCCTGTCTATTAACCTTTACGATAGCCTCGAAAAATATATATATAACCTCCTTTACGTTTTAGTCTTCTCTACTACCTTTTAAAATCGAAGTAACCTCGGAATACTTTTCTTTAATTACCTTAATAAAGTCGACTAAAAGATTTTAAGCCCGGCCCGGGTTCTTTATAATAAAGCTTATAAAGGTAGCAGGTACCTTATCCTGTCTTTAAAGCCTTTAAAGCCGTATAAAGCCTTATACGATTTTACCTATAAGGTTAAAGATAGTACGTCTCGAGGTAAAACTACGACTAAAAACCGATAATATAAACTATATAGAAATATCTTTTATATCCGATACTAGCAGGGATAATATAAGCTCGCTTACTTATCTTTAATATAAATTCTAGTATATAAATAAAAAGCCCGGCGGTATAGTAGTTAGCTTACTAAAGGTAAAAATACTAGTATTATAAAAGGTAAAGGTATTATTTCTCTCTTATAGCTAAGTTTCGGTAACAGTACCTAGCTAACGTTTAGTAATCTCGAAGATAATACCTTAAAGGACCTATACTTTAATAACGTTACTATCGAGCTATAAGCTATACTCTTCCCTTTCGTATGTATATATAGGCTTTACGTTTATCTCCGAAGCTTTACCTACGTCCTTATATACCGTTTTAAAAAGGCTATACGATATCCCTACGTCGTATATAACGGTATACGGTAGCAGCTCTTTTTTAGTTTACTTATCTTAACTAATTCCGGGCTTTAAGAGTATACGCTCCTTATAATACAAGTATAAATCGAGAAGGTTTTAGTAGTTAAAATAAGCTTTTATTAAAAGTAGTATAATATATTTTTAGCTAAAAAATATATTAGGCTAAGAACAGGTATATTCGAGATAACGGTATATAGACGTTACTAGCTAAGACTTAAGTTAGTATATATAAGCGTTATAAATAACAGGCGGAATAGCTTTTTACGTTATTTATTTACTCGGTTTTCGGCTTATAAACGTTTAATTTTTAGCTAACGCTAAGCAGTAATATATATATATAAGGTAATATATATATATAAGGCGGCGGTAATAGTAGTAGTATCGGTATTAGCTCGGGTTTATCTTTATACTACAGCTACGGTAATAGTAATATTAGTATCGACGGTTTAATAGAAAAGCAGCTTTACGTTTTTAAGCTAGGATTTCGTATCTATATAAACGATTATTACTTCCGATAAATAATCTTAGCCTTATATCCGATAGGTTAGAAGGGCTATATACTTATTTCGGATATATATTTAAATAGTATATTTTATACCGTTATAATTTATTTAAATTAAGCTTTAAAAGATATTAGTAGTAAACTTAGTCTTCTTTACTAAATATCGCCTCTTTAGCTACTACTTTAGTATCTAATAAATACATCTACGGCTTTCTTTATCTCCCTTTTTCTATAACGTTATCTAAGTAAGTTACTTTATTTTAACAGTATAAAAACAGAAGCTTTTTATAATTCGTACTTTTGCTTTTTAGTCGTTTAGCTTTTAAGAAAAAGCTTTTATTTTAGTTAGTATTAAAAGGTATAAACGAAATTAGTATATAAACTATTAGTACCTTTTAATACTAACTACTACTAGCTACTAACTAATAATTTTAATCTGTTTTTAAGGTTTATTATTATAGTCTTTAAGGTTATTAATTATACTTATTAAATTTTAAATAAATGTTATATTAATACGGTTAAAGATCGTATTAGACGTAATATAGTCTTTTCTTGTATTTACTATTAGATATAAACAACGTAGCTACCTAAAATTAAACTTTAATTCCTATAGTCGTTTACTGTTACCGATATATAGCAGAAGTCTGTTAAACAACCTTATAACTGTTTACTAGCTTTCTATAAAGGGCCTACTATTAGATACTAGCTCTTTTTTAAATATAAAAAGGAAAGGGAAAGCCTCGATACTTACTATAGTCGCTTTTAACACCTTTTTATAGTACGGTTAATTATATTATAGATTATATCCTTTATATTATATACGGCTTTTACGTTAAATACTTTATAGCTTAAAAGGAAGAGAACTACCTTATACTATCGAGCTTAAAGACTACTTTCGATCCCCTTCTTTATAGCTACTATACCGAGACTAAAGACTCTTTTAGTAATAGCTACTATACTAAGACTAAAGACTTTTTTAGTAATAGCTTTTATATTAAGACTAAAGACCTTCTTAGTAATAATTACTATACCGAAACTAAAGACTTCTTTAATAATAGCCTTTATACTAAGACTAAAGACCTCTTTAATAACAGCCTCTATACTAAGACCGAAGACCTCTCTAGTAATAACTTTTATACTAAGACTAAGGACCTCTTTAGTAATAGCTACTATACCGAGACTAAGGACCTCTTTAATAATAGCCTCTATATTAAGACTAAGGACCTCCTTAGTAACAGCCTTTATACTAAGACTAAAGACCTCTTTAGTAATAGCCTCTATACTAAGACCGAAGACCTCTTTAGTAATAGCCTTTATATTAAGACCGAGGACTCTAATAATAACCTTTATACCGAGACTAAAGACCCTTTTAATAACCTTTACTATAGCCTTTAAATAGTACCGGATAGTTAACTATCTATAAACGTTTACTTCTTATACGAAATCGTCGAAGAGATCGCTAAGATATCTATTTTAAGTAGGTTTTTCGATATATATTTAAAGGAATAGTTTTCCTCTTTACCCTTTACTTAAATAAACAGCTCTTTCCGGCAGGTTTATATACAGAAGGCCGGGTATACCTCCTCGACAAAAACAATAACTTATAAAAAAGACGGATAGTAAGGTATATAAATACTAAACAACGTATCTCTTATAAACTAATAATTTTATAGTAAATATAGTAAACCTACGTTAGCTAACCGAGTACGATATACTCTTTATCGATATAAGTAAGTACTTATACTAAAGTAGTACTGTTACGTTAGTCTTTTAAAATACGGCGGCTATTACTAAGATCGTCTTATACGAATTTATAGAATTATTTAATTAGTCTGCTATACTTAAAGGCTTATTAAACTTAAAAGAAGTAGTACTAGTATACCTTATAAAGCCTTACTTCGATATATATATAAGCCCCGAAGTAGATAATAAACTACTATATTTTATAGACGTAACCTTTTATACCGAGTAGTAAAGGTTTATAAAGTAGTTTTAAAACCTTTTCTTATTAGGTACTATAACGTTTAACGGCGAGAACTTTATTAGCTTTATACTTATACCTTATAAGGATATCTAAAATATCGAGTATAAGCTTAAGATATAGTTTTTTAAAAACTAGCCTAGCTTAGCCTTCGAGGAGGAAAAGCTTCTTTAGGTTTATAGCTACGCCCTTTAGCCTGTTAACCTCCCGGATTCTATTAGGATATAAAGGAATAAAATTACCCTTTTTTAGAGTTAAGGTAAGTATAACTAAGGTACGTTATTTTAAGCGTTTTAAACTTCTTATTATATTAGGTTAACGTTATATAGTGTTTCGCTTTACTTAAGATTTAAAGGGACTAAGGAATTAAGATAGTATAGATAGTATAACACGAATAGAAAATATATACTTAAATATCTAAATACTTAAGATAGATTTAATTATTTTTAAAAACTAATATAAACTAGCAGGCTGATTTAATACGGTACGAAAGTTAGTATCTCTTATTTTAGTTAATACTAAAAGGTACTGATAGTCTATAGGTCGATTAAATATACCTTTTAATACTAACTACTAACTACCGCTAGTTAAAAGCTAATAGCTAATAGTTAAAAGCTAATAGTTAATAGTTAGCAGTTAGCAGTTAGTAGTTATAGCTTCTATTATTTTAGCTGTTAATTAGCCTTTATATAAGAGATAATACACGATTTAGCCGTATATATATAGTACTTTAGCTAAGCCTATTTATTAAGATAAACCTCCGTTCGATATCTCGCTCGCTATTAATTAAGCTACTTAGGCGAATTTAGTATTGTATTTAAAGTTTTTTAATTACCGGTAAAATTACTAATTGCTAATTACTAATCTCGATTATTAGCTAGTATTAGCTATAGCTAGATATTAGCTGTTAATTACTAGCTGTTATTACTAATATAATTACTAAAATACTAAAACACTACGATATCTAATAAATATATACTATATACTTACAGGGTTAGCTTTATTTACGTAAGATCGCGATAAGGTAGTGTAGGTCCCGGCTTATAAATCCCGTTCGGTAAGCTTAATTCTACTTAATTTAGTAAGGGGCAGGCTTAAAGATTAAGGCGAGTTAGTTCCTTATTATATACCTTATATACGGCTATATAGGGCTATAGGAATAGCCGCCGAGCTTTAATTACTTAATAACCTATAGCCGAAGACCGCTATATTATAAATAGCCTTACTATTTACTCCTTTACCGCTAATTAGCTATATATTAATTATATAGAGATAGTACGAATTAATCCGTCTAGCCGGTTATTTTTATATATAAAAGTAGAGTATATACAGGTATAAGTTATCTAATATATACTTTTTAATCCTTATAATCTCGTTAAAAATACTTTTATTTAACTATAGATTTTAGTAGCAGTTAATACTAAAAGATATAAACAGATTGTATTATAAGTTCGAAAGTATACTTACCTTAAACACTTACTTTAAACCTATAGAGTTTACTTACTTTAAACGACTTAAGGTATATATACTTACGCTAAAAGATAAGTTTAATAGCTGTAAGTCGATTTATTACGTTTACTATATAAATTAATTAGTCGGCTTACGTAAACATATATTAAAGCCTACTATAGCGTATATCGGGATAAATATATATCGGAAGGACTATAAAGGGGCCGATAGGAAAGCAGACTCGAATAACGGTACGTAATACTTAAAGGCTTTAATACCTATATTATAAAGGGTTTAGTCGGCTAAATTAACTAACAGTAGTAATATTAGTAATAATTCCTAGTAGTATATAGTAGGTAATAACCTATAAGTAAAGCTATAAGTAGTAAGTAGTAGGTAGTAGATAGTAGGTAGTAGGCAGTAGGTAGTGGGCAGTAGGTAGTTAGTACTAAATAACGTTAATAGATTAATTAGTAGTATTATATAATGCTATTAATTAGTTTATTCGTACCTTTTAGTACTAACTAAGGCGAGAACTATATTATATAGTTTTACTATAAGGATATTAGTAGTTTATAAAGCTATTTATAAGTTAAACTTAGATAAATAATTAGGTAAATAACTATAGACTTACGAGAATAACTATCTTTCTTTAGTATATATATACTAAGAGATAAGTTTAGTATATATAAGTCGATTTTTTATAATCTTTATATAAAATAATTTATTAGCGATAGAAAAGTATATACTCGAGCTTACCGTAGCGTATTATATTATAAACCTATATCGGAAAGACTATAAGAAGGCGTTCGAATTAAAAGAAAGATACCGGAGATAGAATTAAAAATAGTAACTTAAGCGAGGCTATCTAGCTTATTAAATACCTCGTTTTTAGGCGTAACCTTTTATAAAACGTACTTCTTCTTAAGTAGCGTATATACCTAAGTAGATATTCTACGCGATAGCAGCTTATTTCCTTTTAGCTTAGCTAGTAGTACTCTCCGAATATATAATTACGGTAGTAATAAAACTTTAAGCGGTATATAGTAGTAGCTGATTAAGGCTTATAGTTTATCTTTAAGCTTTAAGGGTTTATTCTTAAACCTTTTATATAAGACGTAAGCTTATTTCTAAGTAAAAGATTATCTATATATAATATAAGCCTAATTCGTTAAAGTAAATTATAGTAAGTTTATACTATTTCTTAAGTAGTATTACTTAGGTATATTACGCAGGTATAGCTTATCCTTTTCTATTTTAACTATAGCTTAAATAGTAGTGCTTTCCGAGTATATAATTATAGTAGTAATAAGAACCTAAGTAGGTTAACGGCGTAGTTTTAATAATAATTTAAGTCTTAAGCTTTTAAACGTATAATAGCTTTTTAAAAACTTTATTTATAAAATATTATAGTTATTTATTAAGCTAGTTTTTTAAAAGATTCCGAAACGGCGTTTTAATATACGGCCTTTTAGCTATAAGAGTTACTAATAGGTCTCTTATTTTATACGGTTCCTGTTACGTAGTCCTTTAAACAGCCTAATAAACTAAAAGTCTCGGTTATAAAGGATTTATAGCAGGTTTTAACCTTATAAACGCGGCTGCTTTAGCAACTTATATTAGTAAAAAGCGTTAGTTATACTAGTGTAGGCTTTTTTTCGGATAAGTAATAAGTAATACCCGCCTTTAAAGAATACTAAATAGTTATACCCGAAGTGTTATAGCTGCTTTAATACTAAAGGAGCTAAAGTTAATCGAATTTATAGCTGTACTTAAGAATATTTAAAGGTATAAGGGCTTATACGCTAAGAGTAGAATCTGTACTGTATAAGCTTTTACTATAACGAAAGCTTATATTAAAGATATTTTCTTTAGCTATAGGTTTAATTAATAAGGTATACGTAAACGGAATATACAACGTATAGGAAGGCGTTAAAAGTAATATAACTTTATAATAAAGTATATTAATAAGACCGCCCGAAGGGACTATACTATATCGATAGCTACTATTAGACCTAAATATAAAATCTTAACGGTAACGCGGATATAGATAAAGATAGCTAATAAGCCTGCAAGTAGTAATTCTGTTTCTTATAACGGCCCTTTACCTTAAATTTAAAATAAGGTTCCCGGCCGAAAAAGTTTAACGTGTTTACTAAATCTGTTATAGCTTACTAGTCTTTTAAAAACCCTTTATAAGATTATAGGTTCTACGCCTTATCTAGCTAGATAATATTATAGTAAAGCAGTTTCGAAGAACCTATAATAACAGATCGTTCTTTAATTTAAGTTTATATAGAAATTAAGTATAGACCTAAAAGCGAGTATTCGAAGAACCTGCGATACAGATCGTTCTTTAATTTAAGCTAAAGATTAAGATATATACTATATTAATTAACCTTATAAACTTTTCCCGTTTATACGCTTATATTAGTATATCGTACCTTTTACTCTTAAAGTAAAGACTTATAAACTAATGTTTAAATATATAGTTTTACTATTTTCTAAATCTATAATTATTTTAAAAATATTTAAGAGTATAAGGACTTATACGTTAAGAGTAATATCTATTAAACCGTATAAGTACTACCTACTACGAAAGTATCTATTAAAGATATTTTTATTAATTATAGGTTTAGTATAAGTTTATAATAATATAGCTGTTTATAAGTATAAGACTAAGGCGGCGATAAAGGCCCGGGCAGCTTAGTCCTTATACTAGAGGTTACTATAAACTTTATTACTATAAGCTGTTACTAATAAATTATTACCTTACTAAATCTGTTCCTTTATTAGATCTGTTCCTTTATTAGATCTGTTCTTTTACTGGATCTGTTACCTCGTTAGATCTGTTCCCCTGCTAAATCTGTTACTCTGCTAAATCTGTTACCTTGCTAGATCTGTTACCTTATTAGATCTGTTACCTCGTTAGATCTGTTACCTTACTAGATTTGTTACCTCGTTAAATAATGTCTGTTATATAATTAAGGGTATTGCCGTATCTTGTTGCTGTAGGTTCTGTTACCTTGTTAGGTCTGTTCTTTTATTAGATCTGTCCCTTAGATCTGTCCCTTAGATCTGTCCTCTAGATCTATCCCTTAGATCTGTTACCTAGACCTGTCCCCTAGATCTGTTACCTAGATCTGTTACCTAGATCTGTTACTATAGGCTATACTGTTATTCTGTTACCCTATTAGATTTGTTACCGCAGGCTTTACCGTAAGATAATACTTTTACTATATTTAGATCGAGATCGCTTTACCCGGGCCGGCTTATAAAGAGACAGGTTAAAGGACGTTTATAAATATAAACTTATACCGTAATTTATTCTTATTATTAATTAGCTGCTGTTTTTAAAGAGTACTAGTAGATAGTAATTCTTATAATACTTTGTTAAGTAGTAGGGCTGTAGTTTAGGTTATTAATAATAAAAGAATAAGGATTATATAAGACTTTCCGGGTTTTTCGGAATTATCGATATTAATTTATAGTATAGTAGCTTATCTGTATTTTCTATCTAAGATAATCTAAATAACCTTAAGTTCTATAGGTTAGTATTTATAAAATCGCGTTTATAAAGGGCTAAAACCGTTAAAAAGCTTTAAAGACTCGTTAACGTTATAGTGTTTTCGGTAGGCTTTATTTAAAGGAAGTAAAACTTACCTTTAGCGTACTTTTATTTTTCGAGACTTTCTTTTTAAGTAAATAAGTCTCTTAGGTCGATTACTATTATTCTTAATACTATTACAGCGAATAGTTAGTAAGCTAGAATTAATTAGTATAGGGGCCGTACTTTATCTACTTAACACTTAGCTACTAGACCCTTACTCGGTAATTCGACTAATTAGTTAATTAATATCCCTCTCGGCCTAGACTTACCGATATTACGATTTTATTAATTAATATCTCTAGACGTTATTTACCTATTATATTAACCGATCTACGCTTTAAGCGGACTTTCGACTTTCGACCTCTCTCCCGACCTTTTTTCCGATCGTTTTACGGATATAGTATTTCTACTATAACCTCGGATAATAGTACGGCTAAACGTATTAACGTATATAAAGAGCGATGTTCTATTTCGAGCTTAAATAAGGCTTTATATTTAAAGGACGTTAAGGTTAAGTCTTTTAAAAAGGAGGTAGCTACTATGCTAAAGGCGGTAGAAGAGGAGCTTAAGGTTAAGACTTTAGTAGGGCGTAAAAGATATATCTTTTTATATAGAGTTAACATTATTTAGTACTAAAATAATACTATTTAAATAATTCCTGCTACTATAATTTACTTTAATTAGACATTAATTATAATATATATAATGTTTATTTATTACTTATATACCTACTAGAAAAGGAGCGTAACTAGCACCTGAGTTAGCACTTATAAGTACTAACTTTAAACCTGATTAATTAAACGTTTTAGCACCTTTTAGTGCTAACTAGCTTTATAACATTTTTAGGGTTTATGTTCGATATTTTATAGATCGGGCTGCTGTTTAGTTTCGTTGCTTAAAGACTACTTAAGTACCTAGGTATTATTAACTTATTTCTTAATCTAAATACCTTACTTAACGTTATATATCCTGTTATATTTATAAAATAAATACTACTTTAATATATCGTATAGTCTTATTATTAAACTAGTATTGCTAACTCCCTTCTTTAAATCTAAACACCCTACTAAATATTACACTTTATTATTTCTATAAACAATATATTAACTAGTATTATTAACTCTATTCCTTAATCTAAATACTTTACTAAATATTATACTCTGTTATATCTATAATTAAATACTTATTAATATATCGATATAAACTAAACTAGTACTTACCGTTATTTATCGTTTAGCCTGTTTAGCCGTTATTTAGTCTTTTTTCTATAAGAGAGTCTGCCGGCGTAAGGTAGTCGGCTACCTGTTTAACTAGGCTATATTCGAGCCGACGGGAGCTCGGGGTATATCGGGTTTATATATATTTTTAAGGGTTTCTTTCTGTTTAGTAAAGGGTAATAAGATAAGCCGGAGAAGCGATAGCTTTACGCTGATATTATGTATAATAAGCTTAGTAAGACCTTACCGCTTTAAATATAAGCCTTAAATATTCTTACTCCGAGTATAAATTTCTATATCTTAATGTTTTATCCCGGCTATATTTAAAACTTTATATAATATTATCTTATATACGCTCGGATTCTATTATAGGCTGTTATCGGTTATAATGTCGGCTATAGCGTTTATAATTACTAGGTAGGCGATTAGCGGTCCTCGCTACTATATCCTTTACTTATTATAAACCTAAAGGACATGTCGATTAGTAAGTTTACTATAGAGCTTTATAGCTATTATTTTAAACTAGTTCGGCTTATCGGGTAGCTGCTATAGCTGCTACGGCTACTATATCTGCTACGGCTATTATGTTTACTATATCTGTTATATCTGCTATAGTAAGAGTTACTTAACAGGTTACTATAAGGTTTTTTAACCTAGCTATTCTAAAGCTAGCTATTAAACTATTACGTAACGTCGGAAGAGTTTACTTTAGGTAATAGTTAGTAATATACCTTTTAAGACTTAGATAATAAGGATAGACCTAAATATGTATTTCGATAAGATTTACTTTAGTTAAGGTAAGATCTTATTCGTCCGTTTACTCCCGGATTTTGTATTTAGTTATATTTATAAAAAGGAGTAGCTTCGGCTTAAGTAAGTTATTTTACGGTAGCTTAAATTCTTAAAGCGTAAAAAAGACTATAAGCTCTTCCTATCTTTTTTAATCCTCGATTAGGATAGCCCGCTTTCTAGCTTAGTCTTTAAAGTTATTTTATAAACCGCTACTTAATATAAATCCGCGATTTATTTAAACGGTCTACTATAGAAAAACGTATCGTAATAAGGTTAGCTATATATTATCTGCCGAGTTTATCGTGTTTATAAAGGGTAAAGTATATAGTATTTTAAAGCTAAGATTTAGTAGTTTCGAAGGTAATATATATAGCTTAAGTAGATAGTAACGATTAAAGGGCTTAGAACTCGGGCTTAAGGCTGTTACTACGATTTCCTTTAGCTTAAGGCTATTATTTAACGCTTTTCTGTTAATAGCCTTTAGCTTTTTATCGACTGTTTAAGACTATTTTAGTATTATTCCTTTTACTTTTATTAATATTATTATTAGCTAAGTTGCTTTATAGCTTTCCGATATTCTAAGGTATAAAGGAAAGCGGTTTAAGACTTTTAAAAGCTTATTATAGCCTTTCGATATTTTAAGGTATAAAAGAGACTAGTTTAAAGTTTTAAAGTTATTTCTACAGGCTACCGATATTATTAAAGTATAAAAGAGAGCGGTTTAGGACTTTTAAGAGTTTATTATAGCCTTCCGATATTTTAAGGTATAAAGGAGACCGGTTTAAGATTTCGGAGTTATTTCTAAAGGCTACCGATATACTCTAAGATCGTTTAAAGCTATATTAATAGCCTTAGGTAGCCGTTAAGTAGGTAACTTAAGTATACAGATTTAAAGGCTTACCTCTTTTATACTAACTTTCTCAGAATTTTCAGATTTTTATAAACCTTTTCTGCTATACCTCTTCTACTATACCTTATCTGCTATACCTTATCTTACAGATATTATCCTACAAACATTATCTTACAGACTTTATCTTATAAACCTTATCTGCTAGACTATATCTCTATAGACCTTATCTGCTAAACCTTATCTGCTAGACCTTATCTCCTAAACCTTAATTCTTAGACCTTAATTCCTAGACCTTAATTCCTAGACCTTAATTCTTAGACCTTAATTCCTAGACCTTAATTCCTAGACCTTAATTCCTAGACCTTAATTCCTAGACCTCAATTCTTAGACCTTAATTCCTAAACCTTAATTCCTAGACCTCATCCCCTAGACCTTATCCCTTAGACCTTATCCCTTAGACCTTATCCCTTAAACCTTATCCCTTAAACCTTATCCTTTAAACCTTAATTCTTAGCTATATCTATAAGATAGCAGAAACCGGACACTATAAGTAAGGTAAGCTCGAGACTATATACTATTTCCTATTTTATTACTAATATAGATAATTCGAAAGATAAGATATCGCTTTCGAAGGCTACTTCTACTATTACCTCGGAAGCTATAAAAAGCTAGTAAATTATTAACGATCTCTATATTTATAATAAAGTAATATTAGTAATAAGTTTAAACTCTTTAAATATCCTAGTCCTTACCTTTATATTAACTAAATCTATAAGAAGTCGACGTATAAGAGTAAGCCGCTACTACTACCGCTACTACTACCGCTACTACTACCGCTACTACTACCGCTATCGTTAAACAGTCTTTCTATATCTAAAGGAACGACGAGCTAGCCGACGGCCTTCTACAGTCTTAATAGAAGACGAAAGATAGATTTAAAATATCTATATAGCTAAACTAAACACGTTTCTTTAATAGCGCTTTTAAAACTATAGACCGATAAGCTTAAATTAGCGATAGCGAACTAAATAGGTTAGTCTAACTCGCTTAGCAGGGAGGCAGTTTAAGGTTTTTCCTCGTTAAAGTAGTTTTATCGGAAGTAAATATAAGAGGCACGCACGTAGTAAATATAACCGCCGATTCTTAATAAGAAGTCCGAAACCGTATTAAGTCGGCCTTTATATATATAGCGATTATAGATCTGTTAAAAAAAGAAGGTAGCTTATACTAGGCTTTAATCGTCGTATATAAAGGTAAACTCCTGTATTTTAATACGTCGGCTTTATAACACGTATTTACTCCTTATGCTTAAGAACTTTTTATACCTGTTTTAATTTTAGCCGGTATCGATACTTATTTCCTACTTATTATAATCGTCGACGTACTTTAGTAATTAAGCAGGTAAAAGTATAGACTTCTTATTATAGAGATATAGTGTAAGATCGTCTGCGAAGGTAACCCGATAACGGTTATAAGTTAAGGCGAAAGTATCGAAAAGGTTATTAAGCTATAGAAGGCCGCGATTGTTTAAGAGCTCGGCGATACTAAGGACGAGGACAGGCCTAAGGGAACGTTTAAGCCTTACGTTTAAAATAACTATATAATTATCGCTAAAGTATACTTCGATTAAAAGGCTAGTAATTAAGTGTTCTCTGTTAGTCTTAAAGATATTCTTATGTCGAGACTAAAGTTTATTAGCTTTTTAAAGTATTTTTAAGCCGACGAAGTATTTATCCCCGGCTTTTTTTAAAAACAGTATAAAGAACGCCTTAAAGATGTCGTAAACAGCTTCCGGTATAACTTTTATTTAATCCTATCTGCTAAAATCATATTAGTAAATTTCCCGAACTTATAAGCTTTCGATTTCTTAACTAGTTAGAATACTCTTTTCCCGGTTTTACTATTTATACTATCTTTAAAGGCTTTTATACTGTTTACTTATCGCTAAGGGGCCTTATGCTATTATATAAGGGCTAATATAGTAGTTATAATAGGCTTTTTAAACTAGGTAAAGGGTAAGACTTAGTTTCTCTTCGACCTTATAATCGGTATATTTTAGTAAAGAGTTTCGCGAGATTTTAAGACTCTTTAGGCTTAACGCTTTTTCGTGCTTTAGTAGTTTACCGTAGCTGTAGAGAACTTAATAGTATTTCGACGTCTGTTAGGGTTTTTAGGGGTATATTAGGCTCGGTATAAGTAATAGGCCGATATAACGAACGAGGACTTAGAGATAGTTTTTAAGACCGTTTCTACTAGGGAAAAGACGCGGCTTTTAAGAGAGAAGCTTATAAAGGCTAGACGAAATAATAGCCCTCTTCTTAGCGTCCGACTAAAAAACAGATTAGTCGATAACGTCTCGACTTAAAAGGCGTTCCGGATCTAACAGAGCTGCCTAGCTATTTTTAAAAGCTACGGCCTTAGCGAATTAGAATTTAAAACTTATATACTTCTTAACAGTATATATATCTGTTTATTCTATATCTCTTACTATAGCTAGTTACGTTCCCTTAGCTATATAATCGGTACTTTATATACTATATTAGTATCTTTACCTTTCTATACGTATTATAATAAAGCTGTAGTACGTTCTAACTTTTATAAGCTTAAACTAAGTGTTTATTAAAAGCGATTCCTTTTTTAGATTATTTATAACGTTTTATAATAAATTGTTTAAGCTATTTAAAAGGTTAGTAACTAGCGGCTAAGTAAAGACCGCTACTCGCTAGATTTTATACTCGAAGTTTAGTAGTCGATTATAGACTGTTAAAGCTTCCCGATTATACTATTCGAGTATAGCTTTTTCCGTTATATGTCTACTATATAAAGACCTTTAAACTTAATAATGTTTTCGGGGTATTAAAGTCTTTTATTACCGGTAGTTAAACCTGTTAAGTACCTAGATTTATTCGATCCGGTCGAGAGCTTTTAAGATAAGTTTTATAGCGTTACTTAAGATAGTAATATTACGAATAAGGTTATAGGCTTTTACGATCTTTCGTTTTAGCTAGCTTAGTTTACTTATTTATTACAGATCTTAATAAGTAGTTTATTTTAAAAGCTCGACTTTAAACTTAGTAAAGAGCGATAGGCTTTAAAGGAACGTTTAAAGATAAAGGCTTCCGATTCGTCGTTTATAAACCTTAACCTACCAGACCTTTTATATATTTAACTTATAGATAGTTAAAACTAGTTACTCTTTTTCCGGTACTTTAATTATAATACCGATAACTTCGACGCCGGTTAACTTTAATACTACTTTAACCGCTTTTATAGCGAATAAAGGTATAGGTATAATAATTACTAAAGATTATTTTCGAACTAAGAAGCTTTAAAAGCTTATCGGGATATTAACTCTTATCTCGATATAGAAAGAGTTTTCGATTAAACTTATAAGTTCTTTTAAGGATACTTCTATTACGACTATATCGACTATATCGGGAAGTAAAAGAGATTCGGTATAAAATATTACTTCGATCGATACCGTTAAAGTTATATACCTTTAAAAGAGCGATCGTTTCCGACGATAGTTTACGAATACGGCTTTTACTAAGTAAGTAAAATAAAATATTTTAGTATATATTAAGCCTTTAAGTTTTACTAATAATATATAAACGACTGCGGTAAGCTTAATTAAAGGCTGTCGAAAACGTTTTAATATTCGGTTTATTATATCGAGACTAACAGAAAGTATAATTAGTAGAAATATAAAGACTCGGAAACCTATAAAAAGGTTGTTTTTTACTTTAACCTTTATTTTAAAGGTAAGATAGATGTTATCGATAAGACTACCGTTTAAATATAAAAGGCCGTTTAAAAGCCTTTTTTATTATAGGTACTTTAAAATTCGTAAAACAGATATAAGGCTACGTAGGATCGCGGTTTATAAAAGAGGGGCTAAAGCGATAAGTAGAAAGAAAAAACTTTTATATGTTAAGCTTATAAATATAGCTTTTAGAAACTAAGTAATTATAATTAATATTTTAGTACTATAAAATATAAATTCTATAATTCTACCTTTATTCTATCGCTATAGAAGTATCGTTATTAGCTTTACGACTTCGAGATAAATATTTTTTACCGGTCGAAGAAGTATACTGTAGAATGCTATTTAGTACTTAAAATCGAGTCGTTAGACTTTATAGAAAAGGTTAAGAACCTTTTTAAAAAGCTTCGAGATATTCTCTTAAGTAACGACGGTATTCTTACCGATTTAAAGGAATATATATATCCTGAATACTTTAGTAGTTTTCGGTAGCTAAAAGACCTTAAAAAATATTGCTTAATAAATAGCTGCTATATAAACCGAAATACTTTTAAGTTAATCGATAATAACTTTTCGATCGTTTACGTTAAAGTATAAGTATATTTTAAAAGAGAAAGTTAACCTCTTACCGGAAATAATAGTTAAACTTTATAAATATTACCTTAAAGTAAGACTTCCGGAAAAGGTAAAACGGTTATCGCTATAAGAGGTATAATAGCTGTTAAAGGTATTACTACTAAAGGTATTTTTACTAAAAGTGTTATTATTAAAGGTGTTATTACTAAAGGTATCTTTATTAGAGGTACTACTAAGAGTGTCGCTATTAGATAATAGCCGGTTTTAAGTATTATAAAGCTAACCTTAAAACGTCGGATTTTTAACGACGACTAATATACTTTAAAATAATCCTTAAAGCGCTAGTTTTCGGATATAAAATTAAATACCGAAATCGGGACTACTATACGTCGGTGTTTAATACGGTTAGCCGCCTTTTAACCGTCGAGTAGTAGTATATTATTACTAGTATAAAAGGTAACGTTAAACGATATTATAAATAAAAGTAATAACGGCTTCGAAAGTAACGATGATTTTAATAGTAACGAAGGTAATAGCGAAGATTAAGATATCGAGTAAAGATATATATTTAGTCGTTTTCTATTATTTATAATACTATATATTATATCTTTTTTGCTTTTAAGTATTAAAGTCTAGTATTAAAGAGCGTTAACTTTAAGTAAGTTTCGCAGTTAGTATTAAAGGGTATAAACTTATAGTTACTAACTATAAGTTCGTACCCTTTAATACTAATTATAAACTAATATCGAGCCTTTTAACTACTCTTTAAGCATTCTAGCTACTTTCGAGTTAATACCTTTTAGTATTAGTTTCGAGCCTTCTAACTACTTCTTAAATATCTTAGCTGCCCTCGAGTTAGTACCTTTTAGTGTTAGTTTTAAGCCTTCTAACTACTCCTTAAGCATTTTAGCTACTCTTAAGTTAGCACCTTTTAGTGCTAACTATAAACTAGTTTCGAGCCTTTTAACTACACCTTACGTATCTTAACTAACCTTAAGCAACTAGGTTGCTTATTACTAACTAGGATACTTAAAGTAAGTTAGTATACTTAAGGCGAGTTAGTATACTTAAGGCGAGTTAGTATACTTAAGGCGAGTTATAATACTTAAGGCGAGTTAGGGTGCTTAAGGCGAGTTAAGGTGCTTAAGGCGAGTTAGCACGCTTAAGGTAGAGTTAAGATGCTTAAGGCGAGTTAGTATACTTAAGGCGAGTTAGTATACTTAAGGTAGGTTAGGATGCTTAAGGCGAGTTAGGATACTTAAGGCAAGTTAGAATACTTAAGGCGAGTTAGTACGCTTAAGGTAGAGTTAAGATATTTAAGGTAAGTTAGGATACTTAAAGCGAGTTACGATACTTAAAGTAGTTAGTATGTTTAAGGCGAGTTAAGGTATTTAAGGTAGTTAGTATATTTAAGGCGAGTTAAAGTGCTTAAAGTAACTTAGGATACTTAAAGTAAGTTTTTAGGTAGTTAGTACTTAAAGTATAAAAAGGGCTACTAAAAGTATATAATTACGTAATATAACGTAAATAAGCTCTTTTATCTAAAGGGCTCGGAAGCTATACCGTACTTATTTCGAGCTACTATATTTATTTTAAGCTGCTATACTTATTTCTAGTAAGGTAAAGTATATACTCGTATACTTAATATACCAGGTATACTAACGCCTATACCGGTCTTATTACCTTTAAGGCCGGAGCTCCCTTTAAAAGCTTAATTACTTTATATAACGTATAATTAAATTACTTCCTGTTATTAGCGTGTTTTCGCTTTCTGTTGTTTTAATATAAGTATATACCTAAGTACCTTTAAATATATTTCTAAAGTTAAGCTTAAAAAACATCTTTATTATTACTATTACTACTATTACTACTACTATAACTACTACTATTACTACTAATAATAATAATAATAATAATAATAATAATAATAATAACAGTTCGTATTACGCTTTTTATCTGTAGCTCGATTAAAATAATTATAAAACTAACTACTATATATAGATAAGATGCCCCTTACCTCCCCTGTTAAGTTACTCGCGGCCGTTCGGGCTATAAAGGCCGGTATATACGTTTTTTAGCTCGATTATAATCTTTATACTAACGACTTACTAGGTAAAAAGAAGAGTCGCGCCGGCAGTATTAAAAGTATATATATATTAACTTACTTTATTTATTCTAGTTATTACTATCTAAAAGTAATTACTAACTTTTATAATTAAAGAGCGCGGCTTTAAAGCCTGCTTATAAGAGTAAGATTAGCGGCTTAGGCTTTCTTTTATATAAGTTACGCCTTTTATTATTTATTATTTATATAAATTACCTTTTACGTTTTTTATTTACTTAAATATTATTATTACCTTTTATAATTCCTGCTTACTCGAGTATTATTACTACTTTTTATATTCTTTATTTATCTCGAGTATTATTACTGCCTTTTATATTTCTGCTTATTTCGAGTATTATCGCTTATATTACTAACTAGTATATAGCTACCTATATATACGGCCGTTTAGCCGAGCCTTCCCTTTCCTTTTTCCTTTCCGACGATAATAACGACGACGACGATAAAGATAACGATAATAATAACCCCGGTTCGCTTATAACCGCCGCCGCTTATCGTTAGTCTGTTTATTTTTAAAAAGCTAAAGGTAAGGCTAGTAGCGAGGCTAAAAAGGACTCTTTTAAGCTTAAAGTGTTCGAAGGCAGCTTACGCGCCGACTTATATATTAGTTACGTAAGATCGGCTTTAGCTAGTCAGAGTATAGGATAGTATTTCGACGTTTTCGAAAGTAGTCCTTCGAGTATAAAAGCGTATTACGTTTACTATACTCGGGACGGCTATACCTATACCGCTATTACCGGCTTAACGAAGCCGGCTTATCATGTCTTTATAAACGTTTTAGCCGGCGGAGCTAAAGCTTAACAGGTTAAGGTATTTTATAGTTTCGTTTACGAAGTTTTTAAAAATCCTACGTTAAGGTTTACCTTTAACGGGGTAAACGTTTCGGTAGGCGAAGGTTATACTTAGTTACATATAGCTAAATATACTTTTATAGACTTACTTTTAAACTTAGTTTAATAAGACGTTTTTATATAAGGTTTTTAGTTTAGTTTAAGTATTTAGTTTTACGCCGGCGTATACGCTTTATAAAGCTTTTTATTTATTTATTTATAGTTTACGCCGGCGTATATACCTTTCGGGGTAAAATTATAAATTAAATATTACGCCGGTATATATACCTTCTTTAAGTATTTAATATCTTCTGCTTCTTTTCTGTATATATAATATTTAATATTAAGGTAGTTAGTATTAAATAGTACTAACTCGAAGTTAGTTAAAATACTCGAAATTACCTAAGTTCTTAAATAGCTACTTTAATACTTTAAACGGCAATAGAATATAATATAGGCAATATAGGAATCGTAGCTAAAAGGTTAGTTATAAAAGGCCTAATAAGCGTAAAAGTAAGGTTATTATATAGGCAGTTATATATTCTATAGCGAACCGACTGTAAAAGGTATTATAGCTATACGTTATATATTCCGGAGCGGACCGACCGTAAAAGGTATCGTAGCTATCGTAAATCTTCCGGGGCGGACCGGCCGTAAGAGGTATCGTAGCCTAGTATCGCTTTTCCTACCCGGCGTAGCCTAAGCCGACCGTAAGAGGTATTATAGCTATACGTTACGTATTCCGTAGCAGACCGACTATAAAAGGTATTATAGCTATCGTAAATCTTCCGGGGCGGACCGGCCGTAAAAGGTATCGTAGCCTAATATCGCCTTTCCTACCCGACGTAGCCTAAGCCGACCGTAAAAGGCATTATAGCTATACGTCACGTGTTCTGTAGCGGACCGACTATAAACGGCATCGTAGCTATCGTAGATCTTCTGTAGCAGACCGACCGTAAAAGGCACTAGAAACACTACCTACATAGCCACAGTCAGATAAATAAAGGACTATTAGCTAAGGACTCGAAGGCGTGATAGAAGCCGTAGCGGAAGCCAGACGATTAGACTCGATAACTACGATCAGATTCGAAAGCGACATAGAGATAAAGAGTTAGCTATAATTAGACTCGAAGGACGAAGGTCGAGGGCGATATAGAAACAGAGATAGCCATAATCAGATTCGAAAGCGATATAAAGATAAAGAGATAGCTACGATTAGGTTCGAAGGTTAAGGGTCGAAGGCGACAGAGATAGCTACGATTAGACTCGAAGGCTAGCCTTAAGTTATAGTCTCGAAGGCTCGAATGTAAACTTTAGAGATAAAGTCTTAACTCACGATATATGTATTATACTCGAGATGCACTCTAAAAACATGTATTAGACTCGAAAATACACTCTAAAAACATGTATCAGACAGTGTCTCAGGAGTCAAGACCTGCCGAAAATAGAGAAAATTTACTCTCGCTTAACAGGGAGCCATGCCGGTAAATCTCGCGGCACCAGCATTGCTCGTCGCCGTGGCCTTGGCTTCAACGCTGGTGAAGGCGCTCTCCCAAGCGTCGTTGTACTTGGAAACCTCGGTCTGTAACTTGCTGGGCATGTTGTCCTTGTACCAGCTGTTGGTGGTGATGTCGTACCAGTCGAAGCCCGACGTGCTCATCGACGCCACGACCTTGGAGCCGCCGTCCTTCTCGGCGGCCGACCAGATGTCGTCGATGATGGTCTGGTAGTCGTCGCGGCCCGCGAACGAGGTCGCCACGGAGTAGTAGGCCGTGGCCAGCTTCGTGGCGTATTTGCCGGTCGCCCAGGTTGGCGTCGCCGTCTGGCCGGACCAGACTGACGAGAGGAAGGAGGATGCGTCTGTGGATTTGGGGATGGATGTATCTGCTGCGGTGGTCTTTGCTGAGACGAGGCTGGAGAGTCCGGCGAGGACGGGGAGGATGAAGAACTTCATTTTGCTGGTGTTTGGTTTGTATTGTTTCCTTGTTATTCTCTAGTTGCTTTGATGTACCGTAGTTGTTTCAGATGGATCTTCAATTTCTTGACAGGGATCTTCTGAAGAGTGTTAGGTTACAGAGGAAAGAGAGGTGCAAATCTGCGGTTCCAATCAATTGTATTTGTAAACACTTTGGTTTGGCTACAGACAAAGGAAGAAGCAGGTCTATATACAGGTGACGGTGGGGTAAGTGGTATACATCATCAACCATACCCCTTATGAGTAACAGCAATATGCATGTGACATCTGGATGGTATCCTGATTTGACACCATCATGAACCAGTCCGGCGTTTATGTAGTGAACCGAGCGAATGAACAGCAACCAAATCCGTATTGCATGGGAATGAGGGGCAAAAGACAGGCTAGGTCAAGACAATTTCCTCATTTGACTACAATATAGACTGGTGCCTAAGTTTATTGAGATCCTTAATGCATGGTGGCGGCACAGCATCCAGATGTCGCGTGAGGAGCGGAGTCGACGAAGGACGGATATCGAATAGAAATACAGGATAATTGGACCGAGCATATACCCAGTATGGCCTCGGGAGGCTACCGGACGGGAATAACCAGGTGGATTTCAATTCGAGGTCTGGGCGAACCTCTGGGACCTCGGCGAGTTGCCGGACGGGGAAATCCAACGGGACACAACCCGACATTTCAATAGAAGATAAAGGAACCTCGGGTGGTCACCGGATGCAAGCAGCAATCCCCATAAAATCCTTGTAGGCCTGAGCCATTGTGCTTCCTGGATGCTTCGCTTGTATGGAGCCTCGTCTGCTGCCGCAATGTCAACTTTCTCGGCACGCTCGGGAAATAGTTCCTACTGAACAATACGACTCTGACCAGCATGCCTTTGGATTCACTCTAGACTGATGCGTGCCTGTTCTACCAAGACCCTCGCCCCATTGAGACGGTCCATGACCCTCTCTTCAACTTCTTCCACAGTTCTCTCCTGGACTTCGTCCAGCTGCTCGGTCACGAACTCTCTCATCTCGGACTTGAAGGTCTCCTTTTCTTCTTCGACCTCGACCTTGTAGCTGATGACGGCGTCGTCCACTTGGACGTCTATGCGGTCATTAGTATCCTCGGTTTCCTTTTCTACATCGGTGAGTCGGTAGTCAAGTTCATCCGTGCACCTGTCGATATACTGCATCATCTCTGTCTTCTTGTTCTGGATCTCGTCCATTATGTCAGACCTCAACGCCTGGATATTGGCCCCTACAAATTCCATCATGAACGCTCGATCCTTCTCTCGGGACTGGCGAAGGATTTTCTCCACAATGTCTTCGACACTTGGACCCCTGCTGGCCTCATCTATGCCACTGTCCCGTCGCCTCTTGCGAGGCTCACTGGAGGTGCTCGGTCCGGCGACTGATAGTAGATGGTCAACACTGAATACGTTCACACAAAAGTGGGCCTATTAAAAAGTGGTGCAACACGGGAGTGTATCACACCGAAAACAGGGTCGGTCCTCTTACCATGGTCCTGATCCAGGGGCGCCATCGGAGGGGGCGCCCCGATATTATCGTAGGCCGGAGGCAAAGGAGGCGCGGCCCGGGGCCCACTGCCCGACAGTTTGGCACCGTGGATAATTATCCCGCCCCGACCAGAGTACAACGATTCCATATCGTCTGCCTCGGCGTGGGACTGGACCCCCCTGGCCGGGTCGGTGATGGCATCGGCGAAGTCTCGCAGCAACGAGAGTGAATCAAAGTCTTGGGCTTTCAAGAATACAGAGAACGAGATAGATTGTGCAAGGTCCTTCAGCAGGTCCATCTGTTCGCCATGTGGTTTCTGCTTTGTTGGAACCAATGGAACGCCAGAGGGCGCGACCATATCCGCAGGGCTGCTCAAGACAAACCTCAAGCAGACCGGTCGAGGGCCTAGCTTCGCGCACACTAACTCATCGGCATCATCGTTCTGTGCAGCCGGCAGTTCGGGGTCATCGCTGTGCTGGAACAGTAGGGAGGCAACGTGTTCAGGCCGGACGCACAAGAGCAGGGGTGTCTTCTCGTAAGGGAAAGCCTTGAGATCTACTGGAACGCAAAGTCTGAAGAGACCAGTGTACGCCAACTGACCCTGGACCTTGTTGTACTTCATGTCGAGCGTCACCTGGAGCGTAGGATCGTTGTCTTGCCGGTACAGATGGTTCGTCTGGCCATCGGTGCCGATCCACGTGATGACCGTTCGGAGTCCCGTGAGGTCGAGTGATGCTGGCTCGGACATGATGGATGGGAAGGGGCACAGAAGAATATCGGGTATGGGTCATAGACACATTTGATCACGGTCCTAATCATGAAAAAGACACATATTAGTAAACTAGCAGGCTGTAGCGTGGAGCACATGGACGGAGAGGGAGGGACAAGGTTGGTCCTATCCATGTGTCCCATTCTTCTGAGATTCAGATTGAAAAGGAAAAAAAGCCCCCCCACGAAGCGCGATCTGATCTTGCGACTTGGACCACGACAACGCAGAGAATCCCGCCCGCCCAGGCTTTTGCCAGTTCTTAACTAGCAGAGTAGCCGTGACTCTTGACCACACAACAAACCAAGGCGCAGTACCCGCAACACCTCCAACAGCAGCTGAAAGGGCAAGCAGGCAGCCCCCAGGCGACTTGCGACCCTATAGGCCACGAGCCCCTTTCCCACCCCCAGGGTGACCTGTAGCTTGGTAGTGGACGGCTGACCGCCCTCCCTTTGCAGGAAGAAGTGCGATGTGCAGTGCAGCTTCTTGCACTACTGTTGTATGATGTCGCGCCCAGTCCCCCGCCTGAAGAAGCGGGTACTCAAGCACTGGCCCGGGAATGTTGTGTAGATCGTAGGCAATGATACCCACAGGCAGCCGGAAGGTTTAGCAGTCAGCCACCAAGCGACTTGCGGCCCTTGAGGCCAGAAGCCCCTTTCCCACCCCCATGGTGACCTGTAGCTTGGTAGCGGACGGCCGACCGCCCTCTTTTCTCGGGAAGTAGCGCGATGTGCAGTGCAGCTTCTTGCACTGCCGTGGATGGCACGCCCTGTCCCGCTTTAGGAAAGCGAGTACTCAGAACTGACCCTGGAGTGTTTGCGTAATTGTGCTGGGACCGAGATGGCGTGTGCTGGTGGGCGTTGGAACTGTGGTGATGGTGATGGATTGGTTAGATGGTGCAGTTGATGGGGATGAGGATGTGGAACGGAGATGACGACGAGAGGAGGGCGTTTGAGCGTTTTAATGCGGCACGCGTGGATGTCGCGAAGGTGTCTGGAACGGATTACCTCATCAATAGAGCCGTGGATGCATGTGCACCTGGGTAACAGGATCTCCCCAAATTTGGCTGACGATCCGTTAGGTTCTGCACTTACCCGTTGGGTGGCCCCCACAAGCCAGCTGCCGTGCGCCCAGGCAGCAATGCTCCAATATCACCTGACATCGCGATCAATCGGTGCCAAACGAAAGCTCGAGCAGCCTAGCTAACTAGGAAGCTAATTAGGTAGGTAGGTAGCTACTGTGGTAGTCATGGAAGCATTGTACAGCCTGTCTGCCCTGCGAAGATATCCACAGCATTTTGTCGGAGGTATCGAATCAAGTGAGATGCCATCGACACAGAATGAGTCGAAATGACCGGGGCAGCCTGCCTTAGTGCCTGTTAGGAAACTGCACTAGGTTGTTAGGATGTTATAACAACTGCTGCTACAGGGCATGCGCTGTAACCCTAACCCAGCTAGCGTTCGCGTTGCCTTTTCCCAAGGCTCACTGTCATTCAGGTGGGATATCCCGAGGTCGCTGACAACCCAATACAGAAGAAGCTATATGATTCTGAATATATAAAGAACATGGGTCTCCATTCGAATGATATCTTCACAATGTTTATTACTTCACTTCCATCTCAATATCATACCCGAGGCGTCCCCTGACAACACACAAGTTTCATGACAGGCAGCACAACAGACCTCGTTGCCGACCAACACCATAAACACGAAAGAAGCATGATAATGGTTTCACATCGTTACCCGATTCCCAAGGGTGTCCACGAAACACCCATGAGTAACCTGGACCTAAGGCCAGATCATGAAATAGATGCGGATCTTCTCAATTCACCACCACCCTCGGTCTCCCATGAGAAGAACATCTGGTTCTTCTGGCACTCCGGCTACACCACCATGCACCCATACACCAAACGCAATGTACGCGCCTGGCACCGGCGACTCAGCCCCCAAGGGTGGGTCATCCGCGTAGTCGACCGCGTCCCGGGCTCACCGGGCAATATTGCCAATTTCCTCAATGTCAACGACCCTGAGATTTTCCCCCGGGCGTTCAGCGAGGGGACCCTCACGGGCACGTATGCCCTGCAACATACGAGTGACCTTACTCGATGGCCCCTGCTATTGAAATACGGAGGAGTGTATGCAGACGTTGGACTCATGCAAATTGGCGACCTGGACCGTCTGTGGAACGAAACAATCGCCAAGCCTGACTCGCAGTGGGAAGTCCTCAGCTACAACAGCGGTGGCCCTGAGGAGTACGACATAACCAACTACTTCCTCTGCGCCCGGAAGAACAACTCGCTGTTCCGGCGCTGCCACAAGCTCCTGCTTGCCCTCTGGGGCGAAGACGGCGGCAAGACGAGTACGGTTGGCATGCATTCCAGCCCGTTGCTCAGAGGCCTGTCACTACTCGGCGAAGACCTGTCCAAGGAAGATAGCCTGGGATTGACGGACTACATCATACAGGGCCAAGCAGCGAGGATGACGATGGGGACTGTGGATGAGGAAGATGGCTGGGATGGGCCGGGCTATGTTGCGAAGCACGTGTACGCCATGGAGTTTATGGTGGGATCGCAGCTCATCAACGATATGACTGCGTGGAACGGGCAGAGGGCATTTGACCTGATGTCTCTCGAGTTGCCCGGAAAAGGAGAGCAAGAGGGTGAGGATCAGAAGCTCGCGAGGGAGATCGTTGAGGCTTGCTTGTCAAGGAGCTTCGGGTTCAAGCTGGCTCATGGTATCATCCTGAAGGTGCTTGGCGATACACTGGGGTCGCTGTGGAGGAAATATGAGGGATCTGATGATGTCCCCGGGACTTATGCACATTGGTTGAGGTATGGTATGGTGTACTGGTCGCAGGATGAGCTGCCGCTACCTTTGGTGTTTAGGAAAATCAGCTCGTACAAGAGAGGCCCCTTGTTGAAGCCCTAACAGATAAATGCAATGGAGCTTAAAAATAGAAGAGAACGGTAAATAAACCCACAATCCAGTAATATCATGATGGAACCAAACAACATATTGTGAACATATCCGGAGACCACAGGAGGTGTCAAGGTTGTTTGTTCTGTCGTTTCTTCGTCTTGGTGACGTCACCTCTGAAAACACCTATATTCAAACAACGGCAAACCGATGTCTACAATGCCGAATACATTCGTGACAGAGAACGTGGCTCGCTTTTGAACAGTTCTGTCAGAGCCTTGTTTGAACTGAGGAAGACCGTTCTCTGTCTATGCAAATGTCGTGGAGACTTGACGTAAGACTTTGAAAGGCTCAATCCCAATGAAACAAGCATCACCGAGATGGAAAGAGAAATCAGTCCTCCCCCAACTAAACGCCGAAAGCTTGAGAACGTGTCCTTGGACTCATCAAGGCATGCCATAGGAGCCAAGTCAGAAGCCACCATGCCCGCGAGAAGCCGTTGCATTCGCATTTTCTCGTGGAACATCAATGGGATCCAGTCGTTTCTTCCACCCTCGACAGCGCCTATCACGTCCTTCTTCATACCCGTTTCTCGCCAGGGAAAGCGACAAAGAGATGGCAAGCCAGCTGGCGACATATCGCCATCTCACAGCCCGCACATAAATCCCGTCGTCAGCAGCCCTCTTCGCGCCTTCCTGGCACGGCACCAATGGCCGGAGGTGCTCTTTCTTCAAGAGCTAAAGATCAAGGCATCGGACCAGAAGACGGTCACAGCACTTCTATCTGCCATCAACACCTCTTCCGGTGCAGACGACCCCATCCTGCCAGAAACAACATATACACTCGACGTGAACCGTCCTCGCGACAGGTTCAACGCCAGGGGCTTCGGAGGCAGGCTCTACGGCGTGGGAACCATATTGCGCTCAGACTTCGCCAGCCAGCACGTTGCGAGCGTCCGACACGCGGACTGGGACCTGGAAGGGCGGGTGAGTATTGTCGAGCTGCGACGACCACCAGTAGACAATGATCACGAGGGCGACGGAAGCCCGTCCCAAGAGACGATACAGGGTCAACATCCACTGGCACTGGTGAATGTCTACGCTGTCAATGGCACGTCCGCGCCCTACAAGTCTCCCGAGACCGGCAAGGTCGTGGGTACCCGGCACAACCACAAGCTGGAGTTCCACTCGCGGCTGCGCGACGAGTTCCTGGCGCTCGAGAGGCGGAGGTTCGACGTCGTCATCGCGGGGGACCTCAACATCGCGCGCGGGCAGCTGGACGGACATCCCAGCTTGCGGACATGGCCGGGGCAGCACAAGGTGAACAGGGCGGACTTCAACGCGAAGTTCTTCGGGGACGAGGACAACAAGCGTGCCGATGCGTACGTCGGTCGTCAGGATGCCGGCACCAGCACAGGGAAGAGCGAGAACGGCGAGAGGGGAAGGTTTGACGGGGTCGATGTTCTCCGTGCTCTGCATGGCAAGGTGAGGAGGTATACGTACCACCCGCATAGAGAGTGGGGGTCGACTTGTGACAGAGTCGATTTGATCATCGTCTCAAAGAGCCTGCACGAGGCGGTGAGGGTGGTCGATACGAACATCCTCGATACGCCTCAGGAACGGGGGACGAGCGACCATGTTCCGCTGTGGGTGAAGATGAGGTTGGCCGATGATCATGTGCCCAGCCCCGACTCAGTATAATCGAGAGTGAATCTTTACTAGAGCACATCAAGCGACTGGCCTGCAACTAGCTTCCTCTGGACGCCTTAACAAATTTATAACCGGTCGCATCTGGTTTCGCCAAAGAGGTCAGAACCGCCCAGGGAAGGGCAATGCCCCATAAAAGTGAGGTTAGTGGAAGTAGTGCAGTTATCTATTACACCTGATTGGTCAACTTCCTTTCAGGGGCTATGGGGCGCACATCGGTGCTGGCTCATGCGCTCAACACCACAACATCGAGATCGTGACCGACGACAGCAAATAAGACAATGACCATCTCCTGGTGACAAAACTTCACCAAGCGACGGGTCGTCTCGGTCTCGTGACCCATGTTGACAAGACCAGAAAACGATAATCGAGAGACGTGCCAAACGATCGAGTCAAGCAGTGGACCGGTGGATCAAAAAGGAAATTCCAAAAATAATAACATACAACACCGGGTATTCGCTGGTCGTCACCGACCCAACTACTAATCCAGCCCTCAGCGGCTTGTCTATGGGAGAGCGGACGGGATCCCGAATTTTCCGCTGGGTATGGTCGTATGTGAAAGAACAGGTAAAGTGTGCGACTTATATAGGACATATCATCACCCGGAAGCCCTGTTGCAACTCCGCTGGTGGCGTTCTGGAAGCCGAGGGTCGTCGAGATGTCCGGGCTACGAAAAGTTAGGTTGTAACGAGTGGATGATCGCGGACCCAACGACTGGGCTCGGGGCGCCCACGAGACCTGGTGCCAGACTTGAAGCCATCGTGACTCAGGATTCAGCAGCCAATATTGCTAGGCAACCTGTTCTTCACTGGAGCATAATTCACTCTGGTGGCTGTTAGTCACCAGGATTCCATACCTGCTAAGACCATGTTCTTCAACACTCGACGCCTACTATTACGTAACCCCACCCCAAGTACCCAAATGTTTGGTTGTGAGAGTTGTATGTCATCACAATTTTGTTCACGGAATATATATGTAGCACTCAAGAGGCAAAAAATTGGTGAAAGCAGTCAATTAAAAGGTGTCGACAGGTATATGCGAACAACAAGCGATCCAGATGTCTGGTAAGCCGCGAGGAATGCTATAGTTTTTGGTATTGATGCCGCCCAGAGACGCCCCCTTCCTTCCACCCTGATGTCATTGCGTCATGAATTATGAGCTTCCAAGAGGAAACTGTGTCTGGTAGTATTGTGTAATGTCGATGAGAAATTCTTTTGGGATCAAGAGTAGTCATCCTTGACGCGCTTCGTTGAGCCCACATCATAAGAGCGTGAGCTCCTGGCGACGCTCTGACGTCTGCCCCAGCGACGCCCAGTAGTAGTCTTGGTAGTCTTGTCGGTCCGGATCGTACCCAAGAAGAACAACACTGTAGCAATGAGGAGGGCTGCCCACGCACCCCAACTGAACCCAAATGCGTACTTGCCGAGCGAGGCGGAACGGCCGTCGGCGTGGAAGGCGTTACGAGCCCGAACAAAGACTGCCGTCATGAGGGACACAGCGACGGAGTAGAAGAACAGCGCGGTGAAGGCGACGAGACCGGATATGGCGGCTCCAAGACGACCGCAGCAGGCCAGGAAGCCAGCGAAGAAAGCCATGACTTCAAAGAACAGCGCGAGCAGGTAGAAGACCCAGCCAAACCTCCACATGTAATAATAGAACTCCGAAGTCGTGTGACCGGCGTATTTACTAGACTTTGTGTCAGATATATCGTACACAGCGCAAGGTGGTCCAGGAAATGCTTGTTACTCACCCGCCCAACCTGCTGGGAATATTGTCCGCATTGTTCGCCCATGCATGACCGAACGGCATCGCGGGGCTTGCCTTGGAGCAGCCAGTGTTGCCAGCACCGCAGATGTGGAAGTAGGTCCATTGCGAGAGGTCGCGCGCACCGGTGATGCCGGACGTGTCGGCCTGGAGGAAGTAGGTCTTGTCCAGAGGAGTGGTGTGCTTGACACCGGATAGGATGATGAAAAACAGCAGGACAATTGATCCCGCGAGGAAGACGAGGCCCGTGAGGCCAAGTGCCGGGCCTGCGCAAACTGTCAGCGATCTGCCCTCTAGAGAACGGAGGAGAAAGGGCAACACTTACGGCCAGCCATGATGATGGCGAGAACTCAGGTCTGCTAAAAGTTGGACGGAAAAGTTGTCACTTTTTAAGTCTGGTTCAGGAGCTGTGTAGATTATATCGTCAGCGCGCTGGAATGCGACGGCGGTGGCTAGGCAACGGGGAAAGAGAATGAAGCTACGAGAAAAGGGATAGGACTTTGAGTGCAGCTCGTTCCCTGATTATGATATGAATGTCTCTTACCTGTGACGCAAATATCTGCAGTTGTTTCACCGCTCGGACCAGGCGTTGCGGCGAGGAGTTCGGGTAAAGTGGTAGGAAGAACACGGCGAAGACCTGGTAGGAAAGGTATGTGATTATTTGAACCTAGACTTCTGAAACTTCAGAGCAAGGTAGGGGAGATGGATTCGGAGTGTTGTTTAAAAGAGGAATCAGTTCTTGTACAGGGAAGGGAAAACCAGATGAAGAGAGCCCAAAAGCTGGAGGGGTCGCACAGCAGTTAAACTTTAATGCGGTGCTGAGCTTGGTAGCAACTGGAGCGGCAGCTGTGTTCAGCTTAGCTGTTGCATGGAAGAGCTGCATGACGACAGGACGAACCTGACTCCCGGATTGTCGTCCAACCGGAGAAGCCCAAAGAAGCCCTGTCCATGCCGCTAAACCTGCTCTGGTTAACAATGGCCCCACTCGCCATCCCACAGATCGCTGTAAGACCCATGGTTAGCTCTCGCTACTTGGGGCTGACGTCATACCGGTTGATAGTTGAAATGGTCTCGTGAAGATCAAAGGCTTTTTCACTGTAACATGTGTACGCATCATTGTACTATCACTGTTGTATGGTAGTAGTCACTAGTAGGTAGAGTAGTAGATAGACCTGGACGCATGCGTAACATTGGCGTTTGATCCCTTTCACCTTTCACCGCATCATCGAGTCGGAAGCACCGGAGAGACATCCCCTAGGTAAACTTATGTACAATAGTACCTACAGACGTACAGACGTACAGACGTACATCCTGTAGTCAAAGAATCTGGAAGTGGAAAGAAGTGCTAGGTGCTGACGAAATCTTGACAGTATCGCCTCGGTGCCTCTCAGATCTTACTCGATACGTAGTCTGCGCAACCTGGAAACGTCGCAATCGCAAGGCGCGCGATCAGATTATATGTACGGACGTACAGCTGTCACCTGATCACACCGAAACGTATACCCTTTTCGTTTTTTGTTCGGCAAACTGGCAGACTGGGGAATAACATTTGAAGGCCAGTGGAGTAGTGGAGCGGGCCGCTGGACCACTACCGATCGACCTGCGGGACCGAATCCGTGCTCTTGGCGGGGATGTCGCCCGGGAGGTTCGGCGGTGAGATCGACTAGCCTACAAAGCCTAAAACCTTGTATCGACCGAAGCCATCGCCGACGACACAGAGCCAGACGACCACTGCATGCAACCAGGAGGCTACCCAAACCAGTGATAACCATGGTTGACTAGGGCAGACGGACGCGGTCTGCCTGTCTGTCTATCTGTGTACAACAGAGGCGACAGCAACGCCGGGCTGTTCGGCTCATCTGCTCTCACCAGAGGCCGACCGCGACTTCTAGAAAACCTCCACCTGTCAGGCTTGTCAGCCGAGACTCAGGCCATCTAGCGAGATTGTGAGCTGCAGATTGAAGTAGCTAGCAACAGGACACATGGCTAGTATCGGCTGGCCATGGCTACGGTTAATCTCTTGCTAAGGTTTTCGTCTTACATATGTATAATTTTTGTCTTCGGACCTTCGAGAATTTTAAACTATGCCTCCCCTTACATACTTCCAACTCAATTTCGATTACGACCTTCACTTGATGGGTGACATCACCCGTCTAGGAAGGCATCCTGTCTTCATCAGTGGACATCCAGACGAAAACACACCTTGCCAGGCCCTCAGCTCACATCATATGGCTACGTAATGTGCGTTGGTCCAGTTCCGGAATGCCTATTCCCATAGGGCTCGAAAGATGGTTTGAAGTATGTACATATGTACAACACCACATGCATCAATGTGTTATAGTATGTCAGCAGGGATATGTCCAACCTTGCATCTGGCAATATGCATGTGACCTACGCGCAAGCTACAGTCCTGAGGCGATGATGAGTATTTCAACCACACTTTACACTCAAGCTACCCATGGATATGACTTGCGTACTTTTGGACAGTGCGTAACCGATGTAGGCAGTCCTCTTTTGCTCCTCTTCGAAACACAGTACTTAGTTGGGCGCACAAAAATGGGTGGTTCTAATACCTGGAGATCTCTATCGCCATGTATGACAGGTCGAGGCCCATTGGGTAAGCTCTATGTGCTTGAGGGCAGGCTACATGTCAAGGTACAACATTGGAGACCTGATCAGAAGAAAGCTGAGATGACATCTTAAGACTTGAGCCAAACGGAATGATCCACTTTATGTCTTCCAGCATGTTATACTTAGGCAGTGTTTGAATTGACAAACGTTTCATCGCTGTCCAAGCATGAGTACCTACATATGTACTTAGTATGTAGGCAGTTGTAGAGCTTAGGGAGGCGATTGGAAATCTAAGAGTAAGATGCTCCCTCTATCGCATAGGAAGGACGTGCCTGCCACTCCAAACTTGACAGCCAGCATCTTCCAGTCCAGGTCTTTCTGTCATTTGGTTGCCTAGATTGTGACATCACTCGGGTCCCTTGCTGTCCCAGTTCATCTGCATTCACTTATTTGATTTTGGACAGCTGCGGCGCGCTTTTTATCAGTCGCGTGTCTCATCACCACTTACACCACTTACACCAGTCGACGCGCCTCTTCCCATCTTCAGCACCTCCATCTTCCGAACCATCTCTTCCTGACGAATTCTAGCATTTCTATTCCAATCCTCACCAACAGTTGCAGGGTCGAACACGGGCCCTAAACCCCTTCTCCCTCGCGACGTCACATTGACCATCGTCAACGCGTCAACGCCCATTACCGTCACAACCTCCGTAGTTGAGCACTTTAGGCCGTCAGTAACGCGTTATGGACGCGCCTTACGGCCCCCGAGATGTTCTACTCTCACGAGAGTAAGACGCTAGACCCTCATAGAAAGTCGGCATATTACTAACGCGTTTCTTCAGTCCTCGCGAGCCCTCAGTATGGCGTCGTAACAGTCTGGTAAGCCCTCGACCACCCAAACAAGCCGTCTCCATCACAGCGATCATGAGACGCTGACAGAAGCATTTGCAACAGGCTGTTCGCCAACAACCGCAAGCTGAATCGGAAGGCCATCGAGCGGGTCAATGTTCCCCAAGCATGCACAACGATCGAGAAGCCGCCTGGCGCTCCCATTGCCCTGCGCCTGCAGGGCAACCTCCTCTTCGGCGTGTCTGGCGTGTACTTGAAGCAGCACGCCTATCTCCTCGACGATGCCGCGAAGATGTGGTCTGCCATGCGGACGTTTTACCGATCCATCCAGTTGTCGGCTTCCAACGAGATCGACAAGAACGCAGGAAAGGCCAAGTGAGTAACGGCAAAGAGTGACGAAGACCGGTGGCTGGCGTCACATACTGACCAGAAGAACAGGCGCAGTCAGCTCATGCTCGTGGACGACCCCAACTTCGTGCCGAACATTGACCTGCCTCCCCTCGACTTCGACGAGAACGGTGAACTGCGCCTCCCTGATTGGGATAATAGCCAGCGCACGAAGCTTTCCACCCAGTTTTCTCCTCTCGAAAGCAGTGGATCTGGTAGATCTCCTGCTGGTGCCCCTTTCATCAACCTCGATATCCGCCATTCTTCAAGCCAGGCAAGTCTCGACATAGCGTCACCTTTCGGCAAAGGTACGCAGAAACCAGACGACGGCGACATAACCATGGCGTTCGGAGACGAGGAAGTGTTACCTTTTGCGGACTTTGGCCTGACAATCGACGCGGATGGAAACCTTGTCGAGCAGCCTGAGCCTGAGCTTCCTCCCTACCCTCAACACATGGTAGAGAAAGTTGGAAGTGGCCCGCACCTTCCTGACGACGGAGGCCTTATCCTGCCCATTGACGAGGAACTCCAGATTCTGTTTGGTGACGAGGAGCAGTACTTGCCTGATGAGGCCCCAGCCCAGCCGATTGATCAACAAGATGGTCATGGCTCCGTGCACCTGCCCTCCGAGGAGCTTCCCAGTTCAGAATCAGGCATCCAGGAGCCCCCTCCAAGGAAGAAACGCAACATCAAGCGCCTGCCACCCGACTCCGCCACCCACGTAGGTAGAGAGGAATTCAAGGGCTGGACTGAGAATTATATTGCCCGCGCTATGGAGGCTCGCAACGCTCCTCACCATTCCACCGCTGCTCAAGGCAGAAAGAATGCATACAGCCTTACTTTCGGCATGGGCCTCATGGGCGTCGGAGTTCTGAACAATATCCCCGGTCTGGACCATCCTCTTGCACAGATGTTTGCTGGCGACGAACTCAAGTCCGTTGTGATGGGCGACCCCGAAGAAGAGACCGAGGAGTCTCGGGCCCGCCGTCGACGGTCAGCTTCCGATGCTTTCGGTGGAGAGGAGGACGACGAGGAGCGTCGCGTCCGCGCTCGCCTCGAAGAGAATCTTGGGAAAGAGCAACCGGTCGGTCGCAATAAGGAGCAGGACGCCCAAAACGTCGACGACCCCATGATTATGTTCGGCGATGACCTGCTCCCTGAGGTCGGCCGTGAGCAGCCCGGCTCAGCCATGTCCGACCACCGCCGCTCTTCCAACGCTCCCTGGAACCGTCCCTCTTCTGTCGTCCCATCTTCCGTTCGCAGCCAGAAGGGAATCGAGGGCGGCCGCCATGCTGTCGAGGGCAGCCCTCTCGTAGGCCGCGGTAGCATCCTCCCCGTGGACCCCAAGTTCAGCGATGGCAACATGCCGCTTTTCGGCTCCGACGGCTTCGGACCCCTTCCCGGCGATGGCCAGGATCTCAGCCTCTCAAGCGCGTTGGGTGCCGACGCTGGTATGCCTGCGCAAGAGGCCAGCACAAGCCAGTTCGTGCGTGATGCCCTCGACCGCGAGGGCCGCAACTTCCTGGGTTTCGTGGAGCGTGTTGCCGCTGATCATGGCGAGGACGACGAGAACGAGGAGGATCGACGATGGGTGAGCTTTGACGGCCTGTTTGAGCCACGGGACAGGACGAATGCTGTGGTCGCGCAGGCTTTCTTGCATGTCCTGACGCTGGCGACCAAGGGCCAAATCAAGGTCACACAGGACGGGGCGAAGGAGCAGATCCCCTTTGGCGAGATTCGCGTTGGTGTGACAGGTCCCTTCGAGGAGCAGTTTGGGGATGCGCCAGAGCAGATGGAGGGCGTTGAGGAGGCCGAGGCGTAGGTGGCCATCTTGGGCGAGGCCGGCGGCAACGACACGACAGCCCCCGCCAGCACACGGCGGGATGGCGACAACCCAGTCCTTCTTCTGGACACTTGATTTCGACTTCGACGTACCCGCGGTGACCGAGACGGGAGCTGCGGATGATCCCCTTATTTACAATTAATCGGTTGGACCGGTATTTTCGACTTGTTTTTGGTACGGCTCGGGCTGGGTTCTGAATTTTGACGAGGATCATGGGCCACATCGTTTTGCGACCTCGGGGGTAAATCTCCTCCGCATTTGGTGATGGATATCATTTCTGAGGATGGCGTTTTCTTATTTTCCAGCACACAACTCATGGCATGCCTAGCATTTGCTCTTGCTCATCGAGGAAGCTTATCAGCACAAGTCTGATCTAATGACAGCAGAAGTCACAGGGGCGGGCGATGTAAAGTAAATAGAGAGGTCGAGTCCATAATCAAAATGAATCAAGATAGCTTCTCATTAAATTCATACACTCATAGCCATCATGAACTATAGAGGCAACTAAACTGAGGAGGCTTTTACGTTACTCGTAGTCATCGTCGTCATAAACGCCTTCACGGTCCGCGAAGACCATATAGTCAGCCAGCGTCTCCTCTGGAACGTCGGGCCCTGAGACACTCTTCCAGGCCTCATACACGGGTTCGAGCGAGGCATCGTCAAAGGTCAAGGCTGCAGGTGGTGGTGCAAACCTGACTATCCGCTGGTCGACTGCCAAAGCAGTATCACTGCTGCATTGTTGCTCGTAGTACATTGAATATAGCACGTGTGGCTTGGGGGCGTCTTCAACGGCAACAGCATCAAGCAGTGAGGTCACGCTCGCTTCGAGGTGTGCCTTTGAATCGGCAGTAGCGATAGTGCTGAGGTAAAGGATGCCTGTACCATTGCGGTCAGTATGCGATATCATGAAAAGTGATGATGGTAAAATAAGGTTGGAATATGGTCGTTATCAGAGTATAAGTTGACGTCACAGCCGTAGCTCAGGCAATGTAGATAAGTTTTTGTGTATTTTCATCATATGACCGGGAGTGTAACAAATCAAGTTCAAAAAGGGGTAGCAACTTACTTTGTCCTGAAGGGCACTCACCCGTCTCGCTCGAATGAACGATGGTGTGGATCGGGTATTTCGACTCGATCCCGCCATCTGTCTTCACAGAACCAAGCGGTAGTGCAACCACGGCCACACCTGGCCTCGGCGCTCCTTCCACTGTCGCTTCGAAAAGCGAAGGGAGTGGTGAGCCGATAACGGCAATCAGTCTGCTCACCTTGGTGGCAGGGCCAGCGGGAACCTCTTTGGAACCCCTGGCTAGTGACTTGGTCTTGACGACAGTGCCGTCCGTCAGCTCCACCTCCACCACCTCTGCAGAGCCATCGCCCTTGACCTCCTTGATGCCGGTCCCGAGCATGTAGATCCCGCCCCCGACGGCACCAGCTCGACATGCGACCTGCGCGATCTCAGAGCCCCCGCCCCACTTGGGGTACACGGCAGCGAAGCCGGGACCGAACATCCCCATCGACGTCAAATGCCGATGTATGTTGGCTAGGCCATCCTTTGTGCTGACCTGCCCATCGAGAGATAGTGTCAACGTTGTGATGTAGGTCCGGAGGTCCGCGTCGAGACCCATCTTCTCCGCCAGGAACTCAGCCAGCGGTTTGTCCGCATACTCTTGCCATTGTGACCGAGATGCTTCCTCTTGGTACGAAAGGACAAGCTTCAAAAATTTCATGAGCTGTCGCTTCGCCCGAGCTGGGAGGTCTGTGGAGGAGAAGACGTCCTCGCGGGTAGAAGGAATACGCGCGAGCGTTGGCTTCGAGGATGCGCCTGAGGATGGCTTGTATATGAAGAAAGAGCCGACGGCCAAGAACTCCAACTGCCGGAAGGCGCGGGAAGAGACGAGCTGAGAGAGGAGTTTGGAACCAGCATGGATGATCTGCGGGGAGAGGGAGAGGGCGTAGGCGCGCGGGAAGGACAGCTTGATGTCCGAATCGGCACCGTCTTCTGGCTTGCTTATCACGGCGGAGCTGAAGATTGAAGAGGCGGGTGCTTTGGCAATCTCTGAGGCCCAAGCATCGGCTTCTTGCAGGCTGAAAGCGGCCTCTGCACCACCGTAGTATTCATTGGGGTCAAGGTGAAGGATCTTCTTGTCGGATCGGGAGAGAGCTCTTCAAGGAGAGGAAGGACTGGGTTAGTTAGATGGGCTTCCGGTAGGGTTTTCGCAGAACCTGGGAAGGGAAGTGAAGCACTGACAATGCTAGGAGTGATTGCTGCATGCCCGTGCCACAGATGACCACGTCCCAGGTTGTTTCGCTCAACGACTCCATAATGGATGGATATGGCTGCACTGCTCTTCCTCGAGGGTTGAGTTGTGGTGAGGATTAGAAGGAAAAGAGACAAAACTCGAGGTTGAAAAAAGAGCTGCCGTTGGAGCTTTAGCGGGGAGCTCACAATTGACCCACCAGAGTCCGTTCGGAGCGCCTGATTTTCCGCGGCAGGTGGCCCCACCGTAGAGCCGTCACTCGCCTGCTGTCAAAACTCTTCGGCGATGGCAGCTGTTTCGTTCGGATTTTCTCTTCTTCAACCATCCGCCCGACCAGGTACAGTTGTCTACGTTACCATCCACAGTCAACTTCTCTACCGAGGTTCCTTTCATTAGGCAGCTTCATGTTGGGCGGTAGATTGAAATTCCTCTTGTATCTACTGCTCTTGATTCACAACCTGACAGAGCGGTTCGAAATGTGCGAAACATCCCAAACAAAACCTCACGAGGGTTGAATATTCTTATACACTTGAACCAGGGCGCAAATTATCAGCCCCTGAACGTTGTAAATTACCTTTGTTAGAGTTTCCATTTCGATGGTGCTGGGCCTTAAGTCTGGTCCTGTTTCGCGAGTGCTTGTGAAGCCGTCGCACGTGCACGCCGAATCCTTATCATCTCCGAGAATGGAGCGCTTTACTTCTGGCCCTCTTCTACCCAGCACTATCATGATATGTTGTTTGTCCGCAGCTGTCATTCTGCCGCGCCTAGTCAAGTCGTTCTCGACAGGATCACCAAGGGTGACTCCATCACCTAGAGACACGCTCTCCCAGTCGGAGAATTCATCAATGCCGTATCCTCCCGACGTTTTGCCGGGCAGCCGGGACGTTCCCACTCCCTATGGTACTATCAAAGTCTTTGAGCTCGGCCCGGCATCCGGCGAGAGAGTCTTGCTCCTCGCTGGGTTGTCGACACCCTGCCTAGCCCTCTCCAACCTCGCTGAGGCTCTCGCCCAGAAGGGTTACCGGGTCATACTGTTCGACTACTTTGGTCGTGGCTGGTCTGATACACCAAGCCCTGACGAGGTGGATTATGGCGAGAGGTTGTATGCGAGCCAGATCGTGCTGGCCGTGGTGAGCTCTGAAGTCAGTTGGATGGGTAACGCTGATCGCGGGGACAATGGTGGTTTCCATGTCATTGGGTACTCCTTCGGTGGGGGACTGGCTGTCAATTTTGCAAGCCGGTTTCCACACCTGGTACGGTCTGTAACGGCTGTCGCCCCAGGCGGGCTTTTAAGTCGCAGCAGTAATAGCTGGCGGACCCGGTTGCTGTACTCGAGGGGTATTTTCCCTGAGAATTTGTTGCGACATCTCGTCAGACGGAGGTATGAGCCTGTATATACAACGGCTAAGGAGAGTCTTGGTGACGATGCCTCCGTAGGACAGGTGAAGCTAGGTGAGATGAGCAAGAGGATCACGGGAGATCCATTCGACGACACCGTTATATCGGCCCGTCGACCGGACGTGACGGTGGCATCAGTGATGTCGTGGCAGCTTCGCCATCATGAGGGCTTCGTACCGGCTGTGATGAGCACTATGCGTTATGGGCCCATCTATGAGCAGTATGAGGATTGGAGAAAGTTGGGCTTACTTCTGATGGAAAGGCGGCAGAACCCTACTCTACCCGGGTTGCTTGGAGGGAGGATGTTGCTGGTCCTGGGTTCTTCGGACTCAATCGTGAAGGCAGAGCGGATTCTCCCCGAGCTGAAGGATACTCTGGGGAGTGATGCATTTGAGGTCGAGGTGTTGAATGCTGGCCATGAGGTTGTCATTGCCAAAGGAGCTGAGGTGGCCGATGTTGCCAGTGACTTCTGGAAAAGGTGTTTGCAGGACAAACCGCTTGCGGGGTTATAGGCCAGCTTCAACACCACCCGACACCCAAAAGTGATGGGGAGGTAGCTCAGTTGGTTAGAGCGACGTGCTCTAGGTGACCCCGTGCTTGCGAGCTGAAAGGGCGGACAAGGCGTGTGTGATCCTGGAGCCGGCGGTCCCATTGTTCGAATCATGGTCTCCCTAATAACATTTATTTTTTCTTTTTTCTTTTTTGCTTCCTCTCGACGTCTCTCGGTGAAACTATCTTAGTCTTGCGTGATACCTTTATTCAGCAGCCTGATGCTTTGCCCTGGACCACATGGTACCTTAACCCAATACTACTCAGGTGTGGTTGACTGCTACATAGACGTCTTGCAGGCTCAAGGTTATAGAAAGGACTCCGTGCATCAATTATTGAGGGTATCACAGGTCATTTCAACTTGAGACTTGTTGTTGATAGGGCGCATAATGATCTTTGACTAGCAGGGTGTTTTGAAATGAGTAAAGTCATGCTCTATTGGAATTAGAGATAGTGGCATCCCCACTCCTCACCAATTGGTTGGATCTCGAGTGATGAGAACAGCCTTGATTCATGAGCACATGTTTTAGAAGTCGTACCCAAGGGTGTGGGCTTCAGGAATGAGTTGTGGTGGGCACAGTAATCTTGCAGGCAAGCAGAAGAAGCGAAGGGGAACTTCCGCAAATCACGTTTCGTGTTGAATCTGTCGCCGGACACGTAGTAAAAGGAGGTTTATGTACAGAACAGCGAAGTATCCTGCATTTGGGTATCATTATCTGTAGGTAGTCCCACAGAGCATCTTTGCTCAAAAAATCTTTTACTTCATCCTCAAAGCTGTGCTGTCTCCAGCACCCCTTCAAGGCAGTGCCTTCTGAAATTCTGCCCATCTGCGCTCTGCCATCTGGGTCATCTCCCGGATCTGCTTGGGCCCCAGGACCCTGCCGCCAGCCTTCGATATGCCCCGTATCCTCGCCTCGCCCTCACTCTTGTCCACCACGACCGTGATGCTCTCCTCGCACAAACTCTCCTCCAGCCGGTCCGGATCCACCAGGGCCCATGACTTGCCCTGACCGGCAGTTTCCGTCTCCTTCTCGTTCAGCACGGCTGCCGTGCACGCGATTGGCAGCCCATTGACGGTCAATGGTGTAGTCTCGGACCGTGAGCACAGCACCATTTCCCTGTCCGCATCCCACCAAGCTTTCGGCAGCTTGGTGTCCCTCAGCGCAGCAAGGATGGCCACCCATGCCGCGTCAAAGGGGTTGCCGTCAAACGATATGAACAAGACGTCGATGTAAAGCGTCCAGTATGCCTTGATCTCGGGCTTCAGCACGTCCTCCGCCGCGCCGCCGCCCTCCATCTGCTCGTCTCCCTCGTCGGCGCCCAGCTTCGGGGGCGTGTGCCATATCCTCAGGTCCTCCGCGGCCAGCAGCCCTGAGCTGTGCAGCAGCGAGTACACCCTCGTGCTGAGGGTCTGCGCGAGCGTCGTGGGCGGCACGCCGGGCAGGAACTGCGGCGCGCAGCCCGTGGCGAGCTCGATGTTGGGCACCAGCAGGTCGTAGTCCCTCAGCTCCCTCGCGCCGCCCTCCCTCTCCTCCCTCGCCCTCTCCTCCCCCCCCAGGGCCTCCAGCTCCTCCGCCGCCCGGGGCTCCCGCCACTGCGGGATGCCCGACGCCGGCAGGATCTCGCCGCGCACGCCGCAGATGACGCTCGTGTCGCCCACGCGCACCATGGCGCTGCCGTGGGCGTGGGACAGGGACGACGCGTTGATGTTTACGGGCCGGGCCTGGTGGGGCGCGCGGCCGTTGGTTCGGGTCGGCTTTGCGGCGGGGGCATTGCTCGGTGGTTGGAGGTTTGCGAGGAGGAAGGGGTGGGGGGAGATCTTGGAGAAGGTTTGGGGCGTGAAGGTCGTTGATGATGCCATTGTGAGAGGTGGATTGGGGCGTTCTATGGCCCGGAATCTTGGGTTGGACTTCTTTCTCGGGTTTGTCTGTATGGGGTTTGCAGGTCGTTTCGTGGAACCCTGACGAGGCGAGGCTTGGCTTGGCTGTGCGGCGAGCTTGAGGTTGAAGCTGGACAGACGGAAATTTCGTCCTCAGCCTTGGCGGGGCGGCTTTCCAGGTGGCCCAATCACGATTTAGCGGGTATGCAGGGGCATGAAGCTCCAGCTACAGTTCCCCGCGGCGGCTGCCCCCTGGAGCTTTGGCTTACAGGCCCCCCTGGTGCCCCTCCATCTTAGTGACCTCTTGGTGACGTATTCAACGGCCTGGACAGAAGAGCCTCATATGCTACTACTAGTCTTTGTGCAGATCCCAAATCTATGTCTTCAAGTGAAAGGTTCGGATTTGAGGAGGCGTTTCATTGACGACGGAGGAATCTTGGTGTGCTTTTGTCCTTCCTAACGGTACCTGAATAGTTCTAGCTCTTGTAGTTAAGTATACAGTAGTAGACACCTACGTGGTTGTCGGTGGTGATCATATATGTTCTGCTGTAATGGCCGATATTGAAGCTCTCTGTTCGGCCGAGCAAAAGTTCAGTTTCTGCCCAAGGTCGCCAAGGTTGCCAGGATCTCCTCGACGGCGACGGCCACCCTATAATGACGTAAATCCCCATCCAGTCGAGATTTCAGTTCCTGCAGCTCCCAACCTTTTTAGCAATGGCCCTGAAGGGAATGATCTTCGATGACGGAGGGCAAAGCAAAGCTGTTTGCCAGATGGAGCAATGACGTATGGTTTGAAATGGGATGCTGAAAAGGTATATCAATGAGCAAACTGCAACTATTCTGAATGTTCGCTTCTACAATTCATCTCAACTCATCTACACTACTCCAAGCTCAATCAATACTTTCATAAACAGAAAGTAACATTCACAAACCACCTACCTCACACCTCACAACTCCCAAAACCACCACATCAATCAACATGTCTGGAAAGGCCGAGCTTCCCCAGGGTGACCGCTTCGAGGAGGGCAAGGAGCACTCCCACCAGGCTGGCGACTCCAAGGACCAAAGGTCCATTGCCAACCGTCTCGCTGCCGAGGAGCGCAAGGACGAGAACGCCGGTGACTCCAAGGAGACCGCTCTGTCCAAGGAGGACCCCACAGCTCCCGTACGTTTACCAAGTCCCAAACCTCAAAAATCACTAGTATATGCTAACAAACCCGCAGGCCAAGGCACACGGAAACGCACCCTCCAAGGGCGCCAAGATCGACGCTGAGATCCAGGCTGAGGAGGAGGCAACCCTCCACAAGAAGCACACGGATGGCATGCCTGGCAAGAAGAACTAAGTTAGGGAACGGGGATTATTTCACTGGACCAACAACGGGATACCCATCATGAAGCATTTGTGTTTGGGACGGTGGTGCATGGCGTTTTTTTAGAGGACAGATTCGAGGGAAAATCGAATTCACTATTTTTTTGACAACTCAAGTTTCGGTTCAATCTTGGTGAAAATGGTGATACAAACCGACATGAATGGTGCAAACCACATCCTCCTACTTCTACACTTCGAAAGATCGACGTCAAGCAATATTTCAACTGCTACATCACAAGGAACTTAAGCTATGACTTCGGATGCTTGAGCAGAACATGTCGACCAGTTTCGGGATTATCATGAAGGGTCCTAAGTACCGAGAAGCAAAGCGAGACTTTCACATTGGGGGACAGGATCAAGTGGTGGTGTTTTTTTTTTTACGATATTAATTGATTCTAAAGTGTGCTTTGGGTGAGAGAAAAAGATACATGGTCGGCGAAATGAGATATGCAAGCCACCTGAGCATCTCCTGGCGCGCAACAAAACCACAAGACAATGATCAAAGTGCAAAGATCTCGCGTGGTTGTGAGAGAAACCCATGACAACAACAGTCCCCGGTTTTCAACGTCCCTCAGCAAGATACTTGCGTAAATTGGACCTGTCTGTTTTCCCAATGTTAGCAATCAGGCTTCCCTTTGGTAGAAGGTGTGAGACGAAAGCGACGATTGGGAGTCAAAGTTCAGAATATGTAAGAAAAAACTATCAAGTACCCGAAAGATATAACATCGCAGGCGAGCGAGCCATCTCCCGGAATCAATCGCAAATTACTCTCATCATTGAGAGCTCCCGATCGTCGTCGAAACGTGTGTAAATGGAGACTTTTGACTTACCATTAGCTGAATCACCACAGAGGATGGGTAGAGGATGAACGCCATCAGTCGTTTCACAATCCTCTGCCCATCCCCTGTCCCGTCGACCGATGGTCGCGGTTTGAAGTTGATGTTATTGTTGTTGTTGTTGGAAGTTCAGGTTTCATTTTCGTTGCAGAAATTTCGCGGTTGTGGTTTTATGTGACGCGGTGCACGGACCACGCAAGCTCCAGTTGGACTTTGGCCAATCACGAGTGGGAGACCCGCCGGTCGGAAGAGGATGGGAGCTTTGCTAGCGGCCGGGCAATGGATCAACTCCAAGTGCCGAATGGCGGCCGACCTCGCCGTCATCATTATCGTCGTCGAGGTCGTCGCCGTCACATCGCGTTCGGAGATCGCCTCGGACGGCTCCTACCAGGCCCTATGTTTTGGGCACGCCCGTTGATACCTTCTGATCACACGTCTGTAATCGGTACATTGGTAGTCTCTCTGTTCAGACCATCTGCTTCTCCAGCTTGTTGGTTGAAGGGGGGTCGGGACCGAGACGAAGGAAAAGCAATGTGACTCGTGTCGATCTCCTTGGCCCACAGGGATGGCACGGTGGACAGCATCACTGCTATATTCGGTTTCGGTCTAGACAGCCCCAGGGACCGTTTTCCCCATGGGTTTGTCTCAGAAGACGACGGGTCTGTCTCAGAAGACGACTCCGTGGCCATGCGGGTGGGCAGGGAGTGATGGGCGGTGAGCACTGGGAGAGGACATATAATAGCTCGGATAGTTAAAAAGGGGAAAAAGGAAACACCAGCAGTAGGTATCGTGGGTTGACGAGATGAGGGCGGTGAGAACCGGGGCAAAGATATTACGGAGATGAAGTAGTAGGACCTGGAAGGGGGGAAAAAAAGAAACACCATAGGTAAAGTATCGTCGATTAATGAGCTGATTATCGTCGTCTCAGTGCACGACCTATCGATGGGACCCCCCATCATGCAATGCTGCCATGCCATGCCGGCTCTTTGCGAAGCGAGCCCAGCCAGCCGGCAGACGCTCAAACCCGCCCGCGCTCCTGATGCATTGAGAGACAAGGGAATACCATGTGAGGCTCGACGCTAGCGCCTGGTAGCCCTATCTTTCTCGGAAGATGCCCACGGCTGGAGTGCTCGATCTCCTGGTGTGCCTCGAGGACTAGCCGATCGTGCTTTTGGCAGATAGGCGAAGTCGATGCCAAGAGGAAGACGATCATACATACGGCGGGAAAAGAAGCATGCTGATGCTCCATGCTACCTTGACGTGGCATCGCTTGGACGCGAGATCAGCCGGGTTCAGCGTCGTGGACCATCACATATCAAAATGTCATATGGCTCGATTCGGTTCCAGATTCTGTTTCTTCTTCCTTGTGACCTGCGGCGGAAAAGAAGGGGGAGGGGCGAGGTAGCACCCCTGGAATCGAGCAAGACCTGACATCAGAGGGCAGCAGCCATGGACCCTTCTGATAGACAGACAGATACCGGAATTACGGAGTAGATTGCAGGCTTGGACCCCCGGAGATCATGGTACATGGTCTTAACCGCCCCCCTCCCCCACCTCATCTTGTTTGTTTTCCTTCTCCCTCTTCCGGCTCCCCCCCCCCGTCCGCGGGCCGGCCGGCCGCGATCATTTCAACGGCTCCAGGGTGCAAAGCAGGTAACTCCCTGCGAGGGGGGGAAAGAGTGGTCAATCGACTGGATCAGACTAGACACGCGACAAGCTTCGGGTGGCTTTTGATTGAGTCTCTCGCTCTCGTGTGACACGAGGCCCGTTGTGTCAGAATGCATGGTTTTCTTTCGTCCCCTAACCACCCTGGGACACTCACTACGCATGCATGTGTGCCGCGTGTAAGGCCGGTAGTCAACCGCACATATGTATGTAGGGCTGGACTGGTAATCTGGAACCCTCCCCCTCCCCCCACTGTTGATGTCAGGGACACCTCATAGCGCCGCATGCCATGGATGGGTCTTTGGGGGCTAGAGCCTGGGATTTGGGAGTGGGTTAGGCAGGCAGGCATGGCAGGCCAGGTCGACAGTCAACGTCGTACGATATACGCGGTTTTGCATTGGTTCAACCTGTCAAAGCTTTGTTCCCGTTGTGTCCCTTGCCTGTTAACTGCCTTATGATGTGTTGCACAGCTTTGTATGGGCTGTTGCACCGCATACGTACGCGCTGCTTTGGTGGCCGCTTAAAACCTCCGGTTGGTTGGGACTTTCTTCCCTATTGCGTCTGAATGATGCTGAACTGGTCTCTTGTTGACTCTGGAAGATATCTGCTGATCTGGAGTCGCGAGCCTAGTAACGGCGAGTTAGCTTTGTTGCCCAGGTGTTGCCCATGTGGCTCAAGAGGTGCCAGAGATCGGTGTCCCGGAACCCCTTGACTCTCATCCATGTCACTGTATTGCCTCTCCTCAAGTCTGAACATGGGAAGAATTTTCGTAGTATTCAATGAAGTAAAGCATTACCGTACCCAGTGCCACCCCTTCGCGTCAAATCCTTCGTCGAAAACCCTCCTCATAAGGACGCCCTTTCCGACAACCTCGTTACCATTTTTGGTTTTCCTACCGACCGACCAACCAACCGACGCCAAAGAGAGATTGAATGAAGAAAGGAAAAAGAAGAGAAAAGGGAACGAAAATCGTGGAAAAGACAGTAAGTTTTCCTGCTTCGCCTCCGTGAGGAGGAGAGCAACCTCATGAAATCTGAAGAAAACCCCGATGTTTGTGTGCCACTGAAATCTCGGACTGGGTGCCGTGAAGCTCCACCTCTGTAGTAGTAATAGTAGTCATAAAGTGTAACAAGCGTGCAAATACCACCAACAGCAGTAGCCGTTCGTTTGCCTCTTTTTTTTTCTTCCTCTTAGGTTTTCGTTTTCTTTTGTCGAAAGTTTGTCAAAAAGACAAGACACATAAGGAAAAGTGAGAGCCCGTTCGTTCGTCGAGTCTTCCCGTCTCGAGTCCGGCCTCGCGTATGTTTCTACCTCCGTCTCAACAGCGTGACGAGGTCTCGATTCCTAGCAGCATGGCGTGCCACAGTTGCCGCATGCGCGACCCGGAATCACCCAAACCTCGTTGCCATTGGCGGCGCAGGTGGGACAGCGCACGCCCGGGAGCTGGGAACCGATAAATGTCAGATGTTTCTTGGTCTTCAGGTGTTGTTACTCTCGGCTTGGTGTGTACTCACTGGGCGGGATCGAATGTTAGGCTCGTGTGATGGCAAGCCCGGGTATTGCGGCGTGGCCGGCATGGGAAGGGGGCTCAGGAGTTGAGGCTGGGAGAAGGTGATGTCCAGATCACAGGGGATGGTAGGGTGGACCATTTTGATGTTGGTGATTTTGGTGTTGTTAAGTTTGTTGTGTGTAATAGAGATGTAGCGGCTTGAAATGCTCGGGTTGCCAAGAGTAGTCAAACTGAAGGAATGATGATTGTGGTGATGGTATAAGATGGTTGCTTGGATGGATGGGATGTGAAGTTGATACAGACACGGGAAAGGAGGCAGAGGAGGCGTGGGGAGTTTTATATTCATCCACGAGCCTCAAATGTTCGTCCTGTAGTTCTCGATCGCCTCATGGTGCTCAGCATTGCAGGGACCAGGTCTCGAGAGAAAAGGAAAAGGAACAAAGGAAAGGGAAAAGAAAGAAAAAAGATGCCTGGCGGTATCCACGACGGGGGGGCGCGGGGAGCACAACGGGAGCGGATGTTTCCATGCCATCCTCCATATGAGAGAAGCTATGGGCAGATGTGTAGCCCATACCCTGCTTCAGAGAGTGGGAATAATAATGCGAACGACTCCGATCGTCGTGAGTACGGTGGTATTCTGAGCACACACACCATCCCGGCGGGCTACTGCAGCCAGCGCGACGGCGTGGGAGTCTATCGTGACGGTGTGTTTCAAGATACCACATGATCTCAGTGTATGGAGGTGAGAAGGGGGGGGGGTCTTGAGGATGGAAACAGATGACAGCCCAGTTAGTCTTCTCTGTAGGTGGAGCCAGGGTCGTCCACGGGTGTTTGGATGTCTGGATTAGAGAGAAACGAAAGAAAGTTCGAGCATAGTCTGTGTAGAGCGTGGTGGTCGGGAAGTTTGGAATGTGAGGCGTATTGCAACGCATATGGCGAATGGAGCCCAGGGAGATGGTGGGATGGAGGAAGCAAGCTCGATTTCGACTTCTTCTTTCGATAGCGGGTACGGAGTAGTGGGCCACCTCGGGACGTCGAGGCGGCCGGAGAAGTGGATCACCCCCGATTCGAGGGTTGACCTGGGCAGTGAGGTCTTATTCAGAGTGTTGTATACCTAGGTAGGTACAGGAACCTGCTGGTTTCGCCGTTCCCCAGCGAGGCTTGTTCCCTGATGGAATCCTGCCCTCGTAAGTACCTAGGTAGGTATGGCTTGCGACTTGCAGCCTTGCATTGCGCCTGGCGATCAAGCCAACCTTGGAAGCCAAGCCAGTCATACTATGTAACTGTGAACCATAGACCGTGAATCGTGTGTGGAGTTATCTCATGTACTAAGTATGTATGTATGTACAGTGGAATCAATAGATGCTCAAGAAACGAACATGGCTCCATGGTAAGATGTGACAGATAATTATTCGTGACCCATTTGGCTCGTCTGTATGTCTATATTTTGCTCAGAAGGGCGGGGCATATTTCATACATATGTACCTACATCCTATACAGATGTATCTTGCATGTGGCGGCATATGTGCATGCAAGCATCCCCGGCAGCTCCCCCCCCCCCCGACCAACAGTTTTGATCATGTTTGCTCCTGATGACTGGGTTTTCGTATCATGTTCCTTTCCGTTCTCTCTTGTCTGTCGTTGGCTTTTCGATCTTCTCGGTGGTCTGAACGCAGATGCAGGTGTACAATTTTGTTAGTACTTGCCAGCTTACTCCTCATGGTTCTCAAGTGTAGGTACCTTCGAGGTGGTACTGAGTACTGAGTACTGAAGTACTTGATTAAGGTAAATTCCGATATGCCTAGGTAGGCAGTCTGGAGCGGCCGCACCTCGACGGCTTGAGCCGTGATGAAAATGAATGAATGGTACGGTGATGAGAGGTAACACACCTGGCCAATTGGCAGTGATCCATCATGTCTGGCTGATACTGACGGGTGGACAGCAGATGGGACCTTTCAGGGCTTGACCGGGCCAAGATTTCAGACTTAGTGCATTCGATATCATATCTCATATTCCAAGGTTGTTGATGGTGTTTCTTTCTTCTCCTAAGCTTCCAAGACACCCCCTGTACCCTGGGCCCTGGGCCCTGTTATGTAGTGTACCTAGGATGCGCGCTGCGGGTTCTCCGGCGTCCTAGCGGGACATGGGGCGGGGCATGGGGCGGGGCATGGGGCAATGGGGCATTTCAATGCTACTGTAAATGCTCAATGCTCGCGTGGAATAGGTACTTAAGTACCTACTGTAGGTAGGTTTTTCCCAATTCCTCCACCTGCCTCCCAACAATGGGTACATGTACCGATGATTGTTTCTGTTCCTCCTGAGGTCCTAAAACCTCCATATTGTATTAGATGAAAGTATAGAGTCTTGAGCCACATCTCATCTCCAACTGCCTTTTCAATCCCTCAAGAGGATCGGTATTACTATTACCCACGTGGCTTTCCAATCGTACCTTCCTCAAGGGCGCATGTGCTGATTTTAATCTATTAAGGTTAAACTTTGGGAGGTCACCTAAAAGGGAAGTAGTGTATGGTGATGGATGTACCTACCTGGGTAGGTAGATACTCAAGTATACCTACCTACCTAGGTACCTACATAGGTACGGTTATACGTACCTACCTAGGTATGTACTTACGTTCCGGTAACCTTGGAAGTCCAGATGTGTTGCATACACCCACCTAGGCAGCACTACCTACCTCCAGGTAGGAGGTATCCCTTTCCTTCCCCCGCCCCCACCTCACTATTCCTATCCGTCTGTCAGTCTACATACCATCATCTTGCCTGCTTGTGAACCAGCTGCTCCCCTCCCACTCGTTAACGAACTTGCAGTGTCTAAATTTTTACTTTTATTTTTTATATCCTTTCTTTTCCCCCTCATCCTCCTTCTTCCTCCTCGATCATCGCGATGTAACGTCTTGTGCCAAGTTTTGATTTTTATCTTATTTATCTCAAATAACAACAGGCTGACCGCTCTTTGGCGCCATGAAGTGCGATCATGTCTTGGCTCGCTTATCTCATCAACAAAACACCACACATGCTGCACGTGCGCCTTCGCTGCCTGGGTACCTACAGTAGTAGCATTTCGTGTCCCCCCTCCACCCCTGGTCGTCTAGATCAACCTTTTGAAGCCTCGACACTACAATCTACATATGTATCAGACCCAATCGCTCGGTTCCCCAAATTGCCATGGGCTTACACTCCGGACTGCACCGGGCCCTGAACTCGGCATACCCGCTATCAGTATGATCCCGGACGTCCTTTACCTGTCGATCAACAATCTGATGCGACTCTAGCTGCAGAGCATGTCGATGAAGTCTGTTACTTTTTGCACACCCTCCCGGACGCATCCCCAATCGAGCACAAACGCCTTGTCGCCTCGGTCTTCGAGCATGAACACCCGGGGCACTTGCCCCATAATCATGCACGCTCGTCGTCCGTATTAACGAGAATAGATACCCACTGACCCCCTCCTGTCCCTCCCCTTGCCGTTGATCCAGGCGATCCGAGGCGACGGCCCCATCTACGGTACTAGGCCACGGGCTTCACATACAAAGGATCACACAGTTGTACATACTTGGCAAACCGAGAGTCCATCACAGGTCCACAGGCAATATCACCATACCTCATGGCTCAGCTCCTACGTCTCGTATCCTTGGAAGCCTTACGACATTTCAATCTGGCATACCCATAGCAAGAAACGGGTCTGGCTGCGGATTCCGAGCCAGCCGGAGAGACACTCGATCTTCTCGGCGACGCGTCAACGTCCGACCACATCTGAGATCAACGGAGGTGTCTTGCGTCTCCAATATCGAGAAGACTAGACGACGACGTCGTTTTCATCGGTTTTCACCGACTTTCACGTTACTTCTGCAACCATGCTGGCCAGGACAGAACTGCACTGCGAGGGCATGAGGTCACGACTCTTTGCTTCTCGCCTCTGAATATGATGACTTAGGCGAGATACGGCCGGGTCATCCCCCGGCCATAATCGGGGCAGGTGGAGGAGCCCGTTCAGTGTTATCCCTGGGCATTATCGCGGGGAAAAGCATTCCAAGTCAACGGCGTCGGCATATGCGTCACTCATCCGATGCTGAAAAGGCAGTTCCTCAATCCTGTGCTGAACCTGCTCGCTAAGCAGAGCCGCAAGCTCTGGTGACACAAACTCCGGCCCAGACTCATTTGCCAGTTACGGTAATCCGTGCATACCCCACTTTCGAGGGGATGTGGGGTCTGCACAAATATGATATGCGGTGGATCTTTCGTATGTACAGGAGATCTTCAGACCTGCATCTTCGCTGTGGGCCTAAACTAGATGAGAAGGGACCTCTGCGGGGCACTCGCGAGGAAGCAACCTCGAATCGCCGGATCGCCGGATCTGGGAGTAACTTGAGAGTCCAGGATTCGACGATATGACCCGTCATATATCACTTCCAGAAACCTGCGTGATGCGGGCCGATTTGGACGCACAAACTGACAGTAAGAGCATCAATGACTCGAGGCGACGACCCCTACACCTCGGGCGTCTGATGTATTGTGCACAAACTCGAGCACGTGCCTCGCCAGCGCCATGAGGTTCTGATCGCTCGACATCGAGCAGTGATTTCCCCGGGGCATGAAGCCGCCGCTCCGAAACCCGGACGTCGCCGACCGTGGAGGCCGTCTCGGTCATGATGCCAGTGATACGACGAAGCACCACGCTATGCCGTCACTCTTGTTTTAACGCCATCGATAACATATCGGGAATGCTGCCCAGGCGCCAGATCCCGATGTTCGCATAGGGCAGAAGCTCGTTGGATGCTGCTCTGGTCATGTTTGCACAAACATCATCTTCACCCAGCCTGTCGGGCTGTTACCCGAAAACTCTTGGCCATGATCAGGCCATGGATACCGCTATGACAGCAGCTGTACCACCCTCAGGCGCCCACCAGCTTTTAGCTTCCTGTTAGCCACTCTTCCAGCTTGCTTTTCATCATGTACAGGAGACTAACGATTGGCGAGATGAGACTAAGGTTTCTCTCATGGGTTTGTTGAGATCTGGCCCACTCTCGGCAAGACTGCGTGGGTTCTTGCATGCAGACTCGCATACGAACCGCAGCGCCGGGACGAATGAGAAGACCAGCTCCTTGTGGCGAGGAGGGCTCGGCCACTTGCGCCTGTCACACGCTGACTGCATACACCGTCAACAAACACCGTCACTCATGCCGAGGCTATACTAATACAGCAACTTGCGCGAAGGACTAGTAACAATCTCTTTATGTACAGCTCCTCCCGTGGAAACCATACAGTTGATGTTAGAATCGGCTTCGATGTGGCTCAACTTCTACCAGCCTGCCAACGGAATGATCGACGTTGACATGAGGTGGCTTTAAGTAGTACACGGGCTATCGAGCCGTTGCAAAAGCATCTAGCCGCCGCGTCAAACTGCTGCCAACATTGCACCTGTGTAGCGCAAATGAGACAATGGCTTCTCCGACGTCAGATCGTGTATCTCAACTGATGCCGCTTTTCGTGCCGAGAACCCAACTTGTCCAACAACGTTCACATCGGTCAATGCTACCTACTCTTGTCTCCGATTCAGAAACTCTCGCATAGAGGCGTGTATCCTGATGCAAGTCTACGTACTCATGGCTCGATTTCCGAGTGGCCATGTCGATAATCATGCGAGAGCCTCGTCACCAACGCATCGCATACACCCCCACACACCCGGCCGCTCGAAACGTGGGCGATGATCGCGTTTAGAGACGATCACCACGCATGAACTCGCAAGCATCTCCGATATTGGCCCTTGGTGTTGCTCCTCCCCTAGACGGCTCCATACCCCGATTGGATTGGCCTGCACGACCCCAGGCCCTCGGAAACTCAATGGGCAGGAGCCAACTCGCTCTACCGGGTATAATCCAGAAAGTCAGATCTGTTATTGACAGGGTAGGGTGTTTCGCCTGCGCAATGCCTTCACACCCTCGGTCGACCAAGACGGGGGTAAGCGTAACGGAAGGTGACGAGCAAAAGCAAATCTACAGCTTCTTGCACTGGCCGAAGCTTTGCTGTCACCAGCCTGTCGAGCAGGCATCATTGTTTAGCCATACTACATGCCTATAAACCCGTACAGCATCCGCGAGGTCTTCAGGTAAAGCGATGCAGGCCCACCAGGCGATACTATTCGAAAGTTTTGAACGACAGACCGAGGTCACAAACTCACATTCTAGTAGTAACTCAAACAGGGAAATGGGTATCCTATCTACTGGGGACCTCGCCTGAAAACGATCAAGGAGACCTTCCAGATTGGTTGTGCAATCAACGCCCGTACAAAACAGAGTGTGCCGAATCCTGGCTTCGAAGCCTACCCATCAAAGAGGAGGACGTGCCCCAATACCGATCGCCAGCATGCAATGGGAATCACTTCCATGCAGGACGGTACAAAAAAGGAAATATTCGCCCCACAGGTCACCGGTCAGCCATACCGAGTACCTAAGTTGACCAGAGCCGACCTGTCAGAAATGATATCGCAAATTCGTGCGAAACCGACAACGAGCGGTGACCATTTGGCTCGATCGCAGAACTTGCCGCGCATAAGCAGCCTATTGCCTCACCGAACCTGCTTCTCGATCTTGACCAACAGCTTGCCTGCACTAGGTCTGCCGTGGGCGTCTTTCAGGTCGATGAATCGATATCCCTGCTGTAATCGATCGAGCCTAATGCAAGCCCAGGCGGCCAGCTTATCTTTCATGAGCCCTTCGTCTTCGATCTTGAACCTTGATTCAAAACAATGTTAGCATTATGACCTCAATCTCACGTATTGACTGGCAGGGAACCCGTTGTCTCCAGCAGGAAAGTCCAGTGCCACTTGGCGACTCGACTGTCGGACGACGAAGCGACACCAACACGCGTCGACAGCAACTAGCGAAGCTCCCGGAAGAATTCGGTGCACCAGAGGCGCACGATCTCGTCTCGGATAGCTGCTCCAGAAGAGACGATCGATGAGGCAGGCCGAAGGGTGACAGGCACCGAATTACAGGCGTAACGTTTGTGCTGCGCTTCACAAGAGCAGAGGGTCCTGATGCGTCTCACTGATTCACATCGAATGCCAACTCAGAAACGGTCTCATTTCCGTTCTCCACACCGGTGTGCGCCTGAGTTCTAGCCCCCGATAATTTCCTTTCAGCCTCACCGGGCAGACTTTGAAAACTGCGCTATGTAGAAGCTGAACCATCGGCTTGCATGGAGGACCCGTAATGGCAACACACTGGCGGCTCTTGTCCCATTAAAAGCGATGTGTCAAAAAGTATAGGACCCGTGTTATAGGGAAGGACGACGCCGTCAAGAAAAAACCAGTGAATGACAACGACACGAGGCAGGCATATCGAAAGGCATGGGAGGTGCGTTCTGCTTGGTATCACTGCACCACTGACTCACCTGACGAAGCTGAGTTCCTCCACCACGTCGTCAATTTCTGGGAATTCGAGGACCTGGCCAACCCCCCAGTCTGGATTCTCGGTCTCGCTGCTCTTGGTCACAAGCTTATACTGGCCGTCCTGCGCGAGACCGCTCTTGATCGCCTTCTTCTCGTTGCGCTCCTCGGGCGTTTCCACGTGGATCTCGCACTTTACAAAAGGCTTGAAACCGGTACTATCAGATGTGCTGGCAGTCGAGACTGTGCTGGCGTCGCTCTCGGAGTCATCGGACTCCCCAGGGAAGGGCAAATGTTGCCCAGCCAAGATGGTGATGCGGAATTTCTCCAGAGTTCGATGCTGTCCGGCCTCGGCCTGCGTCGCGGCGCTATCGCTGCCAAGGTAGCCCGGCGGCTTGAGTGCCCAGCCCTGCTCGGGCTCGAACATTGCGCTGTTCAGCATGATCGCCTCGTCAACGTGCGACCTCTGCCAGTTCAGGGCGACCATCTGGACGCCCTTCCGCCAGTAGATGGATGGGTCGAGGTTGGTCGAGCTCACGCGGGTGGAGTGCGGGTAGACCCGCATGAAGAAGTTGCGGTTATGGACGAACATCTCCGCGTGCTTGGTCTGGTGCAGCTTCAAGATCTTGTACTCGTCGATCGAGAAGATGTGCGATAACGACTGAGCCGCCATCCCTGCAAAGTCTTTGTAGTGTTCGCTGTGCGTGTAGACGGCCAACCTGCCGAGCGCCTCGCGGATATTAGTCTTCGATTGCTTGGCGAGCTGGAGCTCGCCTCCCTGAGAGTCGGCGTCCCCGGATAGCCGCTCATCCTCAGATGCGGATCCGTCCTCGTCATTTGTGGACATGGTGGGCACTGTGAGCTGACTGCCTGACTTGGACAGGCCACTGCTTGGTGCGGCTGGCTTCTTGACCTTCACAAGGATCTTCTCCATCAACTCTTCCAGCCTTGGTTGACGCTCATTAGGATTACAGTCCGCGAACGGCTCATCTAGGAGGTATTCGCCCCACTCCTCTTTCATTATATCGACCATCATGTCTTGTTGCTCGCCTGTGGCATGGACCTCCAAGCTCACGATCAGGGGAAGCTTGTTGGTCTTGAAGGCAGACTCCCTGATAACCCGACACACTTCTCGCAGTGGTATGCGTTTTGCGAGGCCCACATCGCCGAGCCCCTGGACGGTGTGCGCATGCGTGACTTCAGGCTCTATTATACCCTGCCTGGGCTCCCTCGATTTTGATCGCGACCGAGACATAGGCCCGTCCTCACCCCGGCCCCTCCCGTCAGTGGACTGCACATGCCGGAGCGGTGGACAAATGTCGCCGGGACCTAAGAGGTCGTTCTCCAGGGACGTGGTGCTGTAACTCGCGGATGGGATGGCCAGGTGCAGCTGGCTCATACTAGCACTGGCAATGCCGAGCTTCGAGCTGTAGGCGCGCACAGGCTTGTTATCCTCGTGCTTGGACCCCCCCGTGAACGCATGCCATTTCCGGTCGATCTTGCTGACGAACGATTGGGCCGCTGCCGGGAGCGAATGGATCGAGGTCGTCGAGAGCGCGGAGGCGTTCCTCTTGTGGGTATACCGGGGGTCGTGGCGGCCGCTCGGCGACCGGGACCTGCTGGGCGTGGGCGTCCTGCTCCGCTCCGAGCCCTCGCCGTTCCAGACATCGATCTCCACGCAGCGGCAGTCGCCCTCCAGCACCGTCCGGTACGCCTCGGCGGACACCTCGCCGCTGAGCTGGTTGCCCAGGCCGATGTACGTGTTGTGGCTGCTGCTGATGAAGTAGTTCGTGATGGGCTTCGACAGGTCCTTCCTGCCCGCCGGCCGCTGTGCCGCACTGTAGCCGTGCAGCCACACGTAGATGAAGTCGCCCAGGGCGTACCGCTCCTTCTCGAGGGGCCGCACCAGGCCGCCCTGCACGTCGGTGAGGAACTCCTGCAGCCGCTCCCTCGTCACGAAGTCCCCCTCGCGGCCGCGGAGGGACGTGAAGACGCGCTCTATGTGCCTGTGGGTGTACTCTCTCAACAGGGGCAGGTCGGAGTTGTAGGTGGGCGCGAATGGGGCGGCGCGGAGGTCGTCGATGGGCGACGTCAGCTCCGAGTCGTCGATCCCGGCTGTCGCTGTCGCTGTCGTTGTCGCGGTGCCGTCGTCGCTGTCGGTCGTCTTCACTGTGTACTCGGACTTGCTGTGCTGGTGTTGGCGCTGCTGCTGGTGGGGGGCCTGGGGGTTCGGCGCGGTGCCCAGGGAGACCATCGAGAAGAAATGTCGCCACGCCGTGTTGGCGCCGAACCTCGGGCTCGGCTTGGGCCCCCCGGAGCCTGGCGGCATTGGTGTTGGCGTTGGTGAGGCTGGTGTCGGTCTAAGTCTCGCTACGGTCGCATCCTCGGTCCTGTTATCGGCGCCGGCTTCGGCTGCTTTGGCTCCTCCCCTATTTGTCGACATGGCCGGGTAGGTCTGCGCACGTCTGTGAGCTCCCTGCGCGCGAAATAATGGGGCACCGTGTCGGTCGAGCTTGGTCTAATGGGCAAAAAGTTCTCCGGGAGCTCCAGGAGATGGGCGTGTTCGCAAGGCTGCGCGCGATGTTGGGAGATGGGGCTGGACGGTTTGGGCTGTCGGGCGAGGCCAGATAAGGCCAGGTAAAGGGCAAGGTTTAAGGTTTGCGCAACAAATGCTCGCTGACGACGACGACGAGGTTTCACAGATAACGATGCGCGGCCTCGAAACCCCCCCAGGGAACCACAGTTCTTTTTATTTGTCTTGGCTCAGCTCATGGTAGGACTTACGAGGCAACCCATGAGTGGTACTACGTGATGACGGTGTGTGGTCCGTATTTCGTGCTTCCCTCTCACGCTCCCCCGTATCGCCGTTTTTTTGTTGGTTCAGGGGGTTTGGTTTGCCCCGACCGAGAGAAACCGCGGCGGGCCGCAGCGCACCCACGCAGCCCAGCAGTGGACCAGCTGCCACTGCTGCAGGTCAGATCTGCAGAAAGAGGATGCAGGGAAATTTTATGGGGAATGGGGCTGCGCTGCAGGACCGCAGTTTGGGGCGGGCCCCCCGTTGTCGTTTGGGCGGGTCCTATGGCGCTACTGTATGTACGGTTGTGGGCGTCGGTACTGGGCTTCGCTGATGATGCCGGGGTGGGACATTGCAGGTTCGGCTGCTTGTGTGACTTTGTCCAATGTGGATTCTGTCGACCCTGTCGACTCTGTTGGGGTTTGAAATGGGAGAAGAGAAGTCCAAGACAGGAACAAAAGAAGAAAAGGTAAGCAGGGAGCATAAGAGACAACAGCCAAGAGGCAAGTAAGCATTGATCTATCATCCTCCGGATTCCTCCCCGGATACGGATTACTGGGCGGCCGCAGCAGCATCAACTACAACCCTTTTCCGATGCTATGGGCTGCCAATCATTAAGGTTTCGGTACGGGCTGCAGATTGATCAGGGGAATGAAGGTCCCACTCCCCAGGGACTGATTCCCCAGGGGCTGAGCAAGCTCGTCTCGGGGTTAAAGATCTGAGACAGGACAGGAGGGCCAGAAGGGTGTTTCCTTGTCGAGGACCTTGAAAGGTGCGGGCTGATTCGGCAGCAGCGATGGCAGCGATGATGTATGTCTATATTATATACAGCAACTTGATCCTCCACAATGTCCTCCAATGATTCGGGGACGAGAGCTGACGACGGAAGATCTCAGTCATCAACAACAGGGGTTTCGTGCTGCGGCATTTGCCATTTCTGCAGGTTCAGAGGGTGTCGTCGAGCAGGACGTGCATCTTACTTCTGACTGCATTGGGCAACCCCATGTTTTTCCATTTGGAAACATCAGGGTTGACTGCAGGTCTGATGAAACAATCTGGCATCCAAACGAAGCTCATGTGGGGTTCTTCGTTGTTGGCTCTGTTCAGTTCATCAAACCATTTGGAAGGGGGGAGTTACATATTTCCAAGGGCCATCGGACTAACCGTTTTAGCAGCCTTTAGATGGAAGAAGCCTTCTAGAGCTGCCCCTGAATCCGATGACAAAAGATACCCCGGCCCGCCTGTGGGGAGCTGCTGGAGATGATCGGCGCTTCGCAAGAGCCGGTACCCGATGCTAAATATGGAGTCTTACCTGATGCTGAGATCATCAATCTTCGTATCGGAGGATGTTTGGAGAGAGGTTTGAGGTTTGTCTACTTGGTTTCCATGCGGATGATGTCTTGTCCAGTGGCTAGGATTTCAAGTTGGTGATCAAGATGTTTCCAGGCATTTCCAGGCTCTGGAGGGAGGCAGAGAGGCCACCCAGCGGGCGCAGGCGGGGCGCTGAAGATGCAATAGAAGCACCCGGACATAAAGCTTGGGGGGGGGGGGGCATAACGTCATTGGTCTGGAGAGGTTGCTGACTGCAGTTCAACGACGTTCCATCATCGTCCGCCACACGGAAACTTGCATCTTCTACACGTCAATCAACTGCGCCTGGCCACAGAAAAGCCTCGTCCTGCACTGGTTACCCAGATACCACACCTTTCACGCGCAATACCAGGACGTCTTAGACCAGACTTGAGCCGAAGGACACCAAGCAGGCACCGGTCTGACCTGACTGAACTGAACACAGCGAACTGAACACAGCCAACTGCCACCCACTGGAAAATGGCCGGGAAGAAGTCTCGCCGGGAATACGAGGCCGAGGTGCGCTCCTGGGGCTTCAACCACGTCTTCACCTGGTCAGACGGCCCCCACGCGCACTACAGCCCGCATTCCCATGCTGGCCTGACCACACATCTCATCCTCAGCGGCCAGCTGAACGTCACGTATCCAAAGGATGAGAACCCTACAAAAGAGACCTTCGGTGTTGGTGACAGGCTTGACGTTGATGCGGGGAGGGTTCACGAGGTTTGGATGGGCAAGGAGGGCTGTACTTATGTTATTGGGGAGTAGGTCCGGCATCTTGCATATTGTACGGGTTGCTTGGAACGGTGGGTGCGACGAAGAACGACACGATGCAGATGGGACGATGCAGGCTAGACGTCCGGGGAGGAAAGCTGTGTGTTGGACTCACCCACACTGTGGCCTTGATGGGAGAAGAAGATCCGCTCTAGCGGTGGGACAGCCCTGAGCAGATCGTTGCAATACGTTCGTTCAGCCTATCTCGCTTTCACAACGGGCTGTCATTGCAAGAAGTCCGCGAGGCGTTCTTGGGAACGAGCAAGACAGAGTGAATGCTTCAGCATTCTACCACCTACGACGACATACTCCAGCCCTATCCATGGGCTCTGCTTCAATTATGAACCTTATGGAAAACCACATTTGCAATGATATATGTAGCAATCTAACTCGACAACCCATACTTGTGCACACAGCAAAGCATCGCTGACTGTTTTTCAAAGATCTTGGCTTGTAAACTGTCCCAGCCCCTTCAATGTTGGGCTTGCATGCATGGTGTACCACACACAAGTTGGGCTTCCTGGGTGCGCGTTACCCAGACGCCCCAGGGTGCTCCAATAACTTTTGCTGGTCAGAACAAGGCGCCCTCTACTCCCCGCTCTTGGGCTTTTTCTTCCTAACTTTCCAGTGTACTCGCCATGCTCGCACGTGTACACCATCCAGCTTGACGAAATTGTATGATACAAGATTGTTGCATCATGTCAAACTTAAAGAAGACCTACTTCCTCTGTCCGAACTGGGACTACCACCCGGACGGCCCAGTGCAATTGGGCAACATCATCATATCCCCAGAGAGCCCAGCGTACGCTCTCAACGACTTCGAACGCTACCCCCCACCCGAGGGCTCCATCTTTCCTCCGACTTCCAAGACCGGAGTGATTTGGTCGAGAGAAAAGTTCCGTTCCGGAAAGTACGGCCTATGGACCCAGTTCCTGTCCTTCGTTAGCGGCCTCGGTGTAGACGCAAGCGTCGACCACAGCTCGTCTCTTGAGCAGACCTTCACTTTCGACTCGATCACCACGACCGAATTCTCACCAACCCCCGAATATCTGGCTCAGAGCATGTCTGCGACTGCTGTTGTCGACTTTCTCAGAGCAAGCCGGTTCAGGAAGCATGTATACATGATCACAGCCCTGAAGACCGTTCACGGCGTGAAAGCGGAGGCTGAACATGAAAGATCGACTGAAGGAAAGTTGGGAGTAACTGTTGATGGCACTCCCAGTGGTTTGCCAGGCAGCGGCGGGCCCAGCATAGGGGGCAAGCGGACCAATCGGGATTTCACTTCCTTTGAGGGCTCGTCGGATTTTGTATTTGCTTACAGACTGCGGAAAATCATGACACATCGTTCAGGTGACATGAGCAACAGTGAATACACCAAGGGGGCCATGTACGATGCGGAAGGACAGCCGATGACCGACCAAGATCTCCCTTTCATAGTGGACGGCTTAGCAGCGCAGGATGCGTCCGCCCATGACTTTGGCTGTGGCCACTCTGACGAGGTAGTAGACGGAGACGATCACTGTGTATGTGTCTGGCCGGAGGAAGAATAATCTCATCTATCCCCGTAATATAGATCAGGTTAATGGGAACAGACGTGGTGTGTGGCCCGAGATCCCCGACTGAAACTTGAGTACCCTAGGGTACCCAAGTATCAAAGCTTAACTGTATTATGTTTTGACTGGCAAACCACGTGCAATTCTCTTCATGACAGCCTGAATTACCTCCTCCTTCTGTCGCCCCCCAAAGAAATTCGAAATAGATAAAAGGACATCATAACCAGCCCTGCGCTCAGACATGTACTTAAATATATTTCTCATCTTGTCGTACTCCTTGAACTTCAGGGCTTCCATACGAGACATGATGGTTTGTGCGTAGAACAAAACAAAAGCGGCCAGCCCAGCAGCTACAGGAGTGGAAAACGATGTCCCTGACCTTCGTGATTTCCATGGTCTCCGCGGCCATGCGGACTCGACGGCCTCACCGAGTGTACAGAAGTTGTCCTTGTCTTCACGCGCTGTTGGGTTTCCCCGGATGCTATTCCCCTTCCCATCGCTAGCAAAAATGCAGAACACGTCGTGGTGACAAGCTGGGAATGCCGGGGAAAGGCCATGCGCGCCGCCGTTGGACGCAGCCGCAAACATGAGGATTCTGTGCATACGGGCGTTGTTTATGGCCTCCAAGAGATGCTCATTCTCTTCAGGGAAGCCAAAGGACATCGAAATGATGTCGACCTTCCAAACGTTTGCTGCATGATTGATGGCCTTGAGACATTGGTCACTACTATCCCAGCAAGAACCGATGGTGACCGGGACCTTACCTTAGCTATCTCGCTTGGCTCGATAGGATTGAACTTTGCGATTCGGGCGATATATATATCGGTATCCGGTGCCATATCCAAAAGGAGATTGGCAATGTGAGTTCCATGTCCAGACGAGTCCCCAGCTCTGCGATCTTCCTTGCCCCCCAGGCCACCAACCCATGTCCGAACGTCCTTGATCCGCTCTTTTCTTGCTTGGATCAAGTGATGGCCGGTGTCAATGCCAGTGTCGAGTATGGCAACTTTCACCCTGGTCTGCTCATCAATAGCTTGGCTGAACACAAGTTCATAGGTACTCTGATGCTCTCTTAGGAACTTATCTGCGGATGTGCAACTGTTGAAAACGCAATCAGCGCCAAGACCGAGATGAATCCTTCCTTGAAGCAACAACAATAGAGGTATTGAACAGTATGAAAAAAACAAACATACACATCGTTCGTGTAGTTGGACAGTATATCGTCATGAAAAAATCCAGCGATAGTACGATCCAAATTTTGTGTGTGCTGCAACTCCGCTTGAAGATTGATTCTGTTGTCCTCGCGAATGGTTATGGGCTCAGACCAACTAGACATTCGAGGCCTCTTCCGTGGCGATGTCATGCCGAGATCAGGTTGTAACAATGATGGTCGATTCTGGCCAATATTTGATGACGCTGTAGAATACTCTACATATGGTCTTTCGATGACTGCATGTTCCTGCCGAGGCGGTGATAGTTCACGATTCTTTCGTTTGCTCGAAGACCGCGATTTGGACTGCTCTAACGTCCTCTCCAACTTCTCGACAACATGCACGTAAATTTGCTCCCTAATTTCCAAGTCTGCCTCTTTTCCAGATGACTCGCTATGCCTCAGGGATTGCGCGATATTGCGATAGACCATGAGACATCCCCTGACAGCCTCAAGATAAGGACCGCTTTTTTCCACTTCCATTTTGTCTGCCGCAACAAGTAGTCTCGTCCAGGTCTTCTGGTTGATACCGTCATCATAGCTTGAGCTGATTTTGTGGCGAAGTTTGTCTCCATCGTCTATTTCCATCAGAAGTTTGGCGAAGGCAAGTAGAATTGGATGACCCATCTGGAATTCACGCAGCTTAGTCGAGGTGGGAATATCTGTGGTGAAGCCCAAATACGGAAGGCTAACATGAACATAATCGCCTTCCGCAACCGCGAAATATATGTTTCCCGAACCGAAGCTGGTGTCGAAGAAGTCCATGAGAGAGTGGCCTAGCTTGACGGCCAGTTCTCGTTTCTCCCTTGTGCCGAAGCGTTTAATTCGTATCCTCGATTTATTTCTCGTGGCGTATGCCGCGTTGATAGGTTTGAAAGCACCGTTGGATATCAAACGATCAAGGGACTCCATAGGGACTTTGGCTCCCTGTCCTTGTTCCCACACAATACCTCTCAAGCTGTTCGATTGTTTATTTCCTTGAATCATCAGACGCAATGCTTCGTCTTGACCAGAATGTTGCATAAGCTCCTTACAGAGGTCATAAACGCTGGCGACATGGGCAACCCCATTCGCCCCCCTGGAGTAGTATCAGTTCTGTATGGCCTCATACGCTACTGCGTCCATGGAGAAGTAACTTACTGAGACAAGCCGTAAAGAACTTCCTGCCAGCGATTCGAATCTGAACAAAAGTACCACATATGCAGCGTTGGATCTAGCAAGCTATCCTCCGCTCCCTGCGACACCTGCGGGCCCCCCGCCCCCAAGCGCAACTTGACTTCATGACGTGACTTGCATCTTTGTCCCTTGAAAAGAACCTGAAACGCATCTGTTGCTTGATCTCGTAGCTGCGTGTTCTCCCAAGGCTTGCCTCTGGACTTTAGTTTTGCAGCAGGGGCTTCATCACGAGGAAGGGGGAAAATCTTCAAGATGGAGATATTCCAACCCATCAATTTGTGCAGTGTGGTCCTGAGACTGGCGTCGTCTGGAAGCTTGAATAATTTCCGAGATGGCCCAGTTGCCAGGTCGAAAACTTCGGAGTTTTTCGGATCCAGTCCATCAAGATACCGTGCTAATCCCTCTAATGCTGGATACTCGGAGTCCTCTACAGGGCCTCCGTCAGGGTCGACAAGGGAGAATTCTGCTCTAACACTGCTGTTGAGAAATCTGCACACTCCTCTGAATACATCGATGTGCTCGCTCTGCTGAAACACTTCCGTAGATGATTCGGCACCAGAAAATTCAAGGCCAACATTGAAGAGTATCGCCAATTCCGAGTCGAAAAGCTTCTCGTAAGGCCGCTCTCCACGACCCGGAAAGGGATTTGTGGGGTGCTGTGGTTCGTAAGGTCTTCTTCTCCGCGCCCAAAGCAAGCTGAGACGGTGTATCAAGCCCCATTCGGCAGATTTAATCGGGCAGGACATCTCCTATGTTTTCACTCCGGCAGACGATGCGGTTTGTGTCCTGAAATCTCAAATGTAACTCAAGGATAATATGAAATGAAATCTTATCACAAAGATAGAAATCACTTGGAAAATCTCATGAGAGCTCCTTGCTCCGAGAAGATCTGGAGGAAAAACGGACGTCGAGATCTTAGAAGCGATGGGTGTCCTGATCCTAGCACAGCCACCCATGGTTCGCGTTGCACCCACGCCAGTACTGCGTGCAGCTGGCCAAGCTTTGTACAACCAATATTATGCAGCAATTGTTACATTGCATGCAGAAACCAGAAGATAAGAGCTACTTGGTGCGGCTTTTACACTATTATAGGTTCCTGGATCTAATAATCAAAACAGGAGGCCAACGCCACCATCCCTCCTGGCTGCCTGGGTTCAACGCGGTCACATGGCTTACTTGCATCATCTAGGTTCTAGTCCCTATTGTGCTCCTGTAATTATATGATGCACCTTTGAGCGGGGCGACGGACGTGTCGACGGCCTAAGCTGACTCTCGATACTTCTCGCTGCTTCACACTTCAGATCCGGTTACCCTATGTACATCCGCGATGTCTTCATCGGGTGATTCGAATGGGGATTCTGATGAATCGATTTACAAGTTAAGTTGTGAATGCGAAGAGTCATTTGACACCCAAATTTCTCTTTCTGAAACCAGCGGCACTAGAGATCTATTCGAAGAATACCAACAACGATTTTCAATATGGACAGCGAATCTGGGTGTTTTTGCGCGTCCAAGCCAAAGCCTTGACAGAAGACTCAGAAACGCGCCCGGCTCACGAGACATAGTACTTCGACTTTTGGACATCTTGTGGGGAGCATTGCAACAGGGTGAGTAGTTTCGCAGCCTTTTTGACTTTGTATTGTTCATGAGCAGCCTTGAAACCCTAACCATTGGCTCCAGATGTCCGTAACCCAGTCCAAGCAAACCGGGAACACTGTGAAGCTCATGACACAGAGGCAACCTCTAATGTTGAGGTGTTTGAAGTCATTGAGGAGTCCCTTAGCAGCCTGAATCGTTACGGTGTTACAATTCGGCAAGCGTCTAGAGTTAACCTCACGGCAAGGGTCGACATATTTGCTTCCACCCTTCAACTTGGATCGTTTGAGGACTTGTGCACTATTTCAATCCGAGCTCTATATCCTAACGTCAACGAAGCATTGGCTGATCGCCTCAGCAAATATATGACCAATCAGTTCGCAGCCAAGCTATTCTCAAAAACTCGACAAGAGGCTCTACAAAGTCAGCGGCCAAAGGAATCCAAGTCGGTGTCATCGTTGCCCACCATCAGTGAAACAAGCACACTGGAAAACATCGATATTGGAAATTATCAACCCTCATACAATGCAGGCATCAACGCTCGACGACAAGATGAAAACATCCTGCACGCCCAATCCGACCATTCCTCACTCAACACAAATTTATTGAGAAATTTGACAACATCGCAACCGAGGAACAGCGGAACTGGTATAAAACCAGCCTCCTCCATCCACATGGGGCGTCTCGAATATCCTACAAAACCAAGCGCGCAAGGTAGCAGCCAATATTCAAAATGCGATTGGTGTGGACAGCTGTTGCACGATCCGAGTGATGAAGACTGGAGGTTAGTTGTTACCCTTGTTGCTTCGATACCATTTCTTACTCAACCCTGTGGGACAGGCGACACCTGAAAGAAGATTTCAAGCCGTATATCTGTATATCAGAAGATTGTGGTTCGGATTTTCCCAGCTACGCGACATTTGACGCTTGGTACCAACACATGCTGCACGAACATGGTGACCGCTGGCATAGAGACGTCTTCAAACCATATTCTTGGTTTTGCGTCATTTGCAATAATCACGAGGACAACTTCACCAACTCACAAAGTGTCTTCGACCATATGCAGGTGGAACATCCAGACATCTTCAGCATCGTCCAGCTTCGCACCATATCCCGTCATAGCAAGACCCAGGTGGCGAGGCCGAAAGGAGTATGCCTTTTATGTTCGAGCCCAATTGACCTTGGGCAGCTTCGTGATAGGAAGGGCTTGAGTTCTTCCAAAACCCACAAGGAGACACTCCAAACAAGCAGCAAAAGTGCCCGACTTTCGAAGGAGATGAGATCCCCGGGCCCTCATATCACAGACTACAATGCCACCACTGATTCAGATCCACCACCTGAGAGCTACGAAGGGATGGAAACCTTGATTGGTCATGAAGCTCTAATGAAATACATTGCAGGACATATTGCCAAACATCTGAAGATGTTGATGCTTCTGACCATGCGGCTGGCGAATTTGCAAGAGATGGAAGAGGATTCAATAGACGAAATCGGGAGCGAAAGCGTTGAAGTAGCTGGTGAAAATTCCTCTCAAGATCCTGGTGTCAATGACGAATTCGAGCTTGGTACGCAAGCAAATAGCCCCATGATGGAGGATGATATCATGGAAAGCGAATTCGCAGAGACAACGTCACAGCTCGGAATGGAAAACCCGCAGCAAGATGAACACAGCATACCCGAGTGCGAAGCGGACTGGACTGGGGTTCCACTCAATAAGTTTCCAGTGAAGGAAGACCGAATCCTGGAAGATTGGTATGATCATTCAGTGGACTTGGAGGACCAAATCCGCCGCAGCTTTGTGAACTCGGTATTCCCTGAAGACAGCCCAGTACAGAAATTCTTGCCTGAAGGTGCTGTGGATCGGATCATAACAAGGAGATCCATCATAAATGAGTTATGGTTTGATGGCGGCGTAACAGCATCGGACGAAGACAGGGAACTCACAACAGCTGAGAATGACCTGGTTGAATACATCCTTACGTCGGCGAAGAAGATATTCACGATCAGCCTCATGAGCGGCTTGGCAAATGTCCAACTGAAGAATGCAATGGTACACTTTAAGGAAAATCGTGTTTTGGACGGCCAATTACCCTTCGACATCCCCTTGAATGATACCCCTCACTCAGATTTTTTTTTCCCAGATCGGCCGTGGACGAGACTACGAAAGGAGGATTTCATGACCGAGCAGTGGAAGCTCCTTGCACCTGTATTCCCCAAAGTCTTTGTTACATTGGTGCTCAAGCAAAACCATATATTCCCGTTCACATTTGTGAACCAGGAGCGGAAGGAGGGCACCTTTGGTGCTGTGTACCAAGTTACGATTCATGAAGCACACCAGGAGGAACCCGTGCGGAAGGTTAGCTATACCCTCAATGTGCATTGCATACCAAATAAACCGTTTTGGTTTCGTATACTGACTGCCTTCAGGCAAATGGCGACCTTGCCAACGTCGCTATCAAAGAACTCAAGGCCACGGGCCAGAAGGGCGACGCGACGTACAAAGAGTGGCAAGCTGAAGCCAAGGCCCTGGAAGAGACGAGCAGCCTCAAGCACCCACATGTGGTTCAAGCCATGGCCACCATATCAAAAGAAAAGAGGCACTATTTCATGTTTCCATGGGCAGATGGGGGAAGCCTTCGGGATCTCTACGAAAAAAACCCGAAACCCAATCTTGGACCGAGCCTCATCATGGACATCATTCAACAAATGGTTGGACTGGTCGACGCAGTCTGTGCCCTTCACAACTTCAAAAATAAAGGGGCATATCGTCATGGCGACTTGAAGCCCGAGAACATCTTGATATTTCCAGGCAAGGACAACACAAAGGTGGGAACCTGGAAGATTGCAGATATGGGCTTGGCGAAGCACCATGTTGCTGCCACTCGTGCTCGTGGACCGACCAGTACACGCCATGGAACACCATCTTACGAACCTCCCGAGGCTTTTCTCAACACGTCGTCCGCGCGATCTCGTCTTTATGATATTTGGTCCATGGGTTGCATCACTTTAGAGCTCATCATCTGGCTGCTTTACGGCTACGACGAACTCAACAAGTTCAACGGCAACATGAAGAATACCCTGGGACAGCCGAAATGGTACTGGGAACGTGTAAATGGGTCCAACGTCGCCAGGGTTCACCCCAATGTGGCAGCATGCATAGCTCACATCAAAAGGGATCCAGAATGCCAGATTAAGGATGAGAATGGGAACGAGAAAAAGACAGCAATCAGTGAACTCATCCAACTCGTCGAAACGAAACTACTGGTAGTGCCTCTTCCCCCAAACAGCAAAACCCCGGAACAAGATCGGAATATCGATGCCGATGTCACCAATACAGCAGGACCAAGTTTAAAAGTTACCCGCCCGGACTCAGAAGCGCCTGATGCTTCGGTGCCTAGTCCAACGCTGGGGCAGTTTCGAGCCACAGCTAAGAATTTTCATGAAATACTTCTGAACATCCAGCTGGAAGGTAAGAAACGTGAGACTTACCTATTTACAGGCAAAAGCAGGAAAGGTGTCACAGGGCCGCCACTGGATGAGCCAAAGTTGTTGCCACAATCTGTACCCAGGAAGGTCGATTTGATCAAGCGACTTTCAGAGAGCTCTGAAAAGAGCTCTGATAACTATGAATATCTGATGACTAGAAGCAGCTTGGTTTGGGAGTTTCCAGTCGATAATGTCTTCGCTACGACAGTTCTCGGGGATGGCAGACTATGGGAAAAAGTGATGCAGCCCTCATCGCAAGCTGCACAGCTTTGCAGAAAGTGCAGCAAAACGGACTTCTGGGCTGGGGAAATCCTCTTTACGGAGGAAGTTAGCAGTCTCGAAAGGGAATCTTCGTTTTGCGAATTTTGCAGCCTGCGATGGAGTTTGTGCAAGCGCTTTACTCCCGCCGGCGTGCCGACCGTCTTATTTGACAGACTGGAGTCCACCTTGAGACTCAATGAGAGCTACCCGCCGGTGTTGACAATTCAAAGAGGTCCAGGTATGTCTGAAAGCGATCTGATAAGAACCATATTGGATTATAGCTAATGTCGAAACCTTAATGAAGACTCGAAGGAGAGTCCCGGGCCGCACTCTCCGTTGCAGATTGGCCTTCCTCAGCTTCCGGAAGCTGGTAGTGACTACCATTTTGAAATACTCAGGAATTGGCTGAGTGTCTGTGATCAAGATCACATTCAGTGCAAGATACCAGCAGTCTCTGGCTTGCCCACGAGACTAATTTGTGTTGGAACCCAAAAGTCACCGGTCGTGAAGCTGTACGAGACCAAACCAGGCGATAATATCAAATACTTCGCGCTGTCACATCCTTGGGGAAGCCCTCCGCACTTTTGTACCTTCACAACGAACATCCAAGAGCACAAGAAGAACATAAACTTCGACAAGTTGCCTCGGACATTCCAGCACGCAATTATAACAACAAGGGGTCTAGGTGTCCAATACCTATGGATCGATTCGCTCTGTATTATCCAAGGGGCACACGGGGACTTCGAAATGGAGGCAAAGCGCGTGGAAGATGTCTTCAGTCAAGCTGACTGCGTACTCGCGGCGAGCTCTGCTACCGGCCAAGCGGACGGGTTCCTCCACCCACGAGAAACTCGTAATTATCTCACTGTCCAGCAGGATGGTCGACCGCCGGTTTACATCTGCGATTATGTTGACGACTTCAACAAACACGTCCGGGGAAGCATCCTCCATCAAGGGGGATGGGCTCTCCAGGAGAGGGCGCTGGCACGGCGGACGATCTACTTTACCAGCAAGCAAACCTACTTTGAATGCGGTGATGGTGTTCGCTGTGAAACCATGACGAAGATGTACAAGTAAGCATTTTAACTATTACGTGACCGATCATATTTTTAGTGCTGATACCGGTCTTTACAGCAAGCTTGAGTCTTTCCTCGGCGATCCTGCCTTCCCAAAGGTTGCCATAGAGTCGTCTCTCGGCTGGCAAATCCACCTGTATCAGGATCTCTATATGCGATATTCCAGGATGAGGTTCACTCATCCACAGGACCGGCCTATAGCCATTGCCAGCCTCGAAAAGCGCCTTATTCACGGTTTTGGAGCACAGGGTGGCTTTGGTGTGTTTCACGGAGACAATCCTGGTCAACTCCGGCGCGGTTTGCTATGGCAACGAGCGTCAGATGTGGATAGACTAAAAGTGATCGACTTCAGAATCACCCATTCCCTAGCTTCAGGCAGCAGGACGCCTCCGACATGGTCCTGGATGGCCTATGAAGGCGGCATCGAGTATCCATACCTGCCTTTCGGTCAGATCGAATGGGAAGCAGACGAGATTCTCCCGGTCGGAGTGTGGGATGATAATAAGGGCTCTGCTGCAGACTTTGGGCTGAGCGTTGTTGCTCGTGACTTCAACAATGCTGCCACGCCAACCGGAAGGATAATACTCGATATCCCGAACAAAACAAACCCGCCGGTGCCAGCTTTGAAATGTGTTATCCTGGGACGGCTGATTTCGGGGCGACAGCGGGAACAGCCCATGGATACCAGGATTCATTTCATCTTGTTAGTGACCACTGGTACCTCGCCAGCGGCCCGCGATGAGCCAGTTTACCATAGAGTGGGAGTTGGCTCTGTGCCTGGTAGTTGGATACAGTTGGACGGTCCGGTGAAAGTGGGAAAGATTCTGTGAAATCGTCCACTCCACTCCTCTCACTGTTGTGTCGGTTCTTATTTCGCTGTTATGCTTTCATCGTCTCTCATTGAGGTTTTCCACAAAGATGGAAGGGGATGGGTGGGGACGCGCTTGATACGGTCTATAGCAACGACCGAAGGAATATTACACGTGATGAAATGAAATTGGGAAAGAAAAAATATAGCGTGACTGATATGAACCCTGGGAAACTTGTGGTGTTGTGATGTTTGCGAGAGTGTCCGGTCAACATGTATTCAGTAGGTACCTAGGTAGTCGGGGCCTATATTTCCATGTACATTGTTACGGCATCGTACCTTCCTTCCTTTAGTTACACCTATTTCCTTCATTCCCTTAGGCTTTAGTCCTGTTGGTTTACTCCCTTTAAGAATTCACACGCAACGAGAATTCTACGATAAACTTATTTGGCTGTACTCTACACACCAGGTCTGGTCTCTTGAGTTCCACTTCCTTCATTGCATCGTGACCTCTGCTAACGTTATATACATAGTATGTTTTGAAGTTAATATCCTGTCTCTCTGCACCAAAATATATAGGCAATTTAACAAGGCATTAACCTTGCCATAAATACCTGGAGTAGCCAACAACCCAACCAATGTACTGAACCCGCACATGTCGATTTTCCTTGACGGTAAGCTCCCAGCACCAGGTGGCCAAAGTAGTGGTCTCGAACACTGAGCAAAGGCGCCACCGTCCGTTTTGGGGTGGAATGGGACTTAACAAAGCACGTGACATCAAAGTTCAACACCGTCTACACTCAAGTACCTAAGTAGTCTTGGCCAGGACGTCAAACTTGGCTGCTAAGTACTTGGGTACCCAGGTAAGTACCTTCTCAAATACATTCAGGGCTCTCAAGGCTCCCAAGTGGTCATGTGGGCAGTTTCTCACTACCGTATCTACAAATACTTAGACAGGCACACCTCAAAGCTGACGACTTTCCATCTTACATTACAATGTTACCACGGTTCTATAATCACTGCAATCACACCCTGGGGGAAACCTGCCTTCAATTGCCGATAATGAATAACCTCTGAGTAGAGCTTGGTATGTCTGAGGCGACTTGGTGTTTCAACTCCTAAAAGAAAAACCTTGCGTTAGCAAAGCTAACGTCTTGCAGGGACCTCATAGTTACATATGTTAGGATTCTTTTCAACCGGCTACGTCCCTGAATGGTACAACACTTATCATCACCGGAAATACACCCTCGGAGAAACCTGCCTTTGTTTGCCGATGATGAAAAGCCACCGAAAACCGCGTGGCCTGCTCCTTGGGAAGCAGTCATGACAACTAGGCAGGGCAGAGGCAAGTTTTATAGCAACAGGGAAGAGCCAAGTGGCCGTTGGAAGCATGGTGATACTAGTGGCTAGATTTGGAAGACAAGTGTCTTCAGAAACCCTGGCGGTTGTTGGGTATAGTAGATCCAGATAGGACTGCCACAAAGGAAGAGACAAGATGGAGGGGAATTGTTGATCAAGAGAATATGAGGATGAGACAGGGGAATATAAGTAGGCTAGGCGATAATGCGAAGCTTCATATGTCAGAGAAGAAGCGGGTGAGGAAGCGAAGCGCTGTGTATGAGAGTCGGCGAGAATGGTAGGGAGAAAGCAATACGAACCCTTGGAGGTGGACGATGGCCTCTATATACATTCTTATGATTTGATTCTATCCATCAATAATTGTTCTATTGTTCGTTCCTTCCTATGCACATCATCTCTCTGTATCTCTGTCTCTCTATCTCTTCCTCGTCCTCTCGATCTCCCTCTTATCGTATCCAGAATGTCGGACTCTTCGAGGAGATCATGATTGTACCTTTCGGGAGGAGTCGCTTTCCTTGAGCCATATAGGGCTCAGAGGACTTCAGTACACTACCATGCATGAGCCCCCTTCAATGTACACACCTAGGTAAGAAATGGAGACTTGTTATGTTCGTTTTGATATCGTTCCCGTCTCGTTCTACTCTGAACTAGGTCCTGCTCTTACCAGAAGCTGGCGCTTTTCCCATCCTGTCTTTTATAGTGCTACAGTGCGCGGGAAATACCATGGCTTAGGGGTGAGCGTCTGAGGTGTGTTCACTTTCGGTGCAGAGGACGAAGTCATTAGGAGGGCCACCTGTGGTTACCATGAGTGCCCTGCCGTGAAGGAGCGTCTGCGTAGTGAGTGTGCAGCGTGTCCTTCGAAGCAGGATGACGGTCGATGATTTTACCCTAGAGTAGTTATGCGCTTCAGTATCGTAGTACGATGAGCGATGTGGTATTGAACATGCAAGACTTGTTTTCGTTTCCCTCTAAATACGCAGTCAAGTTGTGGGGAAGTGTGTCGTGTCTAACGGCGGCTACCTGTCTTTGTTGAGAGATTTCATAACATATGTCTGCCCTCTTGATTGCCCTCTTTCAACAAATATATATACTCTGGCCTCCAAGTGAGATCCAATAGTCATGTCATGTACGCTTCAAAAACAAATGAAATTGTCATTCAACGTCCGACTCACTCCTCCGCCATCCGTCCCCACCAGAACCAACCCTTTCCGTTCTTCAGCACCTTCTTCTCCTCCCTCTCCTCCAGCGGCAGCGGGCTCTCGCCACCCAGCACGTACCGCCTGTGCCAGCTCCCCACGAACATGCCCCTCGGGTCCGCCCTGTCCCTCACCGCCCTCCACGCCTGCAGGTCCTCGCCGTACATCTCCTCGACGTCCTCGCCGCTCACCATGTGGAAGTTCTTGGCCCAGTGCGGCCTCCCGCCCATCTCCCGCATCAGCCACTCGAAGCCCTCGTAGTACCGGTCCAGGCAGGGCGGCTCCAGGTCGTACGGGCGGTAGATGGTGGCGTTGAGGTACAGCGTCGGCTCGTCCCTGCACGTGGGGTCCAGCCACGGCCGCTGCTCGGCGCCCGTGCCGTCCGTCTTGGCCAGGAGGCCCGAGGTGTCGGTGACGCGGACCTCGAGGGGCGCGTGGACCCACAAGCCCTCGCTGCTGAAGGGGATGCCGTGGTCGCAGTAGTCCCTGTCGCCGGGCCGGAGGTCGTTGAGCCAGCACGACAGCCTGCGCAGGGCCTCGGGCCCCCGGCGCAGCGGGATGGCCCACTCGTTGACGTACTGGCTGTACAGGCAGTTCATGAGCAGGGCCTTGCGCTGGGGCTGGACGGCGGCGGTGGTGGTGCCGTCGGCGAAGCCGTACTGCAGGCCGAAGACGAGCCACTCGACCCAGGGGAGGATGCGGGGCGCGTACTGGGCGGCCCAGAGGAGGTTGTGGTAGACGAGGTAGCCGAGGGTGCCGTCGTAGCCGTTCCGGGGCGGCTCGCGGTGGGGCTCGTCGGTCTTGTTGGCGTCCCAGACGACGGCCCGGCGCGTGTAGGGGAACCACCAGACGCGCACGAAGTGGCCGCGGCGCCACAGCGTCGTGTCCCAGTCGCGCAGCACGGCGGCGTCCGAGTCGATGGTCTGCGTCCACTTGAGGCTGTAGGCCGGCACGGCCTGGAACTTGATCTCGACGATGATGCCCAGCGCGCCGAGCGAGAGGAGCGCGGCGCGGAAGAGCTCGTTGTCGTGCGTGCGGGAGCACGTCCGCGCGGTGCCGTCGGCCGTGACGATCTTGATCTCCACGATGGACTGGCTGATGAGCCCGTGGTAGAGGGAGGAACCGTGCGTGCCTGTGGAGATGACCCCGGCGGCGGACTGCTCGTTGATGCTGCCCAGGTTGGGCATGGCCAGCCCCATGCTGTCGAGCTCCTCGCCCAGCTGCCACAGGCGGATGCCGGCCTGGAAGTGGACGACGTTGGTTTCCTGGTCCCAGTGGAGGATTTCACGTAGGTCGTCGAGGTTGACGAGCCATGACGAGGTGCAGGTCAGGTCGGAGGGGGAGTGGCCGGACCCGGTGGTGGTGATGCGGCGGCGGCACCGGCGGGCGAGGTCGATGGCCTTTTGGACCTCGGCGACGGACTGCGGCCGGATGTAGAGCTCGGGCTGGCAGGTGAATGTGCGGGCCCAGGTCTTATGGGCGTACTTGGTGGTGGCGCGGAAGGGGATACCGTCAGAAGAGTGCTTCTGGATGACATCCAGCACTCGCTGGTCTAGAGTTGACAAATCCATAGCGGCAGGGGGGGAGGCAGCTTGTCCGGGCCAGTTCAAGTCCGGTCAAGTTCCTTCTATGTCGATCCTCTCGAGTTGAGGTGGAACAAGAGTAACCCGCAAGGGATTGTGAGGGGACTGGATCGATTTTGTATCAGTCCCGGCCGGGGAATTTAGCGAACCCAAAAACCAGGATATCCACAAAGGTCCGGGATAGGAGGTGTTTCGACGATGGGTCCTGAGTCAGAGATTCACATGCGCGCCCTTGTAGCGAGGCGTCTCAGATGGGAGGAGCCAAGGCGTTGAACAGTTGAATGGTGCAGTGAACGTCTGATTCTTCCAACGATATCGTCGTCTTATGCACCGTTTTGTAAGCGTGAGTGGCCGTGGTTCAAGGTCTAGGCCCTGATACTGATATTTACTCCAGGGTAGATAGGCCCCCGTATTATTCGGCGGACAAGAATATGCCTATCACGGACAGGCAGGGAAGTAAATTCGCCGAAAACACCTCGATACCATTTGCCTCGTAGAAGTACGTACGAGGTTTCCGTCCATTTCACATCAGCATCACATTCTGCGTTCAATTATCGATGACTGCTAGATCGTCCTTCAAAAATCCGAATACGGTTAGCTGCATCTGTGAAAGAACGTCCGGATCGCTAGCACGTGCTTGGTCCCCTAATGCTGATTGCCGTCAGGGTCCAAGAACCCCACATTCAGGTCTTATCTTAGTTGATAACAGCGATAACGGCAATTATTTTCTCGAGTTGGAAAGAATGGAGGATGAAACTGCCCTGCACGACATCAAGCAGCTGCAAACGTCAGCTATGTACTTGCATATGTCGAGTGAAAGCCATGTTTCGAGACATCTTCTCCTGGATTAGGTTTCAAGGGGAAATATGGAACAAGACAGACTACAGCCCACTGAATATCTGAGATCATGATGCGACATGGACGGATATGGACATTGACAGCACTTGAGCGATGCGTTGATCTTTTGCGTGGTCCAGGCGCATCATCCTGTTCCAAGGTAACTGAGCGCTCCACAGTAGATAGAAAATGCACAACCAGTATCAAGCAAATCAGGATGAATTGTATTCCTAGCTAAACAGAAGGGGTGGGGCACAGTAGAAAATGAAGTAGGAATGTAGGGTGCGCAAAGTCTTTAGGAAATTTTCTTCTTCGCATCATGAGCAAGCCCATGAGATGCAATGAAAAAAAAGAAAGCCGCCAGTCAGACGTCCATCGACTGCCACCCTGCCAAAGCGCCCGAAGGCAAGACCTCTGGAAATCAGGGTAGAGATCATCACCACTCTCTATACAGCTTAAACCCCCAAAGAGGGAACGAGCCGCCGCCTTTGCAGGCAGATCGAGAGTAAAGATGGTGTTTCACTCTAGGGCAGTCGAGGATTTGTAGTCATCAACCTGGGTGGGATCTGTAGCTATGTTGGGAAACATAGAAGATGGGACAAATACTATAGAAATGATTCTCTGAAGTATGTGTCGAACATATCGAGAAAAGAAGAAAACAAATGCAAAAGGTGAGAGGAGTGGTGGGTATATATACTCGAGTTTGCAGTGCACGGACCAGCTGGTAATGCGACTTACCGCCCGGTTTATTGCTGGCAGAATTCAGTTTGCGCCGCGAGCTCTACTGAATCTTCAATGAGAAAACTCTGCTAGCTAGCTACCCAGTATTTAATTGTACGAGCATTGTCGGCAGGAGAAGAAAGGTGGAAAACAAATCTGAGAAGGCGAGGGTGCGGGCCCGTGCGCCCTGCCGGCGACGCTCAGTCCAACGCCTCTCCGACCTGTTAAGACAGGGTCAACAGTTTCGAGTACTGGAACTGCGCAAGCCCATAATACCAGCCCGTCTGCCCATCTGGTTCAACCTACAGTCCTACGCCTATTTCAGGCGGGGTACTCAGCTCGACCGCTGCTTTTGAGGACCATTGATCTGTTCATCCACGGATTTCTGCGCACGCGACGTCGTTCGGTTGGTGATAATCATGTTTGAACTCTAACCCAACTGCCCAATTACAGATTTGACCAATGTCGTCCGAGGTCTTGGACGGCAACTGCTAAGGAGCTTGGGCCAGCCACCCCCGACAGCTCGTACTTGCAACAAACCCATTGTTGCCTCTCAACTCCCTCCTTCGATGAACAAGCTGACATTGCAATTCAAATTGCTGAGCACGTTCATAAGAGTAAGATGGCTTCCTCCACGGCCACCAACTTCACAAAAAGCCACCCTCCCGTGCCACGAGACTGCAGCGGCTCCATCGCGCCCCAGCCCATCGACACTCCCACCTACGGCCCCAGCGGGGTCTTCACCATCCGCTCCTCGAGCAACATAACCGCCCCTCCCGACGCCGTCTTCGCCGTCCTCAGGGACTACTCCAAGTGGCCAGAATGGAACCGGTTCGTGCGCAAAGTGACAATCAACTCCGACCCCACCGCCACCACGATCGAGGCGGGCTCGGCCATGACTTTTGACGTACACATGGACCCCACGGACCCCGAGGGTTCCCCTGGGAAAACGGACATGCTCGTCACCGTACTGGAGCCCTACGAGGCCGAAGGCGAGAACAGAGGGTGGCGCATCGCCTGGAAGTCGACCAGCTACCCGTCCTGGGTGCTGCGGACGGAACGCGTGCAGGAGTTCGTGGCTGACGGCCACGGGAACACCGAGTATACATGCTGGGAGACCATGTACGGCCCATTAGCATACGTCGTGAAGCTGGCAGTGGGCGGTAAGCTGGGGAAGGCCTTCCAGTGCTGGGGCGAGGACTTGAAGAAGCGGGCTGAGGACAGCGCCGGGTAATAGAGTGCGTCGCCCTCCCGACTGTCATCAGGTGAGTAAGGGTAGTGATTTCGGTTATTGTATTGCTCGGGTAACCATGGGCATCCTTTTTTTTGGGAGCATAACATGCTATGCTGGTACCATTGCTTAATATTTGGATCTCATATGTACAACATTGATCATCTCGACCATTTCAATCATCACGACTGCGTAGCCCCATCACAACTAAACTTGGGCAACCCTGGCATGTGCCCGACTCTAGGCCTTCGTCAGATCAATGGCCGGCGCCGCCTCAACGTAGACCGTCAAGGGAGGCTCCAGCGGGCCCAGACCCTTTGCAGTGGCCTTGAGCTCCTGATGGGCAGGGCAGCTGTCGTCGTAGAACTTCATGTCCTCGAGGCTGTGGAACTTGGACTGAGCCACGATGGTGTAGCCCTTGGCCCGGGCCTCGTCTTGTGCGATCCCGGCGCACAAATAGGCGATGTAGGGCTTGCCGTCCTTGATGCGCAGAATCAGAATGACGGGGGCTACATAGGCTAGGGTAACGTTGAGGGGTGAAATACCTTGTTTTGGTCCTTGGCCAGTTTCTCATATGCCGAGAGGAGCTTGGCTTGATTGTCGGCCCCTGGGAGCTTGAACATGGTGATGCGGTGTATGAGCTTGGACATGTTGGGCTGGTTGCTACTGTTGCTGGCGGCTTTCTTGATCTCGATAAATACAGCGCTTTTGAACTTGTCTTCTTCCAAAGGGATGTTTGGGCTGTTTAAGTAAAAAGCAGGTGGAGCTGCTTGGCTATGTCACCACTGTTTGCCGAGGACGTGAGCCATCAACTCCGCCCGACCCGGATCTAATACAAGGCGAGCTCAGTACGACGACGCACTACCGTTCCCTTTCATCTCGTCCGAACAAGAAGGCCACAGAGTCTTCAGCCCCAGGTCCGACTGGCCTGGCCCAAAAACACACCGATTACCGTTCATTCGGTGCACGAGGAATCATCGGATAATTCTCCCCGAGCCGGACCCGGAGTCGGATTTCCCCCACGGCGGAGTAAGCACCTGGGGTCGATCGTCGGCTGTAAAGAATCGTTCGTTGGCCGAGCTTCATTGGCTAGAAACTACTTGTTCCGACTCCTCGCCTTGAGGTTGCCTATTCAAGGCAGACTTCGGCGCTTCCAATGTTGTGATGGTGAAACACGCAAAGGACTTTTATGCGAAGTCCGGGCAGAACACAGAGGCTTGAGTGTAAGCCCACCGGTTCTATTCATATCTCATTGCCTTGATTCTTATTCATATTTGAGAAGTGCTAGGATTCTAAGAATACTCTACGAAGGCCTCGTCGGTCCCCAAATCGGTGTCTAATCGACCCCTTTCGTCTCATGATGGCAAGGCCAAGGGGCAGATCTGTTTCATCTCCCGAGGTCTCTGCGTGACTGAGCAACACAAGTGCGAGGATAACCTCTTCCTTCCCTTGGGACTTTTCTCCCATCAATACATTCTCTCCCCCCCCCCCCTTTTATTATTTTTTTATCTTTATCTATTTTTCAACTCTTCTGCATCTTCCTTCCCCCATTTATTTCCCTATAGTTCCCAGCTACAGAGTCATCGTTACATATCACTCTCCTCATAGTGCTTAATGGTTTCTCCTGCAATTGAAACAGGGGAAACCACAAACATTTGAAAGTCCCAGACGACTCCAGATTCATTATCATTTCTTGGAGCCTTCGACTGTGATTATACCATGACTTTACTGAATTCCCAAAGCGATTTGTCCTAGTTTTACTGTGGCAATCGCGCTGCAATGCAAAACAATCAACCATCTTCGCGGCCTCAAAACATCACAGCGTCACAAAGCAGCAAGCAATGGTCTGGCCAGAACCACCGACGTAACTTTAGCCATGCATATTTCAGCCCAGATGTCTGTATATACGAACGCGTTTCGGCGAGGAAGCCGACAACGAACAGCCTTGGAGCAGGTGAGGATCTTCATCGTCCAGGGCGGTGGCTTCTTGTGAATTCCATTCTCCCTTGACAACAACATCCAGGCCCTCAAAAAGACCTGCCCTATCATTATCTCGTATTCGGAAAGACGGTTCACGTCCAGTGTCTGCACTGTGGATGAACATGCCTTGTCATCCATTATCGGTTATTCAACAGGTCAAGGTCCAGGTCCACGGAGTGATTCTGATTAGGAGTGAGATCGGAATTGCAAACGGAATACAGAAGGCGTTTTGTCGTGGTATATCTGCTTGAGCACAACTTATTATTGCGTTTGGACATCGAAATCACAATCCACGCGCGTACAGTTCTGTGAGTGCTTGAGTTATTACGTTCAATTCTTATGATCCTTATCTCATTGTGTGCATGCGGAAAGCCAGTGTCTTGGTTGCCTCGAATTCTGGCGATCATCAATCGATTGAAATTATAACCAGCTGATAGGCTTGTAAGTCAACCAGCAATATCACAAAATGCCCACGCCTCTGGAATGCAGACTAGATGCAATAAGCTTAAAATTAAGCTTTGGCATCTAAGCCACTAAATACATAGGGAAAACGGCTGGCCTAGACTGCTGGGTTGGAATGAAGGACGTGGCATGCAGGCATGTACAGATTCAGAAAAACCATCCTCGACTGAATGGCTGGGTGTGACTTACAGGCTGGTCAGATATGAAGACCTGAACCTGTTTATGTTGACTGGGTAATTTTGCCTATTTATGATAAAAATGACATGCTTCCCATGTGCCTCATGCTCGTACGGACCCCGTCCGCGCCATCACTGCTTCCTTCTTGCATCCTCGAGAATCCTTGAACCCCGACGACCACAATGACGCCCAATAAGAACTTCTTCTTTAAAGTCTTGTGCTTGTGGGCACTCACGGCTCTCTTGCCCGCCGTAAATTCCACGGAGGTCGTTGTGAGAGCTCCTTGCACCCCAACGTCGACCGCCATAATTGTCATCGAAGTTGTCTACACGGCTTCAGGTGTTTCTGCGCTACCAACGACCACCGTCACCACTACCTATACCTCAACGGCTGGTGTCCCTTTTTCCACACCCGGTGTCCCTGGGTTCGGGTCCGACCCCGGTTCCAATAATGGAGGAGCCACTACGGATACATGTGGCACTACGACGCAGTATAGTATCGCCGTGATTACCGTCGGCCCGCAAAACACTCAGACGGTCACCCAAAGCGTGACGATTACTGTTCCCCCGGCTTCATCATCTTCACAGCTCTCGTCTTCTGTGGGCAACTCAGGGGTGTCCAGCCCAGGCGCTACCAATGCGAGCGCGCCCAGTTCCGCAGTCACAAGTTCATCCATGACCAGTAATCCGCAAGCAACATCAGCGATAACGTCCTCAGCCACGATCAGCTCCAGCGGAACCAGCCAAGGCGGCATCAGCTCAGGAGGTACAGGTGGCACCCGCTCAGCGTTGGCCAGTTCATCCGGGGCCGGTTCGACTGGGGCTGGTTCGTCTGGGGCCAGTTCGTCTGGGGCCAGTTCTTCCGCTGCCGGTTCGACTGGGGTTGGTTCGTCTGGGGCTAGTTCTTCCGCTGCCGGTTCACCCGGGGCCAGTTCATCCGGGGCCAGTTCGTCCTTGGCCAGTTCGTCCGTTGCCGGTTCACCCGTGGCCAGTTCGTCTGGGGCCAGTTCGTCTGGGGCCAGTTCTTCCGCTGCCGGTTCACCCGTGGCCAGTTCGTCCGCTGCCGGTTCGTCCGGGGCCAGTTCATCCGGGGCCAGCTCGTCCGGGGCCAGTTCATCCGGGGCCAGTTCATCCGGGGCCAGTTCATCCGGGGCCAGTTCATCCGGGGCCAGTTCATCCGGGGCCAGCAGCGGAGCCACGTCCTTCACGTCGTCGACCAGCTACTCATCAGCCACGACGGCATCCACGAGCCCAACGAGCACACGATACTCGCCCCTTCCCAGCCCGACTTTCTGGCTACAAGCGTCCAACGTATCATCCGTCTCCGGGGGCGACACCAACGCCAACCTCGCGCGTTCCAACGACCAGTATGCCAGGCTCTTCCTATCCACGCCTGCCGACTCGCAAGGATCGCAGAATCTTGACTTCGCGCTGGCCTCGCGCAGCCTCGCCAACGTCTTCACCATCGATAGCCAGAACCGCCTCGTGGAGCTCTACTCTGGCTTGGTCGCGACGACCCAGAACGGCACGGCCCAGAAGGTCTTTTTTGACCCCGTTGGTAACTACATATCGTCGTTTTACGCGCCCATCACCTGCTCCGCCCAGGCCTCGACTGGCTCTTCCGTGTACTCGACGCTGCAGTGCGTGGGTTCCACGAGTACTACCGGGGCCCAGACAATCACAGCCGTCTGCTACGGCTCCAGTGTTATAGGCGTCGGGGCCAATGGAAAGTTGTTCTTGGCCAGCACTCTCACTACAGTTCCTAGTGACTGTCGTTCTGTGGTGCTGAACATGGTGCCGTATGTCGCGTCCATGTAGGCTTGGTATGCGTCTATAGTTCGTTGGGTAGAGGACTTGCAACTTGGTGGACTGTGGACTGTGAGTGTAGTATGCTCTCGAGGGATTTTCGTCAATGAGGCATATATGATATTGGAGGTTTCCTTAAGAGATGGCTTGGATCGACAAGGAAGGGAAGGTATTTCTGGAGGGTTTTCATTATGAAGTAAGAAAGGGGGTTTTTACAGAGGAAGGTTGTACGGCGGAGACATCTGGAGGCTTTTGCGTGATCGGAAGATGATAACGCGGGAGAATGATGATGCAATGTAGTTTAAATGCCATTCATACTTACGTTTTCCTACCTTAATCGTCCTCTTCATGATAGATTTGATTAAATACACTCAAGTATGGACTACCGGAGGAAAGGGGGTGGTGCTGCGACTCACAAGTTGGCGCAATTCCCTTTACCTTGACCTGATTTATCCACTGGGAAGTTGCTGCCCATGTATTTTTCCTAAAATATAAATCCTACAAGCCTTCGGGATTCTCACTTACTTTAGTTTCCTCCTCAGAAACAACCGTCCTCCCATTGCAACTGAATCGCCATTATAACCCCTGATGACAAAGTAGGTATGTGATAGTGCAACTACTCACAATCAACAGCGTCCTGAATGGCTGGTCTTTGACGAGTGATGGGTTGCGCTGACGGATGCGAAAATTAAAGTATTAGACTTTCAATATCTTGTACTACGCTGGTAGAGAACACTGTCTGGCGGATGCGATCAGTACAAGCTTTTCGGTTAGGTATACATCGTTCAGTGTGACCTACCACTCGTCAAGGGAATAGATGTGTCCTATATATGTAATGGTATGGGTACTCGCTTGAATGAAAGAGGTCATGTTTTAATTCAATCATGTCCCTATCGAACCTCATTGTTGAGCTTAGTTGGGCTTTGGTCCTCAAGTCCTCCGGAGGTTACATGATTCCTTAGTGTGTCGGGCCTGTGTTCAAGGGCACGTGGACAATTCAGGAACAACCAGTGGTAAGTAGGATGAGGGCTGAACTTTGCTCTCTTCTTCTTAGATCCATAGATCCATATACCGTAGTAAGCGTAAACATACTTGTTGACTAGTATCCTGACCAGACTTGATATGACTTCAGGCACGTGTTTTCATTGGGGGCCATCAGTGGTGCAGGCAAATCGAGAACTAGTCCGGCACGCCGTCCTTGTCGACCTTCCACTTATAGATTAGGATCTGCAACCCAAGACTCTAAGGACGAATTTCCCCGCTTCTGCCGCTGTGCCGGTTGTGCATGGGCTCCTTTCACGCTATGGGAGATCTTCAGATGCAGGGCTATGGGAGGGCTTTAGCCTAACGTCCAGTCAACTTCCTCCATCGATGCCATGTGCCGGGCCAAGTACATAACCTACTCGACTGCTTCGACATCGTCTCCGCGTACATACAAACTTAATTCACAATGAACCGGCATTGCTCTCACCAAGCCGCTGTTTCTGCACTAAGGTATCAGTCCTGCGGCCTCTCTCTTGCACACCATACTAACCCGCGGAAAAGCGCTCCTTTTTGTGATACTTTGATATCGACTTCAACGTGCCCCCAATACCAAGTCTTGACTGGTCCGGAAGAAGCCTTGCGGGGCGAAGAACCACACATGAACAATGCAGGTGGTTATCGCCAGTGCTCAGTCTGTTGGGGCTATGAACCAAAACCACCACTGGTCAGGGAACAAGATCATGTGGGCTTGATGCTTGTCGTATCAAATGTTATCTTAGATCCGTCTGTGGCTTTACCATCCGTGATCCAGACCGACACGAAAGCACTTGGCGGGGTAGCATCGCATGCTTGGTGATATGGCAACCGCTCTGATCACTGCAAGTGCAGTCCAATCTATCGTTATCTGGTGTTATACGATATGGATTTTCCACTTGTATAAGACTTACTTCACCTCTTCTCTTATACACACCTTCGTTTCCCTTTTCTGTCAGCCAGCCAACCACCACTTGAAGTCTACACCACCAAAGTCAAGATGGCCGCCCTACTCTTCTCCCTTGCAGCCCTCTCCAGGCTGGCAACCGTTGTCCAGGCCAAGGGTCATATCGAGGCACACACCGACTGGCGCAGCAAGATCACCAACGTGGTCGTTCTCGTCGAGGAGAACCGCTCTTTTGATACATTCGCCGGTGGTCTGACGTACAACAGCACCATCGACGGCCTGCTGCACTACAACTACTGCAACAGTATGAACGCTTCGGATCCCCATGAGGCGGCTGACATCTGTGCTGGTCCGCTGGCTGCCGACGTCGCTGCCGATGATCCCAACCACAGTATCAGTGGAGTCAACATGCAGCTGTTCAGCACTTACCACCCCGATGAGAGCGCCGTGGCGAGTTCTCCGGCGTGGAAGTACCAGAACATGAGGGGCTTCGTCACAGAGCAGTCTGTGAGCTATAGCACGGAGAATAAGTCGAGAGTTGCGGAGGCTATCAATTACTATGTAACAGGATTTCTTTCCTCGCCTCATTGAGAGACGCAGCGTGTGAGCTGAGCTGACTTGAGCAGACTCCAGAGCACTTACCGGTATTCAACTCCATGGCTGAGAACTTTGTCCTCTTCGACAGATGGTTCGCCTCCGTGCCAGGGCCTACCAACCCTAACCGCGCTTACATCACTTCCGGAACTAGCCATGGCCATGGCACCAACGACGATGACTTCTACTATTACGGCCTGCCGCAGAAGAGCATATTCCAGACTCTGACCGAGGCAGGGATCAGTTGGATAAACTATGAGAACAGCACCGGTGGACCTGAGGGCTTCAATCCGGACGCAGCCTTTTATGAGTAAGCCACGGCCCAAGTCCCAAGTCCTAAGCACGCCCCGCCCCCTGCCATTGTTGCTGTAATCGCCACATGCTGATGAAATAACCAGATGGACCGCCTCCACCGGCGCCAACGTGACCAACATTATGCCCATCCAGCAGTTCTACACTGACGCCGCAGCCGGCACCCTCCCACAGTTCACATACATCAACCCAGAGTGCTGCTCCTACCAATCCTTCCACCCGCCGTCCCCCATCTCTCTAGGTGAAGAATTCGTCAAGGGCATCGTGAGTAGTATCCAAGAGCAACCATCTTCCCCACTTGGGTGTTTCTTGAGTCCTGAGACATTTTTGATCCGGGAGCAACAAAATATGTACTCCTGGATCATGTCTCGCGACTCCTGTTTCTTTCTCTTCCAGGCAAATACTAACTTTCGTGTTCATAGTACGAGGCGGTGCGCAATAGCCCTCAGTGGAACACCACGTTGTTCATCCTGACCTTTGACGAACACGGCGGCTTCGGCGATGTGAGTACCAACTGAGAGCAAATAACTTCCCCATTTGGATGTCTCTTGAGTCCCGAGACATGCTTGATCCAAGGGCTATGAATGCTGTACTCTTGGATCATGTCTTGCGAATCCCGTTCTTCTTCTCCTTCGGGCAAATACTGACGCTCATTCTCGTAGCACGTCAAGCCACCAGTGAACGTGCCAGCTGGTGACAACCTGACATGGGTTGAGACGGCGCAGGACGGGAAAAATATCACCTTCGCCTTTGATCGGCTGGGAATCCGTGTTCCCACGCTGCTCATCTCGCCCTGGGTTGGGAAGGGGTTGATTGAGAACAAGGGGTCGAACTTTGGCGGGGAGTATTCACACACTAGCATCCTCAACTTCTTGTCCGAGCTGTGGGGCGTGGAGAGGTTGACACCGCGCGTTGAGTACTCGAGTACCTTCGAGCACCTGTTCTTGGACAAGATAAGGAGTGAGCATGACAGCCCTTCTGTGCTCCCGGATCCGGTTCCGTGGTAGGCACCTCTGTTTCAGCATCTCGGCTTACAGAGGGTCAAACCTATCGTGACAATGCCATCACACATTAATACTACATTGGCGTTGAAACATTTGATGGGCGTAAAGGTGCGCATTGCACAGGCGTAGACGATATCAATATCGCCGAAGGGCTAAACAGTGTGATCCCTGCAACTGTAAGACTGCGGCCACGGATGTCCATACCTATATATGTAGGCTTGGGAGGGGGGTGGTAGCGAACAATATATCTTTGCCAAGTATCGAGCAAGACTCAAAAGAATTAAAATCACGACTCAACTATACAAACACGATCTAGGAAGAATCAGCAATGGGTATCAACAAAAACAAAACAAAATCCTGAGACGCCATCTGTAAAGTCCACAACACCTCAGAATGTTGTATCCGCAGAGAGCAAACATGAACGCCTTTTGAGATGGAAGTAGGCCACAAGGCGAGAACCCCATCAATAACCACCGTCGTCGTATTCATTGTATCGGCCCCGATACTGTGGGTGTCCAGACCACTGTAGTAGCCGGTGTCAGCCATCAATGGGAGGGAGAAGGGGAACGCTGCAGTTTCAGGGTGTGTTCAAACCTACCCAGGTCGAATAAGTGCTGTAATCTCGCTGCTTGCTGATACCGAGCTGGTTCGCAACATTTCGATATCCGCCCTGTCCAGCCTGTTAGAACGTGTCCCACAAGCGCAGATTGAGGTGGACCTACAGCATTCAATTTGCCAAATTTTTTTATCTTCTTCAGCATGTCGTCGTCTCCCTCCCAAACGCTCCGGCAGTAGGGGCATGTGACCTTGGCCTGGGCGCCATCACTCTTCTTCTTGGTGGCCGACCACATCTCGAAGCATTGCTTGTGGATGTTCTGGCCGCACGCCGCCTTGCACCAGACAATCTCCTCTTTGCCATCTCCCATCTCCTCGAAACAGATGGGGCAGTCGCCGTCCACATCCTTGCGGTTCTTGTCCTTGTCGCCACCAGCACCGCTCTCATCCACAATGGGCGGCGCGCTGGCAAATATGTCCTGCAACTCAGTGCTCAACAGCGCCAATTGATATGTGTAATTCATTTTGGCCCTGAGAACACGTGCCATTACGTATATAACATGCTTGCATTGGTTTCCGGCCTTCGCGTGGGGGCAGTCACAGGTCGGCTGTCTGGCGATGCAGACGGTGTAGATGTTGCCCGTGGATCCGGTCAGCTCGACTGTTTCCTCGGGACATTCTTGGGTGCCACAGCGGGTTCGCGAGAGCACGTAGAATCGCTGGGTGGTGGCGCGGTTGTAGACTTCAAAGAAGGCCTGAGGAGCCTTTGGTCGAAACCTTCGCAGGCGCTTCTCGCCGCCAGCAGGCTTCGATGTCTTCCTCTTCTTAGGCACCTCGTTACACTCGGTCTGGTATGCATGGGGCGACGTCGCTGCCTCTCTGGCCTTGCGCTTGCGGTTGCTGGAGGAGGGCGCGCCCGTGTCGTAAACGCTCTGATTAGGCTCGACACCCATTTTGGCGTCGTAGAGCTGATTGGCAGGATTTACTTAGCTCTTGAACCACTTTGGATTGCAGCGGGATTCAGGCCGGTGTTGAAAGGAATAGGGAGACGAGATTGGAAGACGTTGGCCAAGTGTCTGGTGGCGATGGTTCGCCAACTTGGCGCGTCATGGAGGCCTTATCTTATCGAGTATCAGCAGCAATACCAGCAGACCCTAACCCTAATCATGCCCAAAGACGACCAACATGCAACGACTCGGCCTCTCCTCCTTCATAACGACAGATGCAGAATGCTGCCACTGTATTCTCATGAATCCTCCATATCGAAAGTGATACGCCTTTCAGATTATCAAGAGGGATCCACTCGTCCGTCTTGGCATTCTTCCGAAGATCAACGGCTGTATGTACTGTCATGGACGGATGCCTGGCACTCATCGTGACCCAGAACACCCAGAGACCGCCAGTGGATAGCGGAATGACGGCCGAGGTTAACACCGATTGTCGACGACATGCCGTGGCTTGGACCCTGAGATGTTTCCCGAGTTGTACTCCAACTGGGTCCCGAAACACAATCTAGGATGGTCCAATCCAACCCAAGCTGCCATATCGAGCGAGACGATTTTAGTGGCCTAAGGGAGGCCTGCGGGAAGCTGGAGAGGTTGAATGGGTGGCATGGCAGACACGTGGTACGGTATCCTATCGTCTCTTTTCGCCGACGTTGAATTGTCTTGACGACGATGACGCAGTGTGGTAGGCGTGCTATTCCCCGTCATTGGTGGACACGACGCGAATCTGGCCCTGACGGGGATGCGGGCATCATGTCCTCCGTCTTCTGCATCTTTTGGAAACTTGATCCAGGCATCACCACCGACCATCTCGGCCTCCTAGCTTCTGTCCCAGGCGCTACCACAACATGATCGTCACCCATCTCAAACACTAGCCCCCAGATTGGAGGCCGTGTTTTATTTTGGTGTGCTATATCCTGTCTGGATCAACAGGTCGAATGCAACTTCACGACCGATGCCAGTCGCTACGGTGACGCACGTTAGGCGAGTCACACCCATTGCCGTGCAAGCGTACGAGCTGGTTTGTGGATGCGAAATCAAGCGATTCGCCAGGAGTATAGATACGTCTTTCTCTTTGTCCGGAGTTGTTTGACCTCTTGTGTTTGAGACTCTTTGAACTGGCTGGCTGGACTTAAAGATCATCCAGTGTCCATATAATTCGGCACCCGATTACACATCCTGAGGCTTATGCACGTTGCAGCTCAATATCTCGTCTTCCCATCATCTGAGACAGTCGGCACTCTCAGTCCCCGACTCCAAGGTTGAATTAAAACCTCCTTTTCAGATATCTGCTTTATACCTCTTCTGCGCACTCTCTGGAAAATTTTGAAAGAAAGTCCATATCGGTCAACGTCTGTCAAGATGAAGTACACCGTCGGCATACCCCTGATATTTTCCATAGTGGCCTTCGCGCTCGCTTTGGTGGCTCTTCTCGCCGGCAAGGATCCGGGGATGATGGAGGACTACTACATCGTAGTCTTCAACACATCCACTCTCGGTCAAGACTACCTCCAAAATCGCGGCAGCGGTAGCTCTTCCTCTGCCACGACAACAGCCACGCCGACAGCGACCTCGGACAGTGGTGGCATCGGAGGGTTCTTCAGCGGTCTCGCAGCATCAGCCACCGCGGCCGTGGGGTCCGTTGAGAGCCAGGCGTCGAGCATCTTCAACGACATCGGAAACGATGTAGCCGATAAGCTGTCCCATGAGCTCGGAATCGAGCAGTTCTACAGTTTGCATGTCACAGATACGTGCCAGGGAAATTACGCCCCCAACGCGACTGCGAGTGGCGCATCGTATAATGTCACGAACTGCACCGCGCCCATGGACTTTTGTAAGTCTCGCAATCCAGGCCTCTGTGCTTCTCGCCCCATTATGCTTGCAAATATGTGTGACTGACCGTCGAAGCTGCCATGAACATCTCTGCCATGCTTGATAAGGAATTGTCCTTCGGGCCCTTCAACCTGTCGCTGTCCGACCTGGGAATTTCCTCCGACCTGCAGGGCAAACTCAACGACCTCCCTCAGCTCTTCGAAGCTTTGGCAGCAATCTTCATCGTAAGCGCCAGCCTCAGCGGTCTGGCCATCATTGGGTCCGTAGCGGGCTTGTTCCTTGTACCATCGGCAGGCCGGAAGGTTATCATTGTCAACTTCGTCCTCGCCCTTCTCTCCATGCTCTTCCTTCTGATCGGCGGTCTTTTGACGTCCGTCGGCGGCAGTGAAGCCCAGAAGGGGATCAAGAAGAAGGGCGGTGATGATATCGGCCTCGTCATGAACCTGGGCAAGAAGTTCGAGGCTGTCACCTGGGCTGCCTTCGCGCTGATGTTGCTCGCGACGGCCTACTGGGTCTATGAGTTTGTTGTTGCCACTCGAGCTCGCCGGAGGGAAGCCGGTGTATACGGGTGGAGGCGTGGGCAACAGGAGAAGTACTCAATGGATTCCCAGAGTGGTGGACGTCCCTTGAGGGCTTAGGGGTCTCTAAAGGAAGAAAGGGTATTTTTTCTTCGCCCATGATGTTTTTCTTTGAGACAGTGTTGTCCAAGACGGATTATCGGGTGAGGTATGGTTGGTGCTACATATTGGCGTTGATGTCTTGATGTCACATGGGGCGATGAAGACTGGCTCCTCAGCGCTTGCATGGTGGCTATTTTCACATGATCAGACGAGAATTATGAGACTGGGTAAGGGTGAGACGGAATGGATCGGCTTGTTATGGAAAGCAGGATGTCACCTTTCTTGGACCTCCCGACTCCCAAGGATGCCTCTCCTTTCCGAGAACTTCAGCAACACAATAGATCGAGCCTCACCACAGGATTTACCATGACCGATATCTGTCATCCGGCATAAGTGCAATGAAGTCATTTCACAAGCTCTGGGTCCATATGGAATATACTAATATTGTCACTATTAGGCTTGCTGCGAGGAAAGCAAAGGACCTCGGGGCGCCAGGTCTTCAAGAGACTCGCGAAATGCACCAGGGGCAGTAAACTCGTAAACTAATTGGTCAGCGGCGAGGCCAAATCTCTCGCCTCCCCCCCCCCCTCCCCGGGGCCTGTTACTACGCCCAGCTCAGAAGGATCAATACCAATGCCGCAGTCTCGCCTACGCTATTATCAGACAAGGATATCTCGGGCCTCCTGACTTCCAGGATAAGATCCTTCAGGCTACCAATTTCCATCCTTCCGATCACTTTTCACAGAACATCATTGGTTGGACTGCCTGATATGGGTGAGAATGCGATGTCGTCGGACTATGCCACACATAAGATGAGTGAGTGTGCCTAAGGAGAACCTGGATTAAGATGCTGGCAGCTTCACGTAACCCACCCTATACCAGTCAACGTGTGGCGAAGTTAGACGAGGGTTGCCGTAGTGCCAATTTCACGAACGTGAAACTTTGGTTATGGGAACAGCTATTGTTTGATACCCTGGTAACGAATTTATCCCAGTATTTGGCGTGAGACCGAACAAATGTCTCTATTTCTAGTCAGAAGCCAATGAAGATGACCATCCAGGCTTCTTCGTGTTCAAAACTTTACGACGGGGAGCCTCAGTCGGATGTGTAAATTCATCCCTAACACTGAATATACCAGAACACTACAACCATTCTTAGGTTCGTCTTACGTCTAGCTTTGAACAAGACGGCTCCTCAATATTGAGGCAAGAACCGGCACAAGGACCGTCCCAAAGAAGCTCATATCTCATCAAACCCCCCAGCGTCGCCATGGATATAGACACAATGAAGCAGGTCGACATGCGACAACATAGTTCGCAAGGACATCAAAGCCTCGAGGAGATGCCGAGCCTGCAGACCCTGGGAGGTACGACGGTCAGAGCCCTCTCGAGAGACCACCACCAGGGAGATTTCCAGGTCGCAGAAACCCAAGAGCTACATGCCCTCAGTCCATACCCTCCACGCTCGACAAGGGGAGACGAACGTCTCTTGCCCGAGAAGCATGGACTGCCGCTCCAGGACCGTCAGGATAGGAAATGCATCATACTTGAGGCGGTGGTTGCATCGATCATTGTCATCGGAGTCGTCCTTGGGGCGGTCCTTGGGACACAGTTGTCTTCACGTGCACACAGCAGTGCTTCGACCCCAACTTCATCGTCAATGCCAACGCCAACGCCAACGTCTTCACGAACGTCTTCGTCATTGCCATCGAACACGGCCGTTCTCAGGCCAAGCGCGAAAACGATACCTATCGGCTCCACTTTCAACGTGTCGATAACCGTGGGAGGAAATTGTACCGGGTCAGAAACATGCGCTTCTCCAGAGTCTGGGGGATATACCGCCGGTGTCTCACAGAACCTTTTTGGCGACGGTACTGATAGCCAGGCTTGGTCGTGTGGCACATGTTGGCAGCTCACCACCCTCTGGGGGGTAACCAGCTCTTCGAGTATCGTGGTTCATGTGGTAAAGGACTGTCCGGCCACGACGGGAAATGATCTCTGTATGATGAAGACCTTGGACGATGAAAATGTTCATGGGATGAACGTTGATGTCAACCTTTGTCCGGATTCCGGCGCACCGCAGGCCTTGCTTGGGAGTGAGCAACTAGGACTAGGACAGGCAACGAGGGTTCGATGCTGAATTCTGATAATACAATTTTGACATGACGTGGAACTGAGCCTCTTTGTCAGGTAACAGAAGATGGAAACGTATACAGTTGTAATTCCATCCATGTTCAGCTACCCTAGGGTAGCTCATACCCATTAGTTACGTGAAACTGCTTGTTCCTGGAAACCATACACGCACCCAACCTGATTCTTTCACGCCTCAACGCCCTTGAGCACTCTACCGCCGGACCAAGCAACAACACTGACGGCCCCACGGAGGAGCCCGCTACAACCGGCTACAGTGATCTAACATACATGTAATACATGCTCACTATCGGCGCCTGCACCTCAGGCTTGCTAACCACCACATCTTTGGCATCGTCTTCCTGTAGTTGAGACAGCTGGCAGGTGCCGTGGTGCTGAGCCAGCTGGTGAGTCTGGAGAAACCATGGGATCAACAGTGCGCACGCCCGGAGCATTATCTAACCTCCCCGAGCCTCTGGACAATTTCGCGGAGAAGTTCTCTCTGGCGACGGCAGCGGCGGGGGAACAAGGCCTTGGCCCGCACAGTGGCGTCTTAACACAAGCTCGCCGCGGGCATGCATTGCGTTCCGCTCGGCCATACAAATCCCCTTGGTGAGCTTGCGAGGTCGGGGTCTCGGGCCGTGGCGGCAGGAATGTGGCTCAGCATCTGCAGGAGCACTTGGATACCCAAGGTACTGCCAGGTGATTTGGTATGGGTCAGTTGTTTCGAGGTTGATACCACTGGTTGGAGCAACCAATGGAAAGAAGAAAAAGATCAACTACTCTAAGTCAACTGTGGTTTAACGTTTGGCAACCTGGCGTATCGAGAGTGACAATTTGCAAACGATATATTTGGCCCTTTCCCAAAAGAGCAAGTCTCGAGACTCGGAGCGGACTTGGGATAGCACAAACATCCAGAAGTATTGGCCGCTTATGATCATTGCAGGATTCTTCTGGACACGAGACATATTCTTTCTTCCTCGAGCGTCTTCAGTAGATCTTCACGCCGCGGATACGTGAAACTGCTTGCTGGGTTGTACTTTTGACTTTTAGGTCGTATGCAGGAGAGGACTTGAATTCTGTTCGTTGGCTGGCGACCGGCTTTTCTTTGAAGCCATCCCTACACGCCACATTCCTCGATTGCCTTCGAGAAGCAGTACATACCTGGGTGATTACTATGTGATTATGGGCTATTAACTCACTTGGTTACCCGGCGTTGTGGCGGGGTTCTCTCTCATTTTGTCTCTTGATGGTTTAATTCCGTACGCTCTTCAAGTGCTTCTTGTCAAGTTGTTGACCACCTGAGAGGCCCGGAATGCATTCACAATGCCCGTCTGTCACTCTAAGACTCTACATCGATGGGCCACGAAATACATATTCTCGATGCTCTTTTTTGCCTGCCGACCTTCCATTGAACTACTTCTTTATGTATACACGCACTCTATCCTTTAAAGTTAGTACTGGATGGGGCCTATTAACTGGCCCCAAGCTGTTTCTCCTTCTCGATCTGGTCAGGATCGATACTGATCACCGTCTTTCCCTGGTTCCCGCCACTGTGAACCTTCTCCAACACTTTGTCAATCATGTCAAGGCCCTGCAATATGTTGGTCTCGACCTTGACTCGACCTGGGCATTCTTCGCAATGAAGCTGGCCATAGCGTTGCTCTCAGGCGAGCTCACAACGATCCCCTTGACTCCAGATGTCTGATGTCCCGGAAGACAAGCTTCATGAAGGGAATAACGACCTCACTGGGCTGAGCAATTCGAACCATTGTACCGTGCGCCTTAGTAATTGCGCATGCGAGTGCCGCAGCGGAGTCCGCATCAGAAAAGCTGGAAGTCACAGTAGCATCAAGTCCGGGGTTTCCCGGGTTGTCATCGCGCGTGACATCCTGAACCTGCCTGACGACCTCGTCCTTGCATTTCCGTGCGTCAGCGACGACCTCCGCGCCCTCCCCGTCCCAGGCGTCGATGCCGCTCTTCTTCGCGGAATGTACGCCCAGATGGCCCGATTTTTCGTCGCGAGAAAAATCATCAACTGCCTAAAGATTTTTAGCGCGATGAAAAGAAAAGAAAAAAACTTTCTTTTACGTGTGTTAGCAAACTTCATGCGCAGCCCGCCCCCGAAACCGACGATGGCAATCCACTTTTCCTGTTTCACGCCGGCCTGCTCGATACACCTCCAAACCCTCCGTCCCGCCAACGGGGCGGCGCTGAGGAAGCTGACTTCGTTTGCTGTGCCGCGCATCACAGACGGCGTACTCGGCGAAGAACCCGGCACAATGCACGCCACAGTGGCCCTCCGTGGTGGTGCAATACTGCCACCAGCTCCTGAGGTCTCGTTCAGACCGGTGCAGGCGGGACATTTCCCGCAGGGTGGAACGGAAGGCCGCAACATGACTCGGTCGCCGGGCTTGATTTTCTGACATGGACCCGGATACGACGGGAGTACCGGCTCCTTAAGGCGGGCCTGGCGGGGCAACGATCCGGGAGGATCCCTTAGGGCCGCCCCGCCCCGTCCCCCACCTAGTTCCGAAGGTGCCGGATTCGATCATGCCATTAGCATGGCAGTCGGATGCAGCGGCGACCGGATGCAGCGGCGACCTTGACGAGGAGGTCAAGGGGGTCAAGCCTGCGGGCATGTGGAAAGGGGATGGTTTTAAGTTTGTAGGGCTTGTTGTACTTGACGACCTGGATGGTTCAAATGAGTATTATGTGAATTTGAAGACCTCGAAGCTCACCTGGATGGCCCTCATTCCCTTTGGCCTGTGATGGTGGACTGGATGGCGCCAGGACGATATAACTCTAAAATCCGCTGGGAAAATAAAATCTGTCACGGAATGGCAATGTTATGTCAGTGGTCTAGAATTGTGGATATCAACGTTTTTTTTCCTCCTTCCAACTTGAAGATGGAATTGTTCGTTCTGTTGGCAACCTAACCCATGGGATGAAAACGTTATAACGTCGGTTGTCACACCTGGGCAAAGGGGTAAGATGATCCCAAATGATTCGCCGAAACGCAGTTCCCCAGGTGTTACTAAGGAGACTGCTGCGAATGATTGGAGATATACAACGTGGTTTGAGGTTTGTAGCATGCATCTGTACACGTGCATGTGTGATAAAGGACCTCCATTGATGCAATATCCCGAGATCCAGATCTGCGACCCACTTCTCCCATATGTACACATGTACATATATTTGTAATACATATACCGGTAGTGGGTCGTGCAAGACAACATACCCACTGAAATATAGAGCAGGTTTACTGGTACGCTGAACTACTTACAACCACCCTTAACAAAGGGAACCAAACCTTGAAATAAATCCGTACTATTCTGTCCACGGGCGTGCTGCAATATCGCAAGAGGCAGGCGTATTGCGCGGCATTGTCTCCAGACACGTGCAGCTATTACCGGTAGATCTATCAATAACCACATGCATGGGAGGCTGGCGGGGCGCAGGGATAATTCAGATTGTATAGTAGCATCGGCTCGTTAATGCACTCGCCTACACCGGGCACGTAGGTCAACCAGGGTACACTAAAAGTTCGCAAGGGCACCAAAATATAGGCCGGCCCTCTTTTCCGTACCCCACCTGTAAGAACTTAAAGGGTGTAAAATGGCCTGCCTTAAAAAAGGGGTAATCGGCGTCGTACGATTCGTGCTACCGATAGGCTTATCTCGCTAACTTTACGATAAGGGCATATATATCTAGTATATGTTAACTTAATATATTATAATAGCCGACTTTACGACTACTCTATATTAAAAGATATATTATACCGATACTCTGTAATAGTATTTAAGCTTATTATATATTATAATCCTACTTTAAAATTAAATATTTACTATAAAATACGTATATAATATATATATTTTAAAACTATATAATATAATAATACTCGCTATTAAAATAATACAGGTAATAAAAAACTTAAATATTTATTCTTCTTTATATACGCTTAGTATATCTTAAAACTTACTACTACTGTTAAATAAAGCGGAATAAGACTATCTTAATAGTACGATACTACTGTTCGAACTAATAAAAATCTTACTATCTGCTTAATATATACTTAATATAAACGACTACTAGCTAGCCCCTTAACCTTATTAGTTATCTCCTCTGTTACCTTTTCCGATACCTACTTAGTATATACTTAATATAGATAACAGTAATATAACTAATAACGATAGTTTATACGAAAAGCTTTACCTAAGCTAGGCTTATAATTTAGTAAGTAATACTATATTATAACACTCGATTTTAAATTATTAAGGTTTAATAGAAAACGTATGCTATTTAAAAAAGTAACGAAGTAAGAAAGACTAATACATTTAGTAAATAAGAAAAAAACCCTTTAAAGAGGTTATATCTATATAGATATCGTATATAAGTTTAAACTAAATATAATATAACTTTATATAATATATATATTAACTATATTATAAAGAGACTTTTTAGAGAAAAATCTTTATAATATATAAAATATTCCTACAGAATCTCTTAGGTTTTTCGGTATAACACCTGTAAGTAAAGTATATACTTTATTTATATATTACTTATACTAATTCTATAGGAATAAGAAAAACTACCTTAAGTAGAGATTTTAATTAATATAAACAGAAGATACCTAATCTCTATATTCGAAGTCTAAAACTACCTAGTCCTTCCCGAGTACCTAACTATAAGCAATAATAGTATTCTATATACTATACGCTTTATAGATTTACCTATAAAGTTTATTAGTAATATAAGAGATAAAAAGAGTTGTAAAATACTTTTAAAAGAAATCTAGGATAAAGTAAGTATATTCTTATTTTAAGTAAAATATATATTAACTATAATTATAGATCTAATTCTATACTTATATATTAAATAACCGAGCTTACTATTCCGCCTTTACTACTATTAAATATATTCCGTATATATATACTCTATTTATATATAGCTAATACTAACCTTAAAAATAACGATAAAGATCTTAGAAAAGGTATCCGGGCTTATTACGCTAAGCTCGACTATACTAGCGTATACCTTTACTAATACTACTTAACAGATTTAATACAGAAATATAATAAATTCGATCGGCCTGTTTTAGAAAATCTTTATAAACAGCTTAAGTAAAAAGGTACTTTAAAGCCTACGTTAATTAATACGGTTATTAAAGTAAATACCGAAAAGTATATTATTCTAAATGCTTTATATATATTTAATTTATAATACTAATATATATAGCTTATTTAACGTATTAAAATAAAAGTTTATATACTACCTGTATATAACACCTTCTGATTAGTATGTTTATTAGATATAGAAAGACCGTAAAAGCTTAAAAGAATCGGAATAGGGAATTCGGATATATATATTTTAGCGAAACGAAGTATATATATATTTATAATATATATAATATATTTATAATATATACGTAGCTTATACTAATATCTATTTAAGTTTAGTTTATTAGGTGCTAACACTCGAGTAATAGAAAGCTTTAGTATATAGCCTTTTTTATCGAATATATAATAAAACGTATTAATATTTTATACTTACAGGCTTTATATAAGATAGGAAAAGTGAAAACGTTAAGTAAAAGCTGTATATAGGTTAGTAATATACTATAACGACGGCTATATTATAGTAAGTATACTTTATATTTTAGTATTATACTTTATATATACTAAAAATATATTAGGCTTCGACTATCCTTAAAGGTAAAAGAGAATTATCTACTAAAAATATAAAGTACGATTTAATATTTATATCCTAGTAAATATTAAACGTATTTCGTTTTACTTAATCTGAGTATAAGGATAATATACGCACCCTCTTTTACTTCTTATACGTTTACCTTAGAAAATATAAGACGATATTACCTAAGCTATTAATTCTATAGACTTAATAAGTTTAATAATATATAAGTATTATATATATAAAGCCTATACTAAATATAAATTAATATTAAAAAGGTCGATTTATTTTAAGTTCTGTTTACCGATAACTATAAGAGAAGTTCGGAACTAAAGTAAGCTTACGCTAGATCTATACTAGGCTTAATCTTAAAAACAGAATTATACAGTTAATTTGTAAACGACGGCTTTTTTACTTCTTAAACAGTACTTATATTATAGGTATAAACTTCTTTTAGGTTTTATAATATAAATATACTAATTCGAAAATAGGCGTATAACGCGAGTACGAAATAGATCGGAAAAAGAGTATCGATTAGATCTAGATTTAAGAGTTCTACGTATTTCCCGAATCGTCTACTTATAAGGCCGCCGTTCTATATATACTAGTTATATATAGTATATAAGCTTAAGCGATACAGTAGGCAAAAGCGAAGCTAATTCTTTAATTTAATCTAGCCTTTAAAATAGTCTAAAGAGATATTAATCTCTTTTCGATATCGGGGTACGATAAAAATAATAAACGTAAGTTAAACACTTATATAATATATATAAAGTATATACTAATATTATATAGACATCGACGTATATATCTACGTATTTACTAACCTTTATACTCCCGAAGCGTATATAATACTTTTCGAGAAGTGTTTTCACTATCTTATAAACCTCTCTAAAAAAGAAATAAAGTAGCACTATATTAATTAAAGTAATCCCGATATAATTCAGGTTGTTATAGCTAATATAAATAAAAGTTAGGCTTATAATAAATTTAACTTAAGCTATATATATATAAAGCAGATACTAACTTTATATAGGATTTAAAGAGTACTTATATAAACTAGACGATATATAAAAGTAGGTAAAGTATCTTTAATATCTGTTAGTCTTCTGTATCGTTTACGTTAAACGTAACTTTACTTGTAAATTCCTATAGTATTTAGAAACCTATAAACTAAATAAGTTATAAAAGGTAAAAAGCTTTAAAGGATACTAAAAACAGATCGACTACTTATATAAAGTATATCTTAAGCTTATAACCTAGTTACGCTTTAAAAAAGCTCTGTAAATTACTACTACCTTTATACCGTCTTATAGTAAGGTCGATCGTAAATAGAAAGCTTATACTTAGAATACAACTAATATTAGTAAGTCGATATATTTCGAAGATAACAACGCTATTAATAGAAAAGGTACTTTCCTTTATACTATACTATAGTAAGTATATAATAAATAATAACGCGGTATATATACTAAACTTATACTATATAAACTTAAAGCATATATTATCGATAAACTCGAGTTATATAAGATATAAGTAAAGAAAGGTGTTAAAAAACACTAGTATAACTAAAGTAATTAAACCTAGTTAAGTCGTTATATTAACTAAAACGATAAACAACTACGACTATAAGCTACTAGGCGTACTATAGACTTAGCTTAGCCGTTTAACCTAAGCAATACTTATAATACACCGAATCTAAGTATACCGGTGTTAAACGATAATCCTTTTACAGAAAAGGAGTATATATCTACCTTAAGTATAACATTAGTAGTAGCCTTTAACGTAATACTATTAAATAACGCTTTAACACCGCTATAAAGTATTAATAATAATAGTACGCTAAGGCTAAGCTTAGCAAATATTAAATAAATACAGCTTCTTAGCTTACTTTTTACTAAGCGAAGTAATATAAATACAGCTTATATAATTAATTTAAGCTTAATACTAGTATAACGGGTAGTAAGTATAACACTAGTATAGTAGTTAGCTAGCTTTAGAAAGCCACTTAAGTTATCCTTAAAGCCTCGATCTAAAGCTTCGTCTAAAGCTTCGTCTACGCTTTTAGCTAAGTCTTTATTAAAAGCCCCTACTACGTCTACTATCTTTAAAAACGACCCCGAAGAGTAAGTATAAGCGTAGTAGATAGTAAACGTATATCGAAAAAAAGACCGTCTACTATAACGTAAAGAATTAACAGATTTAAAAAAAAAGGTCCGGGAATTATAAAAGGAACTAAAGGATAATATTTAGTAGTATAAAGTTATTATAAGGTTAATATAATAATAGCATATAATATCGATTTTAATCTGTATATAAAGCCGGTATAAACCTAGTAACAGACAGGTAATATATATATACTAACTAGGTATACTAGTCTAAATCTAGAAGTAGCGGTCTAAATCCGTATATAAAGTTAATATATAGTAATCTAGTATAAACCTAGTTATAAATAGTATAAACCTGTATCCTCTTTAGCATATAATACCTATATATATAGTCTAGTCGAAACCTAAACATAATCGGTTTAAATCTATAATCTAAACCCTTATACCTAGCATATAGTTAACTTAAACGATACCGTCTTTAAGATCGGCGTTAATAACAGCCTTAGCCGAAGGCTTACTAATATAGCTAGAACGACCTATATAGCATTAGTATTATATATAATAAACAGGTAGATTAAAGTACTTACGAAAAGTAGCTTTAGCTTTAGTAACGCGGTTAGCTAGTAATAATATTAGCTTACACCTGTTAAGTATATAAACAGCTTATATATATATACTAGAGCCGCTAAACTTAAAAGTCTTAAAAGTAGCGCCTTTAAGAGTAGTAATACTACCCTTTCTAAACTTTCCCTGTATTATATTAGCAGATATATAGTATATACATAGTCTATAGCGACGTACCTTCCGGCTATTAAAGGTACTAAAGAGAATAACTTTAAGGTCGGCGGCCTTAACTTATATTTAGTATATATAAAATATAACTTACGTATAAGGGTAAAGTAAGGTAAAATAAAAGATACTAAACTAACTAGCCGGCGCTAAATATATACTCGTTTCTAGTAAGATAGTAAAAAAGACAAAAAAAAAAAAGGAAGATAATAGTATATAAGTAAAGTATATTTAAATATAAAAGGTTAAATAAAGTATAGCTCGTAGGCCTTAAAAGTCTCTAATATATATTATATAAATAGTAAGTATATAGTTAGCTTATAATTCCAGGAAAGGACTTATAAAGCGGTAGAAACTAGTATTAAAGCGCTAAACGAAGGCTTTATTATTAGCGCTACTACTAGTTAACAGCTACCTATATATTTAACATTTAAAAGATATAGACTTACGTAATATTCTTAACCTTATTATAAAGGTAGGCGATAGTAAAAAGACTACGGCTATAATATAGTTAGCTTATATTAAAATAGTATATAATATATATTATACCGGGGCTTTAGCAAGAAGCTTTAGTTCTTCTAACCGAGGTAAAGAACGTAATATATTAAGGCGTTAAATAAGATTAGTATATATTATATATAAATATAATAAATATAATATACTTCTTACTAGCGGTAATCTCGAGAAGTCTAATATTGCTATAGAAAGGGTTAGCGACTAAACACAGATAGTTAATATATACTCTCTATAGGCAGGATAATAAATATACCAGTACCGGGGTAAGCGGTACGTATATATCGGCGAAGCTAACGAAAGTATAAGTATATAGTCTATATCCGTTAAATATAAATAACTTAACTAATACTAGGCTAGTCGGTAATTATAATACCGTAAAAGGTACCTCTATTAATATCGACCTTATAACTATATATATTTAGCTAATACTTTCTATATATAAAAGGTTTAGAAAACCTATATACCGGCATTATAGCTAGACAGAATAACGGTAAGGTAAAGAAAAGCTAAATATAATAAGTATATATCTAACTTATAATATCGAATAACTAACCGGCTACGTTAATAGCAGTAAGCTACGGCACTATAATAAAATTAGTACTAGTATAATATATACTTAATATAAAACTTACTAATATAAATACCGGCTGTAATAACGGCCTAGTAACAGACGGGGACCTAACTATAGTTAGCGTTAAAAAGGGGACCTATATATATTTAGTCTATACGTAGCTTTAAAGGAGCTGCTATATATTTACTATAATAGTAACTAAAGGTCGAGGGGTTAAGCGTATTAACAACCTCGGGCTTATCGAAGTCGCTAGCTTGTATCTGTTATCTATATATTTAGTTTATATTATTCTATACTGTATTATTATCAGAGAACGTGTTATATATACGATAAAGGTAGCTATCTTAACTGCTATATTTATAGTTAGTATATATTTATTAGGTTATAAACGTAGTAGCTAATACGTATAATTAGTTACTTATAGTAAAAAGGTAAAATTAGATATAATCAGCAGATGTTTAATTAGTACTACGTATAAGTAAGGCGTATAAACATACGTTCGTAAAAGTAAAAGTAAAGGTAGTAAAAAAAGGAAATAAACAGAACTATCGTAAGGTTTATACATGTCTAAAGTTTATTTATAGACAGCTTAGGTAAAGCAGATATATAATAAGTGCTTATCGCTTATTATATTTACGTATTAATTAACCGAAGTACTTAAATACCTCGGTAATATTAATTAACGCTTAATATCTAAAAGTAAAGTATAAGTTCTATATATACGTAGTAGGAAATAATAAATAATCTTACGATAAGTTCGTAATATTATCTATAATGTTTATACTACATTTTAGCCTACTATACGCTAATACGCCGGCAGGCTAGGTAAAGATAAATCGTGTAAGTTTAGCGGGTACAGCCGATCACTCCCCTTTTAAGGCAGGCTATTCTGCACCCTTTAAGTTTTTACGGGTGGGGTACGGAAAAGAGGGCCGGCCTATATTTTGGTGCCCCTGCGAACTTTTAGTGTACCCTGGTTAAGCTGGAACGCCCCTACACCTTAGAACCCCTGTCAATATTGCCTCATCGGTGGAGATCTTGGTGGAGACGTTCGGCCAATATTTCTAGATGTCGGCATAGAACTACACTTCCACGTGGAAAATATATGTAGTCAAATTTGCCGGTTCATGAGCTGATAACGGCTGAATTACTTACAATGAACTTTCGCGGACACCATGCATGAATGATACCATCACATACTATTAATTTCTCTAGCCTAATCACTCCTGTTCGTGGACTTGATATTGTCCACGTCGCCACTATCGACTCGGTATGCAGCCGAATGCATTTACCACTGCTGGCCCCCGGAGATTGGAACCGGTAGCCTAGCTCATGGTTTCCAAATACAGGGTGGGTTTCCGGCGATACCCTTGCCTCCGGGCGTCCCACGAGCTCATCGAATTCCAATCTCCGCAGAACTGGCGTGTGCCGAAGAGGCCGTTAACTATATATGATAGTCCCTTCGCGGGAATTTTAATTTTCATGTCGATGGTGCAATGCTCAACAGTCCCGTACTATAATTCCCGTTGTTCTCTGTTGCAAGTCGATGGTGCAGCTGCTCCTGCTCCCTTTCGCCACCCTCAGACGCAACACTCTTACATTGTGCAGTCAGAGCCCCGTCCTGTCGCCCTTTTGAGGTTCTCCGGCTACTTGTCACCCCTTAGGACATTCTCATATCACTTACGCTCTGATATCATACATGATGCTGTCCCGACTCATCCTCTCCCTTGCCCCTGCCGGCGCCCTCGCGGCGTCCGCCTATACGCCCACAACTGAGACCTGCCCCTCCAGCACTCTCGTACGACCCGCCGATGGCATCTCCGAATCGGAAGCGACATGGATCACCGGTCGCAAGGCTGTCGCCGACACAGCCCTGGAGACTTGGCTGTCGAGCGTGCTCCCAACAGTCGACACCTCAAGTCTGCCCACGCTCGCCCTCTCCATCTCCGGTGGTGGATTCAGGTCCCTGCTTACCGGCGCTGGTGTCATCCAGGCCCTGGATGGACGTGACAGCAACCTCAGCACTTCGGGCCTCTACCAGGCCATGACATACCATGCTGGTCTGTCGGGCGGCGCATGGCTCCTGAGTGCCTTCGCGGCTGAGAACTGGCCCACGATTTCTTCCCTCCGAGAAGGCGTGTGGGACACACAGTTTGCTGGGGGTATCCTAAACTCCTCGAGCGAGGTCACGGTGAACGACTACATCGAGATCGCGTCCGATATTATCGGCAAGGCCAAGGCTGGATATCCCATTTCCCTCACAGACCCGTGGGGACGTATGCTTTCGTACCAGTTCATGTCGGAGAGCGAAGGTGCCGTTGACGTGACCATGTCTGACATTGCCTCCCTGTCGAACTTCACGTCCTACAACGCCCCTTTCCCCATCATCACCGCCTCCAAGATCACCTATGCCAACGGGGAGTGTGCGCCGACAACCAACGAATCCATCTATGAGTTCAACCCTTACGAGTTTGGCTCCTGGTCCGACGATATCTCCGCCTTTGTCCTGACCGAATACCTCGGTAGCAACATCACCGCCGGCACAGCAACCGAGTGCGTCACTGGCTACGACAGGATCGACTGGGTCCTGGGAACCTCGTCGATGCTCCTGAACGAGTTTGTCTGCAACTCCAGCCTGGGCCTCGACGTCACGTCCCTGTTCCCCAGCTCCCTGGTCAGCATCGTCGAGGCGTACACGCCCGCGCCCGACTACGGCTACGCCCTCGTGCCCAACCCGTTCAAGGGCTACAACTCCACCACCGCCACCGCGGCCAGCAGCGTCTCGGCCCTCGACGACCTGTACATCGTCGACGGCGGCGAGTCCTCGCGCAACGTCCCGATCCTGCCCCTCCTCGAGCCCACCCGCAACGTCTCCGCGCTCTTCGTCAGCGACAACTCGGGCGACACCAACGACACCTACCCCAGCGGCCTCTCGCTGGTCCTCGCGTACGAGGAGGCCCAGGCCGGCCACCTCGCCGGGAGGTTCCCCACCGTCCCCGCCGCCGGCAGCTTCAACGCCACCCGCGCGCAGTTCTTCGGGTGCGACGAGGCCGACGCCGTGACGGTCATCTACCTCCCCAACGCGGACTGGACGTTCGCCAGCAACACGGCCACGCTGCAGCTGACGTACACTGCCGAGGAGACGGACGCCATGGTCGCGAACGGAAACCAGATCGCCTCCCAGGGTGGGGATGAGTCGTGGGGGTCTTGTGTTGCTTGCGGCATCATGCTGAAGGAGGTCGGCAAGGCCAACTTGCCGACTGAGTGTGCTTCTTGCTTGGATGAGTACTGCTGGTCTGCGTGATTGTGGACGAAGGGACCACTTGGGATATCATGTGACGAATACGGTAGCACATAGGAAAGGGAACTTTAATTGTAGATATGAGATGGTTAGCGAATTTTATTGTGCTCTAGACTTAAATGGTCACTTTCCTCCAAGATATGCGGATTATAGGGGTAAGAAGAATGCCTACCAGCGTGTAATGTTCTTATTCCACAGTCCTGTTCTGGGGACTTGTACGACCAAGGTTACATGACGATCTAGACCCGTAGCCACAACCAAAGTGAAGACGAGTCATACATATTAAAGTAACTGTGCAGGTGGAAGCTGTCAAACACTTCCGTTCTTGATCATGATCCACATTACCTGCTTACATAATTCATCATTCGGGTAGCTATCATTCTGGTTCTCTCTCAAACGTCGCCTCATCTCTTCCCTCACTTGATTCGTCGACATAACTTATAGCCCAGCCATCAAAGCCATTATCCGTCCTCGACTTACTTGCCCGCAGACATGGATTGGGACAGTGATGTATTGAAGAAGTTCAAACCCCCACCATTTGTCCCCCCAAAAGATGCAGAGATTTTCAAAGACGTCCAGTACAGCTCGTCTGGGCACGTCCGGCAGAGGCTAGACCTCTACCTGCCCTCCCCTCGGCCGCAAGGGCCAATGCCGCTGATCGTGTACATACACGGTAAGCCACCTCCCGTCCGCAGTCAACTCACGCACAACCCTCCCGCGGAGCTCCCAGGCTGAACAGCAACGGCGTCCCAGGCGGTGCATTCATGTTCGGCTCCAAAGAAACAGCCCTGATGCCCACTCGCCTCCTCCCCAGGGGCTACGCCATAGCCTCCCTTGACTACCGCCTCAGCGGCGACGCCGTCTTCCCCGCCGCCCTCGAGGACTGCAAGTCCGCAGTCCGGTGGCTGCGCGCCCACGCGGGTGAGTACGGCCTCGATCCCGACCGCTTCGTGGCCTTTGGCGAGTCGGCAGGCGGCCACCAGGCCTCCATGCTGGGCGTGGCCGCCCTGTCCGACGGGTTCGACGTTGGGGACCACCTCGAGTTTTCGAGTGCCGTTCAGGGCGTGGTGCCGTACTATGCGCCTAGCGACTTCCTCCAGATGGATGCGAACACCCCCAAGGGTCGGGAGATCCAGACGCATGATCCGCCAGGTAGCCCTGAGTCGCTGTACATAGGTGCCCCGGATGGAATCCAGGCGGTTCCGGAGAAGGCTGCGCGGGCGAACCCGATCACGTATCTCTCACCAGGGAAGAAGGTGCCGCCATTCTTCATCTCACATGGTGTCGACGACCATATCGTCCCATATCACCAGAGCGTCCTGCTGGACGAGGCTTTGAGGAAGGCTGGTGTGCCGGTCACATTTTATCCCGTCAAAGGTGCGGATCATGTTTTCCTGGGAATGACCAAGGAGCAAAGCGATGAGCTGGATAAAAAGACGGATGAGTTTCTGGCTTCAATTTGCGGGCTGTAGAGCACGGCTAGACAGAGCAAGAGTAGAGACGGCAATCGTTCAACCTGTACTTAAGCCTCTCCAGCTACAGTAGTCATGATTTGATCTGTAAATCCAGCTGGCCAGGTGGCCCACGGCCTCCAAGGACGAAAATTATCTCGAAACTCGAGTACTCGATGCGTCTCAGAAGCCATGTTGCGTTCATGATAAGGATGTCAATATCTGTCAGAAGGCGCTGCTTACATCCTGCACGTACCATCTGGTCAGACTCGAAAATCACCCGGAGGATATCCGCGTCCTCGGTCGGCCATGAGACATCATCGACCTAGAACTCAGTCTGTAACTTTGGATAGTTCTTTGCCTGAACCTCGAGATCGGCGAAGATGGCATCAGAGTCGTCCTTGCCAAGGTGTTCCATGCGCTCAGTATCCTCGTGTTCAAGCTCCTCCATCTCCTGAATGGGCTGCTCTTTGCTTTTATCCTTCTCGTCCTTCTTGTCCGGTTGCATGGCCTTTTCGAGTCCTGATGATTCACCAACAAGGAGGAATTGAGATTTGGGGACTAAATGCTTGGGCAAAGTTCCCATCCATCGGAGGGACCGGAACTCGTCCAGAACCTGGGGGAGTTAGTCGGTTCCTCAAGTGCCATATTGAGACTGTAGAGCTGATACTCACCTCTTTGGAGAACTCTGGGCCTTCAGGCAGCGGGGTGTTCGAAGGCGCAGGGTACTGTGGGTTTCTGGTGCTAACGATCCAGCTGCCCTTCTTCTTCAGTCCGACTTCTGTCTGCACCTCACCCAACTCCTCGGGTAGAGTTAACATATACGCTAAGTGGGACTCCCGACCAGTTGTAGTGATAGCGTAAACTCCCTCGGCGATAGGTGTAGCCGCCGGCGTGTGTCTCGTGCCGGCCGTCTTGGTGATGTAATCGTCACTGGCCAGAAACTCATTCTTCAGCTGGTCAAAGCTAACATCGGTCTTCTCAACAAAGGCGATCCATCGCTCCCGTGCGGACTGGGGGAACGCCTTCTTGGGAATGGCGACCAGGCGCGAGTTTCCCGCGTCGCCAATTGGGCCCTCGCCGAGCTTGGCGTCCTTGGGGATCGGTCGAAGGATGAAGTACGAACGTGCGACATCAGAGACTCCCTCGGGGTGGTCAATACCGACACGGCCGCGGAAGAAGAAGTAGATGATGCCTAGGTCAGAGGGTGATTAGGTCAGTACTCTTGTGCTGGATGTGGCTCTTCAGCCGCAACACATCTTACCTTTCTCGAGAATGTTGGATGCGGTCGAGCCGTTTCGGCCATGGGGCTCAACGGCGCTATCCTCTTTGGTACTCGAGCTCTCGGGCTGGCTCTGCTTGCCGTCTTGCTCCCCCTTCTCACTGTCGCCGTTCTCTCCAGCCACTTCAGCTGGTAGATCTTCCTTCTTGTCACTGTTTTACATGATTTAGTGATTGCGAGCCAACGTAGGTTCATTGATGAGATTGAGCGACTTGCCTGGTAATGGTGGCGTCCAGAGTGGTTTGCTTCATGTCGTCTGTCTTCTGTGCCTTTGCTGGAGGAGACTTGGCGCCCTCATCAAGTTTGTGCTTGTCACCAGCGGTCGTGCCGGCGCCGGATCGTGTCTGGGGCATTTTGAGATTGTATTTGTCGTTACGCGTAGTGGGGAGCTTGTGTGGTGTTCAGTTGGCAAAGGAACGAAGTACGGGTAATTGTAGAAGACGGTTGAAGGGCGGACGGAAGTGGGTGTAAGTGCAGGTTTTAAGTAGGTTGAGTACTTGGTAATTAGTAAATAACCTGCGACGCGTTGCGCGCGTCTTGGGTAGGAGCGCTGTTTCTGAGTGATGTCATCAAGCTATCAGAGCACTGAACCATTACACAGTACCTAGGTAGATATTGTAGCTAGACATGCTCCGTAGTACACACCCCTAATGATCAGCACCGCGGACCGGCGGAGTGGCGTTTCCTACTTAGGTACTTGAGATCAGAGGGAAGTTGTGATATTTAATGTCATCTCAGCTCCCCGCCTTTGCAGCACTACTTGCCATAACATTGCTCACACACATATATCTACTCGGTCTGAACTCACTCAAAACACACATCCAGGGGTGCGGTCGATACTTGTAGTTGCACTCTTCCTCAACCTCATCGCCTTTTGTAGAATGCTTGCTCTGCCCTTAAGTACCGTTGCAGTCTACATCCGAGGATCAGGACTACGGATGACGGACAACATACAATGCCCAGATGGGGTATGGCTGCTTTTAGTGGAACCTGATATTGACTTGTGAATTCCAATATTTCTTCATCGCTATTCGAAGCTGCATTGCAGGAGCCATCCGAAATGCCAATATATGTATTTCCAAGGTAAACACTGCTACGGTGCATCCATTTAGTGAACTCTGTCTTTCTGTTGGTTGAGAGTGGCTGAAGCATGTCAGTACCTTTGGGAATACGGATTTATAACCACAGGTCTGATATTCACTACCAGAGGAATATTGCACCTATTTGATCGAGCAAACCTCCCAATATCTAATCAGTCTATTTGATTCAAAAACTCCCACAATCACTAGAGGTTTGATCTATGTGGTACCGCGTCTTCGGGTTGAACACGTAAAATACCTACCAAGAGGGCTGTGGTACGGAGTCTTAGCTGGCACCCATGATATTCAAAAAGACACTGTGGATGAGACAAAAGCTGATGTCTCTTCTATAGCGCAAGTGGAAGCCGGACAGAATCAATATGCAGAACGGCATAGGTAATCAATCTAGGTGCTTACAAGGCACGTACTCAATAAAGTATAACGTCCACAATTATTGTTATCGAACTAATGACTCGATTCAGCTCTTTGCTGGGTTAGCGTTGAACTGATATTCTTGCCCGTGGCGTGCGTGGGTCTTCCAAGGGTCTTACGCTTGTTTTTTTTTCTTTCTTTCTTTTTTCCGTCCGTCCCTTTTTTCCCTTCCCTTTTTTTCCTAAACCCGAATTGGAATACCGGAAACCGGAAAACGCCAGCCCCTAGTCTGTCCTTCGCCTTTGGCATCCAGACCACCACCACAGCCAAGGACGATTTTGAATGCCGAAAAGAAATATCCCATGCATTCGAAGCGTTTGTAAAAAAGTAGACGGCCACCTTTGACGCTATCAAAATACTCCGTGTTGGCGAAATGGCCGGGAAGGTTTTATGTTGACCTCGTGCCTTACTTTCAAAAGCAGCTTCACCTATCTCGACTTACGGCTTGCCAATTCAAGGTCCTCGTCTGCAGCAATAATTTCACTTCATATTCCATGGTACTAGCCAGTACTGAGGGGCCCACCTTCCTCCGAGCTTGAGAACCAACGTACCAGGGTACTTGTAAGTGCCAACGTTGACGTGAACTTAGACTTATCACTAAACGATGCAGTTTATTAGCAGCAACGTATATTCATCAACCGTGGGAAGACTTCTTTTCATTACCCAGTATGGCCAACCCCACTGAGCTAGATTCACAGCCACAGCTATTCGTTATCAGGGACACACCAGGAGCAGGACGGGGCGCCTACGCAACACAGAACATCACGGCCGGTGGAAATATACTCACCGCAGATGATCTGAATGCACACGTCCTCCTGCGCGAGTATCGGGGCGAAGTTTGCTGGGAATGCTTCGCCTACGATCGTGGCAGGAAGCTGCCGGTCCGGGACGCCCTGCGTGGTCTCACATTCTGCACCACCGAATGTGAGGACAAGTGGAAGCAACGGCAGGACGAGGTCTGCCTGGACGCGTGGGAAGCGGTCGAGAATTTACTAAAGGGGGGAGGGAATAGCAAGGAACCCACCTTCAAGGCCTTGAAACCCACAGCAGCAGAAGTCGACAAGAGATGGAAGGTGGCTGAGAAGTCCGCGACCGCCATCTTGAACTTTCGACTCAATTCTAGGCCCAAGGAAACCCTAGGTAAGCCCACAGCTGACAGCGGCTCCCAGGCGTTCAAAGAAGCTCTCAGCAAGCCACGGTCTGCCGATGCCCTCAACTTCCAGCTGCGCGCCCTCTTGGCCAGATACAACCACCCAGAGCGCTGGCCCGACATTCTGGTGCTTGCCGAGGAGCCCTGCCCATATTGGGACCAGAGCGAGCTGGAAAGGGACATAAGAGCGTACCTTCACCTTGTCTGCATCCTCCCGGAACCTCTTCTTCCACTTGCCACCCGGGAAACCCTACGAACTGTTAAAACACGCGAAGTTCACAATAGTTTCGGGATCCGCTCCCTCGAGGACGAGGGCTCGGAATTCTTCGGTTTCGGGGTCTGGCCGTCTGCTAGCTACTTCAACCACAGTTGCAATCCCAACATTACCAAGAACAGGGTTGGGAGAACATGGGTGTTCACGGCCACGGCGAACGTGTCTGCTGGCGACGAGCTCAGTATCTCATATCTGGGTGGAGACGAGTCACTATCTCGCCCGGATAGGCAGGAGAGGTTGAGGAAGGTCTGGGGTTTTGATTGTGCTTGCCCACGCTGCAATGCTGGCCAATAGAAGCCCATCCAATGTAGATACAGGTCAGTGTGTTCACGAAACGTCAACTGAAGGTTTTTAGATTACAGATAGACAGAGCCAGACTCCTAAATAAAGAAAAATCAATAGCTGGTTGATTAATAACGTATTGTGGAAATGTGTTGATACGATGCCGCGGCTTAGAGATACGTGCGCTCCAAACACCTGAGCTCGTTTCAAGCTATAGCATGTTGTAAATAGAGTTAGCACGTTCTTCATGGCAGAACTGCATTGCATGACTGGGAGCTTAAAATGGGGTCCGTTTCGTCTTGTACACTGCGACTCCAAACGGGCCTTCCACGCGGTCGGTAGGTAAGTATGCACCTATGCAAGTGGCGTTTGACAACGATGGAATATAGTTCATGACATTCCCAGTGTTTAAAAGCTTCCCCATGTACCTATCTGATGCCGACCAATCTTATGCCTTGTAATTCTCCCAGATAGACTAAGACAAGGCTGGACTTCGTGCGACTTTATGCACGTCCAGAAGCGTTCAGTGACTGGTGCCGCAAATCTCCTGGTGGCGGCGAAGGTGACTTGGACCATGCTCTTCTAGACAAGCCCATGTCCGCCCAGATTCTATGGATCTCATCATCTATAGGGATTCCTGTCCCCGTCTGTCCTTCGTGCGGCTGCGATGTGGCTATTTCGGACCCTGGCGTTGCCCGTCCTGTCGTCTGTGCTTCCTGAGACGATTTGAACGCTTGGCCCTCCTCCGACTCTGCGGAGACGATCCTGCCGGTTGGAAGCTGCACCAGTTCGATGCTTGGGCGCACCTCTTGAATAGAGTCAACACCGGCTGCAGGAGGCATTCCCTTTTCTGGTCTGTTAGGCGATGTTCTTCCTGCGACGGATCCTTGCCGTTTGATATCCCGGCTCGAGTCGCCGACGAACAAAACTCGTAGCAAAGGGATGGTCTGAGCAACAACGTAGATTGTCACTTCAGCTTGGAGGAGAGCCCAGATCGTTACAGCTCCATCTGCAAGTTATTAGTCAGGGTATTCTGGAAAAGCAATTTGGAGATATGGCGTCTTACAGCTCCAGTCGACCTTTCCGTGTTTCTTCTCCAGCTCTTGGCTCATGCCCGCCAGAGCGACTCTGTGTAAGCAGATGTTAGGGCCATGAGAAGCAAGAATGCAAATATCTCGTGAATAGTCACTAGTCACTCACCTTGTTAAGCACACTGGGCCAGCCAGCCCCACGAGGCTCATTGTTAGAGCAACTGTCCACTTCTCCTTCTTAGGGAGATAGACTTTAGTGATGATCTTCCATGGCAAGTAAGCCAGTGTGATATCAGCACAGACGGTCACGACGGCGTTCCCGATATGGATCCCCAGGAGCGTGTTCATCGGAACACATCGTTCCGAAATGCTTGCTTTGTCGGCCGCCGTTCCGCAGATGTTGAGCCAGGTCACAATGGTCACTGCTGTCTGAAAAGCACAGACGATGGCCACAACGAACCACAGAAGAACTCTAGTTCTTCCGCCCGAAACCCGCAGCAGGGTAGTGGCGAAAGCCGTCTTGCCTAGGCCCATCCCGATGTAGAAGCAGCTTACGGCTGAGAATACGAATACCCAACCGTGGGCGCTTCCTGTCACGATGTTGAACCCATAGGAGGGTGCTGCGGCGGCTAGGCCGTTGCCCGCCAGTTGAAATGCCCATGTCGCGATGACTATCAGAATCGTCAGCAAATTGATGGTTCCCACGGGTACGGAAGAACATGTTTCGGCACATATAAGGTAAGGGGGGGGGGGGTAGGCTTACGAAGATAGTCATCCCACCAGAGGCCCTTGTATTGAGTCCTTCTCGCCCAGAGTCGAGTGAAAAGGAAGATGGTTGTGATCGATGCACAGATCGAGTTCACCGTCTTGGCCAACTCGGCGTAGCCGGGTCGCATGAGGAAAGCATCCATCCTGTCGATATCCATATTGTTGAGATGTCGAATCAACAATATGAAGGGGAGAGGAGAGGTGGCAGAGCCGAAGCGAAAAGAAGAAATCGGGACGAGAGTCTGGAGCCGTTAAATAAGCACAGGATCCATCCAGATGTCGTGACAGTTCCCCAGCCCGAGATGTTGCATTGCGGACCACCGTACCACATTAGGAACCAACATGTCGGGCAAGTGGGTTGTTGGATACGGTCCTTTATGTCAATCCATGTGATATGGAGCTCTGATATGTATATGATATCTCGGCTCAGCTTCTTCATGCAAGTATGCGGCTAGTTTCAACGGCCCTTTTGTGGGACAGCCTCCATAATTCATGCACGAAGAGATTGCCTAAAAGAACTATGCAAGACCAAATTTTGACCACAGTTTTGCAAGCGATAACGACTGACCTTTAAGGTTTCTGCATGTGATCTGGCTGTCTAGAAAGTCCGGGAAGCATGACAACAACACTGCGAGGGGTGCGCCTTGTTACTTCTGTCGTATGTAATAGCTGTCTCAAAAGTGTTGATATCTACGGCACCTGCAGTCGGGCCTGTCGCCTGGCACCTTTGATGTCCGTTCTAGGCGGAGGATCGTTGAACTAGTTCCCTCTATGTAAATTTCAGAGACCGGTCAAAGGGACGATCTAACCTGTCTGGCAGCTTGCGAGTGCAGGTTACCGGGGTATTGGAGGCTAGTTCCCCAGGGTCGTGACCGTACCTGTGGCTCAGCTCTACAATAGCCACAAAGAGAGCCTATGATTGGGAGAATAGCTTTAAAGTGGGCTTCGTAGCTGGACCTCCGAACTAACTTTTCCTATAAAAGTTGTGAGAAGCAGTACAAACCAGAGCCCCTTGTAGTACGGTCACGGTCTAAGCTTTGCATAGGGGACGAGCATGCCTCAGTGGAGTCTATACTTATTATATGGGTTTTCATTCCTATATAATTCGTCAAGACTTGTAACGTACGCAATGCATCAGGAATAATGATTCGTAGACCATATTGATAATGTCTTCGTAAGTACATCTATATATGTACACTGGGTATCTATCTGAGGAATATGAACTTGCTGAACGCTACATCCGCCGTCCTCCTTCTACCTCTGTATTTACAGTGTTTTAGTTCCCTTCTTCCTCCGACCAAGTGATGGTGGGGTTGAATATATGTCGGCATAGGGGACGAGTCGACCCACACACACGCAACGGAAACTCTACGATAGACTGAATTGGCTGTATTTCACACCCATTTGGCCCCTTGAGTTCATTTCATTGCATCGTGAACACTACCGTAATAGAGCATGTTTTAGTAGAGTTCATACTTATTTGGATTTTCGTTGCACTATGACTTGAGACTTATAACCCAGGCAATGCATCAGAAAAATAAATCGTAGACCTTATCAATGATATCTCCGTAAGTACCTTTCTATGGTTGTACACTGCATATATATCTGAAGAATATGGACTCGCTGAACGCCACACACGCTGTCCTCCTTCTACAGTCGATACACGCTTCAGAAAAGCCCTGTCAATTTGAACCCTCCTATGAAGCGACGACAGGTTATGATCGATAGTGGTTTAACTCATATCAGTGGGCAAATCGAAAATCCAGCCGCCTGCTCCCCTGCAACTTCGTGTTTGTGATGTACAACTTCCTCTCTTGCTCACTCATTGCACTCCAGATACGTTCTTTCTGTTTATTCCTCCAGACGTAATACGCCTTCGTCAAGAAGAAAAGCACAATAACGATAATGTTAACAGCAATGAGTGCTGAGTTCCCACGGTAGTAGTAGGGAGCATCATCGGCCCTGTAGATGAAGCTAGAGATGATGCTGCCTAATTGGACCGCCATCTGTAATTGACAGAAACATTAGCCGAGATGTTTCGGCATTAGGTGTACTCATCGGACAATTAGAAAGGTGTGCATACGTTGTAGAGAGCCGCCGAGACGCCTCTCGCGCCCACGTTGTTTGAGTTCTTGGATGACCATGCCACGAGTATCGCGTCTGATAATTTGTGAGTTTGATTCCGGCGTAGTAAACCTTGCTCTTTTCAGACACTTACGACAATAGGGGTAAGCGAGAAGAACTGCTGTGACAGCGTATGTGCCCCATGCATTATGGATGACACCAGGCCAGTAACGCAGCACGCATAGACATGGAAGGGTCCAGAACGGCTGTATCATTGATACAAATGTCCTTTCTTGAAGATACTCGGAGAGACGAGTGATTCCGAGCAAAGTGATGATATGAGCCACGGACTGCCGAAGTCAATTAGTTTCTTCTCGGCTCAAGATGAGTCTACCTGATGAATGTGGGAGTGGAACCACTCACGATCGGGATTTGTAACAAGTTCGTATTGAACGTGCTAAAGCCCATATTTTTGAGACTCAGTGTAATATAGTACGAAACAGGCGTGGGTGGAATAAAAACGAGGAGTCCAAGGAGGTAAATAGGCCAGAGATCGTAGTCCTTGAGGGCTTCCCACAACCGAGACGGAGTGATGGCCTGGCGATTGTGCATATCGCCTTTGGACGGATCGTCACGCAGCACTCGGTTCACAACAATGGTGACTTCTTTGTCCGTGAACCAGCCATTAGGACGGTACCAGGTTTTGGTCTGTACTGCCGAAGCAGGCATCAGGAAGTATGAGGCCAGGCCGACGACGAGTGTAATCACGCCCTCGATAACTGGGGATTAGTTTTTCATCAGCAAACATCAAACAGTCTGCGAGAATGGAATAAGAACCCACTGCAAACATTCGCTGTCAGTTCATGTTCGTAGCGGGATATATCAAGGTTCGTCCCTGACGTACCGGAAAAGCCATCTCCATCCACCCCAGCCAGACACACCACGTAGGTGAAGAATAGCAAACGCAAGGAGCGATGCTACAATTCCGGTGACGGACAAGGCAGTCCAGAAATAGCTGCGGCATGTTCAGTCAGCTTCCGGAGAACAACCCGCAGCTCGGCTGGAATTTATCGTACCTCAGCCGAATCGGTAGTTCATTGCCCTTATAGAAATATGATAACCATAGCACCAGGTCAGGAATGAAGCCGCCCTAAACAATTAGTCCATAAAGTCAACGATTGCTGGACGAAGGTTGTCAGACTTTGGACGAATCCACTCACCTCAAGTGCACCTAATAGGCATCTAGTAGCCAGGAAGCTGGATTTACCACTCATGACACACTGGCAGCTGGCAACAATGGACCATAGAACCATTTGAGTTGGAACCCAAATATCAGGGCCTACCTTCTTGGATACAAGCTGAGACGGTAGCTCGGCAACCAGGAAGCAGGCGAGGAAGAGTGCATTGCCGAGATTGTAGTCTGCGATCGTTAGATACAGTTCCTCTGATTCAACAGTTCAATGTTTGAATTCCGAAAAGGCTTTGGAACAAACCATTCGTAGTCATGTCAAGATCATTCAGTAAATTGTCCGACAAAGCTTGAGAGAGGTTGCCACGGTCAAGTTGAAGGGCAAAGAACATGATGCACTATTTTCGACCAGTCAGTCCTAAATTTCCAAGGTGAAATGTGGGAGAAATAGACATACCGCCCATAAGCAAACACGTAAATCCAACTTCCGGATGATCCTCTTCTCTTCTTCCTCCGACCAAGTAATTTTGGGGTCGAATACATGTCGGCATTCGTATTGTGCTTCCTCGTATATCGCAATCCAACGCTCAGCAACCTGGGGATTTAGAAAGGGATTCTGGTCCAGGTTCTGCTCATCATCGTCTAATCCGGAGCCATCTTGGCTGTCATATACAACATTTGTTTCGCTCTTCGAGATGCTCTGTTGCTTGGATATCGCACTTCCGGACTGGCCCCTGGAGAGCTGGACAGCGTCTGAGTCCCCTAGGATCTCCATGATGCTTCTTGAATAGAACAGCAGGTAAAAAACAGAGACAAGAGCTGCAGACTTTGCAGGACTGAACCCTCTTCTATTTATAATCATCTCCTGGCCCCAAGGAATTGATGCACATGCATGTTTCTGTCTATTCGCGCCCAACGGACCGGGTGGCGGTCTTATCGAAGATGAGACTTCATGAGGGGATGGTGCAATATGCTCTTCTGGGAATAGCCGTCGCCAACAACAGATTGAACATCCGAGAGGGAATCACGCGATATGATAGCAGAACTGGAGTCATCCAAATCCAGATATACCCGCCGGCACATACTTCGAAGAAACGTGTGGCCCTGTGACCACCTGGGCAAACTGCGATCTGTTCAACTTGGGACTTATCTGCATGTAATCAATGGGTAAGGAAACCAAACGTTAGCACGACGCTAATAGTTCTTCCCATAATTATGCGGAGGAACGTGGTTCGTGCGAACCTGACGTTTGGACTCCCGGACCATGGTGGCATCCAGATCGACTTTGCCTGTTCCAAAGGTTATGTTGTGATCATCTATTCCACTTCTGCTTTCTCCCACCATCCCCTCATGACGTCCCTCAAGCGTGTTCCTGATCCTGTTTTGGAAAAGGGCCTCCATTTTTCTTTTCTTCAGAAGATGAACATTTGCAGCTAAACAGTCGGATGGTATAGCAAGGTATAACATCTCCCACGTTAAAACTTGCCACTCTTAGTCTCCTATCCTTTTCGACACTAACTTTGCTGTCTATGCAGATGGGATCATCTGTGCTTATCGTTTCAGTCCAACAGTCGCGCAAGGGTCAAGGTATTGAGAGGGCTTCGTAACGGATCCAGAGTAGGCGACTTTTTCGCTGCAAATAATCCATTTTTCTTCGGTCGTGGTGGCAGGGGGGCGGCATGTGTATGTATGTGTCTTCTCGATGTTGTGTTCGATGTTTTCCTCCCCCTTTCTTTTCCGGAATCGATGGGCGACGTCTTGTACTCTCTGCTCTGTCTTGCTTATTAATATCAATGAACCGATCAGTCGATATTGATGAAAACACCCCTAAAACAAAATTACAGGCAATTGTGTAAAATGGGATTCTATTACTAGCATCAGACTCACGGAATATCCGTGGGCATCTTCACTATCTCCCACCCCACACTTCGACCAGGACGTGAGGACATCCAGTGCTGTGCAAGATTTTGCTCACGAGAATACCTAGGGAAGCATGTCCTTCCATGGAATGCACGTGCAGCGAGTCGATCATAAAGCTGGAGACGGCAGTCGTCTGATTCGGACGAGAACGAGGACATCTCACCAAGTCATGCAACGACACCTATTCAACATTTGTAGAGGCATCCTGCATCGCTTATTCCGTAAACACACTGCCCCCTGATGGGAATACGGAGTCGGTAAGCATTCTGGCATTTCGTTTCCGCGGCCGCCAAGGCGCAGCAACTCTCTGGCCCACTTTTGCGACGTGTTCAAAACCACCCACTCCTGTCACCACCTGTCTCGAAAACAAAACTCGCACATCCTGCTCACCACCCCTAACTATAAATTCTTGGCTGCCAGCACGACTCGAAAACAAAACAAAAATCACCCCTTCATCACAGCAGCCAGTATTATTGAATTTCAAATTTCCACCGCGGAACATTCTCACTACCACCACCGCCCACCAACCCCTCGCTACAGTCACCATGGGCTTGATCCCCAACTTCCTCTTCCTGGGTATGTTTTCTAAAACCGAGGTCATGGGATATAATCTCGAATTAACATTTTATAGTCGTCATCACGTCCACCCTGTTCGCCGGCCTGCGCCGTGGGACCGGCCTGACCTTCCAGTCCCAGAAGATCCAGAACGCCACGGGCTCCAAGCTCATGTCGGTCTACCTGGCTGTCGGGGAGTGGTTTTTCGACCGCATGGCTGGCTTCGCACGGGGCAACCGCTACTTCAAGTACGACCCCAATGCCACTGTGGAAGGAGTCAAGGGGCAGGTCAACGAGTTCACGGACGGTATCAAGGCCGCCGCCGAGCGCTTCACGAAGGCCGAGTAAGGGAGCTCTCGATGGCGTCGTGCCATGGAGGCGTGACCTTGGGAGAGCCGCTCGTGGGCGGGCGGCGTCTCGATTCTCGAGTGTGTTCCGACGGACTCTCGACTGATGGAACTCGACGCGGCGTCGTGGATAGGGAGGTGATGGGGTCCGGACTCAAGGTCTGATAAATTGCTTGCGAACCAGCCGCAAGCTGGGACAGAGGAGACTGGGTGACACTCGTGTCAGCGTGACTAGGTGCTTGTAAGGATTGTCGTACGAATCTCACCTATCGGGTTACATTGGAAGCATGCCGGTGGCCGGCGGGCTTTGTTATTTTTGCTTTGCATATGGATATGGTCGAACAGGGATATATAGAGTTGAGTGATCATATTAACGGGGCCAAACTGTCTTAAAGGCAGACGGTCGGAATTCATCCTCGACCTGAAGCTGCAAACATTTTCATACGGCTCCATCGCGGTGATCACAGAATTAACCCCGAAGGCCATAAGCGTCGCCAAACGCCTCCCATACTGAGCGCCGAACAGCCGCCTGTAAATATACAGTAGGGCAACAAATAAGCATCACCGGGCAGCGGTCTGGTTCTCAGGCCCACCCCTCCTACTTCACACTTGATGTGGCCCTATATCGGGACCGACAGAGCTTGAACAGACGACGGCTTACGAGGTCATACTGTACCAGCAGAGCATTGCGATGCCCACCGCCCACTCATCCCCTTACCTCCCTGGTACACCAAACAGCTAGGCATGCCCTTGATCCCGAAATACCGCAGCCTATACGCATGAGCGTGCCTCAGCCCGCTACGGAGGCACAGACGGGTCTGTATAGCACCCGGTAGCTGGTACGGCTACCACTTCACATATGAATCCCAGGATGCAGGCCGACCTTGAGCTGTAGTAATGGGCCGCATCACTGGCGACGGCGGATGATATTCGAACATCGCAGACATGGCTACTCTTCCGGAGCATCAGAGAAAGGGGCTCGAGGGCGATATTGGGAAGCACTTGCTTGGGTAAATCAGGGATATCAACCCTGGGGACAGGAAGCCACACCTCGCCTTGTTTACTGACTTGCCCGGACGGCGGCTACACAAGAATCTTGGATCGTGGCAGGTGCAAGTATTGGCGACGTTGGGATATACAGGTCATGGCCAAGAACAAGTGGGAGCTTGACCTGAATACAGCACAATGAGAACCTTTACGAAGCTGGTATGAGAAGGGAGAAGCACCAGAACGTGTCAACCAGCATGATACACTGTTCCCCAATGACACAGATTTCAGAAGTTGCATTCTCAGAAGTATGTTATGTCTTTAGACGGGAGAAATTGTCCGGTTCCAGAAGGGGAAAACATGCAAATCAACCATTTCCCCAGCCCAGATGGAGCCGCTGGGCATCTAACACCCGCAAAATCCGTTCATGAAAATTATATGCAATATTTTTCGAGTTCCGACCAAAGAAGTAGACATGCCCCATGGCTTTGCATCCTCTTTCCCGAAATTGACCGGGTTTGAGCCGTAAGCTTGGGCGCCTATATCCTCATAAGCACCCGGGAGCAAATTATGCAGGCCTCAGTTGAACCTAATAGGCCGGGACTCCCATATTGTCCTCAGATAAGACAAACGTTCCAAGATGTCGTTCATATCGTAATGGTGAATTTGAAAGGTCGTCTTCAGGGCTTGAATAGTGGGATTGACTCCCCAAATACGTTCCAGTTCTCGTTCCAGAGGGCGACGTCAGTATCGTTGTGGGTTATCATACTGATGCTGCCAATCGTGTTCAGGTCGTAAAGCACGATGTTCTCGGAGGCGCCGGTGTCCTCTATCCACACGATCCTAGACTGACACTTCGTCGTCCCCCCGTACGGCCCATCGCTGCACGTGGTATTGTAGTTGTTGAAAAAGCTGTAGTGCCCTGCTCCATAGATGGCCACGTTGCTGCTGTTGATGATACGAAGCCCCCATGCCATTTCACACGGCGCGGTAATGTTAGCACCGGGTATGGAACTGTGGTCCAGGGTTGCACAATCGGACGAGAAGTCAGGGTCGTGCAGTGTGGTGTTGACGTCGTTGAAGGGGTAAGGGGCCGGTGGGTTAGGCTGATAGTAAGGTGTCTCCGTCTGGATTTGTCCCATCCAAATGTTTTGAGTGTTGATTAGCTGGTACTGATAGAGAGCCCAATGTTCGACACCAGAGCCGACAGTCCAGATGCGGCCAGCCTCAGATTCGATAAGAAGACCACGTCCGCCGTAGACCGTGATTTGAGTGCTGTTAATATTCTCAATGTCATGGCTGGAACGAGTCAGTACGATCCGGAGCCTCACAAAAACAAGAATACATAAGGATAAGGGCTCAACAACTTACTCGGCAACCCAGAACCAGTGATTCTCAATGTACAGGTTGTTGGCAGGTGCCGTGATGTGCATGCCCATGTATGCGCCGATGCAATTGGGATTTATGACATTGCTTTGATCCGGCGTCTTCGGACAATCTGCCAGTTGCAGCTGGGAGCCAGCGAACCCACCTACACGGATGTGAACATCCCACATGCCGGAAGGTTCTTGACAATCTGAGCAGCCTCCGAGGTTGTACTCAATGAGAACAGCTCCAGAAGTCGCACCTTGGGTCGAAACCATCATGTCACTCCATTCGATGTATCCTGTTTCACCGGGTCTTCCGACCTGAACCACGGGTCGTGGATTCTTCATATCCGAAAAGTTGGAACCAGAGCCCATGATGACAGAGGACAGTGCCTCGCCGACGATACGGATGTTTGGTGGAATATAAAGGGTGTTCGTGACCTTGTAGTATCCAGCATCGACATATCCGACGATGCCCTGACTGAAGTATTGGGAGACATACTGGAAAAAGACTGTAAGAGCCGCAGTGTCGTCGTTCTCACCATCGCCAACGGCGCCGAAGACGCGGGGGGAAAGGACCAGGCTGGCAGGGGTATCGGCGTACTGCGGTTTGGATCGCGCGTAGTACCTGCTGTTATTCTTCAGGGATTGCGGCGAAGGGAACCAGTCCCTGGGTCCATCGAAGGTGAAATCGGGTCCATCAGGTGTGTACACATTGCCCTATCATCCTGTCAGTCATGCTCATTGCCTCAACTCCAGCTGGATTACTTACGAGGATCTTGCCATTGATGAAGGTACTGTTAGAACCCTGAGCCCCAGACAAAGTTGCGTTAACCCCCTGATAGATCATGTCTACTTTGCTGAATCCAACGTTCTCCAAGACCAAAGTGCCCTCGCCTGGCATTGTGCCAGGATCGCTGACGTCTCTCTCATTGACAATGCCCAAGGAGGTATTGAAGAAGAAGCTATCGAGGAGGACGACGGAGCCGGTTGTTGGTGCCTTTATGTTGATTCCAACGTCACAGTTCACGATTGTGATGTCCTTGTAAACCCAGAACCAATCCCACAACTGCATGATGGCAGTCTGGCAGTTGACAAATGTCAGATTGCGTGTCGTGTACTGCTGATTGCCAAACTGAGCACCATACTGGCCGCCGTAGAAGACCAGATCTCCAAGGAAACCACCACTTCCCTCCTCCATGAAAACTCCAGTGTGCTTATTGTCGGGCTCTTCTGACAGCTTGAATACCACGTTCTGCATAGTTGTGGCTTGGGACGACGGCCAATGAATGCCGTAAACGGTGCCAGGGACGTCGGTGGTGTCAATGATCAAATTGCGAATTTGGCGAAAGAAGACGTTGGTGGCACCATAAGCGAGACCACCGTCGCTGCCGTATTTGTCTGCATCGATGATCATACTTGTGCCGCTGACATCTGTGAAGTTGGCAGAGCCTTTGATGGTGGGCATGGAAGTGGGATCGCCGACCAGCTGCGTGTAGTAGAAATCCAGAATAGAAGATGTGACGAGGTAGGTACTGGGAGGCTGTCAATACGATGTCTGCAGAGATTATTCGTCAGGGAAGAGCACCCACCCAGCAGGGAAGTAAACGGTGGCCGGAGTAGTCGTCGTCGCCACACACGTGCCATCAAAACCGCATCGATTACCACTGCTGATGGCGGCATTGATCGCATCAGTGTCATCGGTGACTCCATCCCCCATTGCACCAAAATCCTTGACGCTCCGAAAGACCTTGTAGCTTGGGTCTGGGTTGAAGGAAGCCTTGCCCTGATGGGGGAGCTCCTCCATCCAGTATATCGCAGCCGCCACCCGAAGGACGTAGGCCCAAAGGAGGCCATACACCCAGGCTTGCATGATGACTGCTGGGGATCACCGAACAAAACACGGATGATAGGTGATCTCAAGGCCTGAACTTGAGCACGTCGTGACCTGTGCAGGCCACAAAAAGCAAGTGATGTGTCGGGACAAAACGTGGGAAGACGAAGCGAGAGGTCGTCTTGGCCAAAAACCTCCAGGGTTGCAATGCAAATCTCCACCCGATCACCTAGATAGCTGAGTAGTCACAAATTAGATTCTGCCAGGAAGTACCTAGGTAAGGAGAAGAGGAGGAGGGAGCTTTTGCACATACGGGTATTCTGTTACGCTCAAAGGAGCGACGATGGCGAAAAGAAGGACCAAGGGGAAAGAAAGAACAACACAAGGTTGGAAGGAACGGTGACTAGAGTGAAGCCTAGGCTGACTATTTGGTGCAGGTTTAGTTGGAGGAAAGAGGAGGGCCAGGAAAAGTCGAAGGACGAAGAGAAGCAGACAGATGAAAGTGAGGCAATCAATCAATGATGGAGGGCGTCAGGTCGAGATATTGCAAGACGTCGACGGTATGGTTAGTGCTTGGGTAAATACCGTAAATACCTAGGTAGGTAGAGCTGAAGTGGGAGATGACGATTATCTCATGGATTTGCGGGAACATCAATCTCTTTACTTGCACCTCGATTGAACCGTGCAGACCAACATCAACCTCTCAAACCTCTCAAACCCTCTTGGTTGCTCGATCAGCAAGCTCGATCAGCAAGATCAGCAATTGCCAACATGCCAACTTCGAACTCGGCACATCCCGACTGTAACGCAATGTCATACATTCTCAAACTTCCACAAAGCCACCACCCAGCAAACGGTCGCGGCTTCCATCATCCAGAGGTCCTTACTTTATTGCCTGGCGATTTTCGGCATTGGTGTAGCACTTCCAAGGTTGTGTAGCACCGGCCGCTGCACTCGGCGACTTTCATCGGCCTGCGCACTTGGGCAGGTAACAGCCCGTTGGGGGTCGTGTTGGTGGGTTGAAGTCTCCAATTTTGCGGCACTGAGCACTGAGCTGGCAACAAGTGGGAATTTCCCCTGCGTCGGTGGTCGATAGGCCCGAGAATAGCAGAACGTCCGGATCTCCAACCGACACGGACCTCCAGACACCTGCCCAGGTGGGAGCCGACATGGCTAGCAACAACGGCTTCACTCTATTATTAGTCATGAGGCGTCACCAGGGCTGCAGGGTCACCAATAACCTAATTACCCCATACTTTTGCTGAAAACTTGCAGACTTGTCGATGCTTGTCGAACTGGCTGACTGGCTGGTTTGATCTTCAGGGAACCGAAATTGAGATGTGGTCCCAGCTACGCCGCAGCAGCAGCAGTTTGCAGCAGCTACAATCTTAGCAGAATCCGAACAAACCCTAGGAGACCGCATATGATTCGCCACTCTGACGTGAGTAGTCGGGCAACCTTGCAAGATAGATGATGAATGACGTGAAGGCTATAGCGCCCCGGGACGTATGCACGAGAGGATGATATCTATCTAGCCCTAACCCTCAATAACATCGTGGTGGATGTCCTATACTTAGGTATGGGGGGTGGCATGGACTCACAACCTCGACCTACATGTCTACGTTGAAGATAGTAGGCAGTTTTCTTGGCTACTGGACCTACTTGAGCCCAATAGAGTGAGACGGGGAGTGAGCCCAAGGAAACAATGAGAAGAGTATCATCGTCGGCACTGGGGTTATCATAACGACGGCCTGACTATGACAACACTTCGATATTGATTTGGTAGGTAGGGGCTTGCGATATACATGACCGTAAGGGGGGCATAACTTCCAATATTTGGAATGAGACTGTAAAAACTCCAATCAAATGTAGGGAATGTTCAGGAATCTTCCAATATAGTTGCTTCTCAAAGGCTTCTGTGCTGCGATAAGCAGGCTAAACAAGCTTATCCGAGTCATAAACTAAACCCCCCATATGTCGATACCTACCTAAGGTAGTTTTCATGCAACAGTAATGCAATGCAGCAAATATTCTGGCCTGCTTCATGCCAGTTGCAGATATGGTTGCAAAACATGGGTTTACAAGACTAGATCATGAGTTCTCAATCGATGCCATATCATCTCATCAAGCAGTTCCCATATCAATGGAGCCATCAGAAGCGGGCATTTGTTGTCCCCGGCTTCCTCATTTCCCCAGAGAAGGGTGCGTCTTCAGCGCAAACCTATGTCCATGATATCGTCATCACTTAGGTCGGTGTTTTTGTTCTGTCCCCGTGCTTTACTGATGGGGTGGAATGGCAAAGAGAAACAGAATGAGTAATTGTCTTCTGGCTGGAGTTAAAGGCATGGTACGTACATACTGGTCTGACTGAACGGCGCCTGTGTATACCAATGTCCCTGACTCGCCTGACAATGTCGTCTATGTAGAGACGACATCGATGCAAAAACAGCAAAAATATAACATGCAACACCGGGTATTCGCTGGTCGTCACCGACCCAACTACTAATCCAGCCCTCAGCGGCTTGTCTATGGGAGAGCGGACGGGATCCCGAATTTTCCACTGGGTATGGTCGCATGTGTTCAATTGTTTCTGGGTAGCCCCTATATTCTATGTAACAGACGTCCGTGGACATGATTCTCTTCTTTCCATCATGTTGGAGAGAAGATTTGGAACGCGGAAGTTGTATGGGATTAAGCGTGCCTCATCTCAGCAAACGAAGTGTCATATGGTTGCCATGATGGAAAAAGTATAGGAGAGTCCACAGGCTGCCCAGGTGGTTGATGGTTGATGGTTGACCTTCAGGGTCTCACGTGCTACTGGTTGAGCAGGGATACCCCTGGTAAATGATAGCGGCCCCAGGCTCAGTGTTAGCAATGAGAACGCTCGGACCTTTGTGCAAGCTCCACCTAGCACTCAAAAAACGGCTGTGTGACATCGTCGCGACTTTCTCGCGTGCCATTGACCCAAACTTGCGACGGCAGTATCTAGACATTTTGCGCCTGCTGCTCTCTTCCGCCAACACCCAACCAATTCCACCCCATCGCTTACCAACCGTCTTCAACATGCCTTCTCGATCCAGGTCGCCCGAAGACTATCAGTCGCGCAGTCGCGGCAGGTCGCTAGACTCCAGACCCAGAACCAAGTCTCGCTCAGTTTCGCGACGCCGCTCGCCCTCTAGGGATTCACGGTCGCCTGTTCCCCGTCGAAACGGCCGATACCGTGACAGCCGCAGCAGGAGCTTGACTAGAAGCCGCAGCAGAAGCCGAGATGATAGAGTGCGCAGTCCCAGCCGAGGCCCTAGCCGAGGTCGCAGTCGCTCTCGCAGTGAGAGTCCTCTGAGGAGCACCAAGGTTTGTCACCACCTTGATCTCAGCGCGTCTGCAATTGACTTACCTGTTCCCAGATTGTTGTCGAGCGTCTTACCAAGAACGTCACTGAGGATCATTTGCGCGAGATCTTTGGCGTGTACGGTCCTATTCATGACATGGACGTCCCACTGAGCCGTCAATGTGAGTTGACTCTCCCTTTTCCTTTCAAGTTCACGGCTTTTCGTCAATGCTAATACCTTTTCGCGACACAGTCGGCACCAACCGTGGAGCTGCATACATTCTATACGCAAATGAAGCCGATGCCGAATCAGCCATCGCCCACATGCACGAAGCCCAGCTCGACGGCGCTACTATCAGCGTGTCAATAGTCTTGCAACGCCGAAAGCTCTCGCCGCCGCCCCCAACAGCCAACCGCGGCGCCAACTTTGACCCTCGACTTCCTCCCCCGGGACGCGGTGGTCGAGGCCCACCTGGTGGTGGTATGGGTGGTCCACGCGGTAGAGGCCCACGAGGAGGAGGACGTTTCGGCCGTGGAGGCCCGCCCCCGCCGTCAGATACCTACCGTCCGCGGTCCATCTCAAGATCCAGGTCTAGGTCGCCCGCTGTGTCAACAAGAGCAGGAAAATACCGTACAAGGTCGCCATCCCTGTCTCGCAGCAGATCGAAGAGCCCGCCGCCATCGAGGGGCCGCAGAGGCAGAGGAAGGTACGCCGATGATCATGACCGGAGACGCAGCCCAAGTCGCGGCAGTCCCGAAAGCTATGGTGGCCATCGTGGTGGGAGAAGTCGCTCGAGAGATCGAAGAAGCTACCGCTGAAAACCACGTGAAGGGTGTGGTTCTTGAAACGGAGTACCATGAATTGGGTGGGGGGCGGATTTCACAGCTTCTTACCTGACAACCGCTTCCAATCTTGCTTCACCGGAGCTCCATAGAGTCGACCTGTCGAGGATCAAGGGGGTGGCGTCATGGAGAACCATCCCGCCCCCAGGCGGATGTTTGTGCTCAGTTTCGAACTTTGATTTGAGGACCGAGCTGAACCGGCCTTTTGTCGAATCGAGGTTTTCCTACGATTACGAATAAGTGTTTGGGGGATAAACGTTGGCCATCAGTAGAGGCTCTTTGAGGGAGGTGCGTCTATGTTGCTGACCACCACGTATGGTCAGCCCTGTGAGAAGTCCGGCTCCTTCGCTGATGGCCCCACGATTTTTAGGAGTCGGCCTCGTCTAATTATCGCATGAGTTCGAGAACGTCGACGTACGAAGAACGCTCAAGATTCAAGATTGAAGATAGGAAGGAATGCAACAGTATCACAATCAAAGTTCACTGACATCATCTTGGCTCGGGTCCTTACTGATGGAAGAAGATTGTCTAGCCACAACTCAGCCATGACTGCAGGTCTGTTGGTCTCACGTCCTCGTTTGGCTGCTCACGTCCTTTGGTTTCAGGCATCATTCCCACTGTCGTGGGAGCTGAGGTTGTGAACTCCAGTGTCTTTTCCCGGCATCACCGGCATCTCAGCCAGAAATTTCCACAAGGCTGAACAAGTCCCTCGTAGTTATTCAGTCCCGGCACAGGATAAAGGCTGACAGAGAGGTGGGGCTGGTCGATCGGAATTCAAACTCGCTCGCGCGGGCTTACACGACGAGGTTCCCGGTTCCGAGTCCCGTCGATCATCGATTGTCTACTAGATGTCAATTGGACACCTCGGCACTTGGGCAACTGGTCTCCGACTTGGGCCTCTTGCCGTCGTTCAATGGCCTATTTTTGTTCGGTTGCGGCCACTTTCGCCAGGCACCCTGCGAAAGTACATGCCATGTGCGAATAACTCTGCTTGGGAGTCATCCACAACTCTGTCGATACCATCAAAGATGTCTTAACTTTGGGTCTGCCTTGGAAAAAGCGGTTGCCTAGTCGCATCCCAAGCACACGGGTTAACAGCTCACAGACACGAGAATCTACTTCAGACGGCCTTGCTTTGGTGCGAGGCATGACACGGCCTACTGAAGGCTTGGCTACTCCTTGTGAGACTCAGAAGTCCGAGAAAGCTGAAGCAGGCCAGGAGAGAGAACTGGGATAATGGCCAATTACACACGAGACAATTACAGCATTCCTCACGCGTCGGCGTTTTCTGCAGACGCATTGTCTCAATGACGACGCACATGTGCAGTCCGTGAAACAAAACACCAACTCGGTACTGCCTCATATCACGGAGGGATTCCAACAGCCGGCATACCGAAGAGCTCAATGCACCGTATTGACACAGATGGGTATCTATGAGAATGGACCAGATCAGCGAATGTGAGCATAACGATATTCAGCCTTGCGGTCTACCCATTGTCCGGGCCAGTCGGTTCCCATACTAGTCATCACACCTTATCTGAATTTTTCCAAGCCTAGCAACCGTATGGTCTCCACGTATTCTCAATGCCGGCGCGGAGTGCAGCATCCACGTGTAGTCATGCAACCTGCAGGCAAGCGAGGTAACTCGCTCTGGTACGACCTGTCAAAAGACGAGAAAGACCAATCCAGGACATGGAACCGAATCCTTAATAAAACCGCCACACAGCAGATCCTCCAATCCTTGATGGCCCCCACGTTTATCCTGTCGGAGGATCTGAGATGCCCGCTCGGCTGGGATTCCGATTAGGGCCCACCTTTTCAGCCCTATTGCACTACCTGGGGCCTATTGTACATTCATTACCTGTGGTCGACGGGGCTAATGCAGCCCAACATAGCTGGATAACTAGGTACTCAGTGACACTGACGGTCACCTTTCAGTATTGAATTTGTTCAGCGATTGTGTCAACTCCAATGACGCATAACGAATCCGTAGCGGTTCCCACACCAAAGATTGTGCGGACACATCTCATCCATGGTCGCCGTTCCGCTTTGGCAAATGACTTGCCATCCGCGAACGGCCCAGCGCTACTCTGAGCTTCACCACTCGTCAGTCATCAGCCTTATATGCGACTACTGCGCAACGAAATCACATGGTCTCTTTCTGTACCGAAACCTAGTCAATTCAATGGCATCATGATAGTTTGATTCCATTAACATGGGAAGGATACTCCTTGTTACATCCGCAATCACACGCCGCGTTGCACCAGATCCAACATGAGGCAATGCGCGCCAGTTCCCCCTGCAAATCCCCACCCCGTGGTAACGTCCAACGCTGGACTTACTTCAACGGGCAAAGCCTACGGAAGTTGGGATATCCATCCATCGGCCCATGGCACACGTGCTATGAGTACCCACTTGGGTGAGCAAACGACTGACCTTGCCGGTAGGCAACAGAATACAGAGCCGGTTGAGCCTCGCTCTAAGCCTCATGGATGCTGCTGGGGGACGCATCCCGAATTTGGGTACCTCACCTCACCATCCCAGCGAGCTGGGTCCCACGTATCACAGCAGGGAGGCTAATGCAGGGAGCGGAATGCAGGTCCTCACCGCAGAGCCGCAGCCGCCGCATACCTGCTTTCATTCAACTTAATGTTGAGCTCACCTCGTCACGAACACACGTCGTATAATCTGGAGTTTATTTTCCCCGTTTCAGACATGCCTGTGGGGTGCATATTGCCAAATTCCGGATCTGGAATTGCAACTCGTTTACAGACCCTGATTCTATTCTCGGCCCCCAACAACGGTCCAATCCTACTAGGCGACTCCTTAAACATGGGCCCGGCAGTGCCCATGGAGACTTACGATCGATCAATTCGTTTACCATGCCTACTTTCGTACCTTTAGGCCAATCCTCCAGGATGGCCATCCCGCCAGTGGAAACTTCTCCAGCCCAGTATTAGAGTGGTGCGAGGAGTTGGGCAGCGAAAAAAAAAGATGGCCGGTATCCTGGCCTCAAAACAAGGCAAGGTACTTGGAGCACCCCGGAAATCTAAGTGTTTCTATGTGCAATCACCCTCGAGGAGCCGACGTTTCTGTGAGATGTCAGAATCATCCAGCATGGCACTGCTAGGTAACTGTTTTATGGGCGCTCGGGCGAGTGTGATGTGGTGTATAAAGATGAGGTCGCGTTCTCGTCCTTGGAGTTTAGACAACAGGGTCATCGACAAGATATTCATCAAGGGATTCATCAGTTGCTTGAGGACTGGCTTTGGCAAATCTCTAGATATTCACGACCCAATTACGAGAGAACAACTTGATTTTGCGCAGTTCCAAGGCACGACAGCGCTCCAGGCACACGACCTCGAACGCCTCCAGCTGCTTCACTCGCCCATCTTTCTTTCGACCTATAAAACACAGAGACACCACCGAGGGAAATGCATTACAACACCGAGCTGCGGCCTCTGGGCGCAAGAGCCTCCCACAGTACCCGACAGCCTGGGTCGAAGCAGGCCATCGGGGTCCTTCACCAACCCGGCTCCGAACGGCAGCACACTCCTGAAGTCACCAAAATCTGCGTCCTCACAGGGGGGAGGCCAAACATCATCACCATCCCACGACCGCAGCCACCCCCGAGCCCGCGCCCTCGTCCGCGCCCCGGCCCCGTCGCCCCTGGCCCACCGCCAGGAAACCCGACCCCACCGCCCACGCCGCGGAGACCTGCCCACGGCCGGATTGTGGACTCGGGCGGCAGCAGCACCTGCGGGGGTGGCTCCAGCGCGCCCGCCGGTGTGGCATGCCCGCGCCCTCAGCCTCCCCCCAGTCCCCGTCCCCGTCCCCGTCCCGGACCCGTCACCCCCGGGCCGCCCCCGGGGGTGCCGACCCCGCCGCCTACGCCGCGGCGCCCTGCTGCGGCGGGTGTGATGGTCTCTCCTGCGTTGGGGGACATCGGGCTGTCCTCGTGGACTGGGGGACTTCTTGGGTTTTTGCGGGGAGTGTTGATAATTTGATCCTCTTCGGGGGGGGGGTAGGCGGATTGTCGTGGTGATATGAAAAGTTTCGAGAACACCCCACAGACTGCAACTGTCCCCTGAATCGGGCATGCTTGGTTTCGACGGATTTGGGCAGGCACACAGCAACGAATTCGACGTGGAGAAAGACTTCCGATCCCTGTTCTGATATTGTTTCAACTGCATTTAGTTGCGTTCTGCACTGGGTTTTTATTCGCTCTCTACTGGCCACGGGAGCAGTTGGTGCTCCGCCGCTCCCTTTGTTGGTCCTTCCCTTGATTTTGATTATACTGGGTAGTGTTTCGGGTATCATATCTCTCACCCTCTCTCTCTTGGTCTTTTTTTTTACGTTTACTTTTCTTCCTTCCTTACATATGTGTGGAGGCGCTGGGCACATTATGGGCAGACATTACGGTGGCAATGGTATGATGGATGGAGGAAAAGCAAGGCTGCTTGGGCATTTATGGGGCGCAAATTGGAAGGGATGGACATTCTTTTTTGGGCAAATCAAGATATCTTAGAGAATAGACACGGCTCACGCCAAATTCCAGCGAAATTTCACAAACAGATGGCGAACAAATGCGAGATTAGACCTCCATTCAGGCCCGTCAAAGTGATCGATCTTGCGCCTGGGCGAACCAATAGCCCCTAGATGACAAAAATCGGAAATATCTGTGCGAGGAACAATGTGTCGTGTTATGTTAGCGGTAGCCAAAAGGCAAATCACCAAGAATTAATGGGTAGACGAGCCAGCAGCTGATGCTGACATTATGGATACTTGCCCTCCAACTTCGACAAGACTAACCATCTGGCCCATATGAACATACATGCGAGTGATGGTCTGGAGAGTTGGTATTGTTCTTACACAGGCAGTATTGCCTCACATCGTTTAGTCGTAACAATGATATCGTTATAACACACGCACACAGTCCTAAGAATCCCCACCGTTCCTGCAATTTGTACAGAAGCAGCTTGGAGGTATAGCCCCCAGAACGGCCTTCTCACATTCAGTCCAAGTCATCCTCCATCTCCTTGAACGTATTCCTCTCCCTGGGAGGCTTCCTCCCGCCCTTGGTCCTCCTCTCGGGCCTCTGCCCCACTATGCCCTTACGCCTACCCGACAGCACGCCCTTGTCATCATAGTTCATCTCCACGACCTTCGGCCGCCCCTTCTTCCCGCTCATGGCCGCCCTCGTCGCGCGGATCCCTCCGTCCTGGGGCACCGGGACGCCCTCGACGACGCCCTTGCCGAGCCGCACCGTCCGCCGCACCCGGGTCTTGGCGCCCAGCGCCCAGAGGTCACCCCACCGCGCCTTGCGCGCGTCGTGGTACGCCTGGTTGCTGAAGCTTCGCGGGATCGTCCACCGCTCGATGGAGCCGGCCGGCGTGCACAGGTCGAGCGTCACGTGGCCCTTGCGCTTGAGCGGCGGCATGATGTTGCGCGGGAGGGAGAGGGGGTGGGGCCGCTCCGGGCTGTCGGCGGCGACGTCCTCGTACCCGGCGAAGGCCCGGTCCGTGGCCTCTCGGCCTTGGCGGATGGAGTTGGCGTCGAGGACGTCGGCGCCGTCTGAGGTGGTGGATGAGGTTGGCGTGCCGCGGCGCGCGGCGATGTAGCTGAAGTTGATGTCCTCGTGGTTACGGTGCTTTGCTTCGAGGATCCTTTGTAGGAATGGGGGTCGGATGAAGCGTTGGCTAAAGTGGCAGAAATCCTTGCGCCCGGGACTGACTCCTGGAGTCAAGTACATGGGGCACTTGGAGTGGTTGGTGCACGGTGCCACGATCATTCCAGGCTCACGAACCCTCCCAGCTTCCTTCTCGGTGGTTTCGGCAGCAGGCTCTGCAGTAGGCGGGATGATGAACTGGTTCAGCAGCCTGTCCCGCACATCGGCGACAGCCTCAAATCCCCTCGGGTGACCCTTTTCTAGCACAATTAGGACACCGCCGTTGGGAGACAACATGGACCAGAGGTTATCGAGGATCTCCCTCCTCCGCCATTCTTTGTCAAGAGGCACCAGGAGATGTGTCGCGATGATGACATCGTAGACCTTCCGTTTCTGCGGAACCTCGGGGGCATCGAGTTGCTTCTCTGTGTTGTCAACGGAGTGCACATAGTTGGGCAGCCGAGGCAGGAACTGCGTATTCTCCAAGAACTCCGATAGTCTGTGGCGGAGCTGGTTCGAGCCCACGATGACCGACCTTTTACCGGCCGGTAGGTAGCCAGTGACTTCGTTGTTGTCGACCATGGTATCCCACTCTGCCTGGGCCACGCTCTGCCACGCTGAGAGACCAGCGCCACCTGCGCCATGGTCGAGGATACGAGGGCCTTCGCCGTCTGCGTCCTTCCGCTTGAGCAGACCGCGCAGCCACTCCGGGCCGAGACGTTTCCGCACCTCGACCAAGGTGCTTAGGGCTGAAGCGTATATTCCAGGTAGAGCAGTCGCTATGAAAGCATCCGCGTCGATCTCGGACATTCGATGGTGTCCCGCCTCCAAACCGAGACCCTTCTGTGGGATGTTCCTGCTAGATTGAGGGGTGGCCGGAGAGTGCGGAAGGCCTGGACCACCGAAGTTCTTTTCGGCGGCAGCCCGGATATGTTTTGTGTCCGTTCTCCTCAAAAGTTGTGTGATGGGTTCGATAAATTCTGCCCTTGGCAGATGTATCGTGCTTGGTGCTGTCCTGAACTGGCCCTCCGTCGTATATTGGTGCAGCCGAGGGCCCTCGTGCCCTGGATACCAGCTCGCGAATTCAGCATCCACCTCTGTGTCTTCCTCCTCCTTTGGCTCTTCTTCCTCGTATTCCTCTGGTTCTTCCTCCTCTTGGTATTCATCCTCCTCTGGTAGTAAAGCCTCCTCCTCTGCTGCATCCGCTTCTTCTGCCGCTGCAATTGCCGCATCCTGTAACGCCTCCTGTAATGCCACTATCCTACCAGCTTCAAAGTCCTGCTGAAGCTGTAGTAAGGCGTTGTACTCCCGTGGGTTACTGGCATTCGCCTCGATGAAGCCCATTTGCGCGTCGCTCGGCGGCCGCGCTACCAGCAGTTCCTCTTCTGTTGACACCGTCTCGCCGTCTCCGACTATGGTCGACATAGCCGGTGCTGTGTATTCCACCTCTTCCAGCGCGCCCTCCCTAGTCTCCCGGAGCAGCACATTTCTAAGAGCATTTCCAACGTCTGCCTCCTCTGCCTCTCCAAAAGATCCAAAGCCAACATCTTCTGGCCTTGTGGGTCGTAATGGAGCTCCGTAAAGTCTCTCGTATACTTTGTATTCTTGCTCGGATAGGTAGCCCAGTGGCAGTGTGTCGCCAAACATGCGCTTTGCCTGCCGAACTATTGTTTCGGGATCGTCGTTTGGTGGCAGCTCATTCTCTGGGACTTCCACCAGTTCGTCTGGGAGCTGGCCAGTCTGTGCCTCGTCTGTCGCGTTTTCTGTCTGTTCCTCTCGTAATTTCCTCGAACTTGTCGACATGAAGCGCGCATCGTTCTTTCTGGGGCGCAACCTTGTTCTGGAGATGGATTCTCGTGTGGATCGGGCTGTCGCAGGGCTGATCTCAGCGATGGAATGCACATAGACCTTCAGAATCTGCGCCGTGCATTGCGGGCAAGCACTCTGCAATCTCCTCCTGGCTGCAAGCATGGCGAAATAATTGTGGTGTTTGTGGTTGTACTGGCATGAGTCTTGAGGGTAGCCAACCGGGAGCTCCAAATTTCAAATTGGCCGTGGTCGAGGTTTTATTGCGGGAGGCGTGAACGAGTGACTACAAGTAACCTTAGCCTCCTCCAAAAAAATAACAAGCAAATATTTATACGTTTCAGCCGATAGCCAAAGATCAAAGGTTTAATTTCAAAGGCAGAGAGTATCTCAAGTCAACTAGAGAATGATGAATAATTGCAAAGATGACAATTTCTCGAATACCAATTCGCTACCCATTGTCCCCAAAACGCCGTGCCTCAAGTACTAAGTACCATATCATGCTCCACTTGTCTGCATCTAATCGCCACCCAGATCTGCCAGGGTCCGGAAGGTCGCCTTGGGGGCTGGCTTCTTCACACCCGCGCCTGCTCCGCCTGCACTACCTGTACGGACTGCCGGAGCAACGGGGTTGTGGATGTTGAATTTCGAGTTCTCGGCAGCTTTGTATGGATCCAACTGGAGGCACCACAGAAGTCAGTTAAGAGGCCGAGAGGATGGGGGAGGGGGAAAGCGTCTTGGAGAAATGAGAGTACACACCGAGAAGAGCGACACAAAGTACAACCCGATAAAGTTGATGATTGTATTGAGGAAGTTGTTGAGATCCCACTTCAACGGCCGCTGCAGTGATTGCCTCGGCTGCCCACCAGCGCCCAGCGTCCTCCCGGGTGCGCTGAAGCCAGCCCCCGTTGTAGGACCAGCCAACTTGATGGCCTTCTCGACCGCGGCAGACAGAGCCTGCGGGTTGGCGCCCTGGATGGTCTCGATGGCGGAGCCGTTCTTGAAGATCATGAAGGTGGGCATAGCACGGACACCATACTGCGACGCGATGTCGCGCTGGTTGTCAACGTTGATCTTGGCGAATGCGATGCGCTTCGGCTTGGTGTACTTGGTAGCGAGGCCTTCGAACGTCGGCGCGATCATTTTGCAGGGGCCGCACCAGTCGGCATGGAAGTCGGCCACGACGATGGTGGACTGGAGGATTTGCCGCCATTCGGACGAGGAGCCAACGTGCACTGCCATGTTCGGGGATGGCCTCTCGGTGACGTTGGGTAGTCAAGTTGTCGGCGAAAGGTACTCGTGCGGAAGGTGTTTGGACCGTAGGATAAGGATCACGATTCGGAGAGTTTGGGTAGACGGATGGATGAAGGAGGGGTTCGATGTTTAGCTGGATTGTTTAATGTAGGTAATCTTGGTAATCTGTCCGGATGATACACGGCACGACGGCCCTTGGAGTTACCTCCACGGCGTACAGCAATGATGTGCCGGTACCTGCCTAGGTACCTAGGTAGCCACTAGCCTAGGCTGCCAAGTAACCGTACCACTGTAAAGCCAGTATGGGTTCCAAGGTTGTTCTAAACTGGAAAGGCGGTGGGTCACTGATAAGACGGCAGTATTTTTTATCGGTTGCTCTCTTCGAGGTTTTCAGATACCGAGTTCAATGATCTTCATCCATCACCTGGAAACAACACTGCTGAAGTTCTTGGTATATCAATACAAAATGGCTTATTCAGATCATAGGGCGAAGGTGAGATTTGAATCCTGGTTTTCCTTCTTTTGTGGCTTGGATCTGCCAAGTGAAGCCGATATTGGACTCTGCTCTGTTTTCACTTAGCCATCAAAGTGAAGGCGAACGTGAACCTGAGTTTTCAGTATCGATTTGAACGACTTCAAACCAACTAGCCTGCGTCTGCTGAAGTTATACTAATTTGAAGTAGAGGAGGAGAACCGATGACGAGAATGAAGAAGGCGGCGTGAACACGTTCAAACCTGCTGCCAGGTTCACTGCCACTGGTGGCCGTGATTTCACAATATCGATCGCCGTGGCTGGCAGTATCATATCCGAGTAAGCCATTGCCCCCCCCCCCCCTAATGACTGCTACGAGAAATACTAACCTGTTTCAGCCTCAAGACTGCAGACCAGAGGATAACGGCTCCCGGCCGCATCGCTAGAGCCCTTGCCGTCTTCGGAGTGGACGAAGTCGTCGTCTACGATGACAGTCCTCTGGAGACGCGGCCCCGGGCTGTTGACAAGGAGAGGTACACGGGAGATATCGACCCGTGCCACTTCATCGCCCATGTTCTTGGCTACTTGGAGACGCCGCCTTTCATGCGCAAGGCGCTCTTCCCCCTGCACGACAATCTGGCCAAGGCAGGCTTGCTCCCCAGTCTCGACATGCCTCATCATCCCCATAAGGATGAGTGGCTGCCATTCCGGGAGGGGTTCACAGTGCGGGGGCGTCCGGAAAGCGGAAAAGGGTACGTGCGAAATGGTTTACTGCATCTTGAAAGCACTGTCTGACATGATTTTAGAACAATGGTGGAAATCGGCATGCCACGGCCCGTCACAATCTCAGAAGAGATCCCCCCAAACACGCGGTTGACCCTCCAGTTCCCCGATCAGTCCCTCAGGAACCCGGAACCAGTGCACCCGGAAACTCCCCGTACGGAAGCCGGTTACTACTGGGGCTACACCGTCCGAAACGCCGCTTCACTATCAGCGGTCTTCACCGAGAGTCAGTTCGAGGGCGGGTACGACTTGAGCATCGGAACTTCAGAGCGAGGCACGCCAGCATCCAAGGCCTTCCCGGCGTACAAGAAGCCCAGCTTCAAGCACCTTCTCATCGTTTTCGGTGGGCCACGGGGACTGGAGTACGCATCCATGAACGACCCGGATTTGGGCGGCATGGGAATCAGCGGATCGCGGACGAAGGAGCTGTTCGACCATTGGGTAAACGTCTTGCCAAACCAGGGCAGTAGGACCATCCGCACGGATGAGGCGATCCTCATTGCTATGACGAGCCTGCGGAGACTCTGGGACGACAATTAAAGATAGTTTTGGACCGAGGACGTGAATCCACCGATCACTCGAGATACCCGATTAATATACGCACATTTCACTTGCGCTCTGTTGTTTCGATTGAACAATTGAGAAGAACAAGTGTTGCTGCAGAGAATGTCGGAGTTATCACACTGAGACCTTCCTCTGGGTCAGTCAGCCTCTAGGATTGGTGGGGCACCACCCAGACGGTTGGATCAGCTTCAGCCGTCGAAGCACCTAGACGCAACATTGAGGAACCGGAATTCCTGTTTGGGCAAATTGAGATTGCGGACCGTGGTAAAATTGTTTCGTCTGAAAAAAGCTCGCGACCTCACGTACATCCGAATCCAAAATCACCAAGTGATGGTATTTCCTCAACTTTGAGAGAGAGAAAAAAACAAAGTGGGGGGAGGGTGCAATTTGAACCCCAAAATCACAACAAAGTCATCCTCTCAAGAGTCTGCTACCCCAAGTGACGACGCGGTGAACCGATGGCCCCGTTCCGTATCAAGAACCAACAGAGGCATCATGTTGAAGAGAATGATAGTAAGAGGGTATTGACAGGTATATAAAGGAAATTCAAACAAACAAAGTACGTCATGCCCTCAGGCAGGTAATGCCCGGAAGCTTTGTTGCTTAGTGCCGAGATCCTCTTCCGACATATCCAACGTCACATCTCTGTCGCGAAGGCTGACTGTCGCCAAATGCGATCGAACAGAGGGGGGAGGGAGATATCATGTATGATCGAACGAAGATATCCGCTTGGACAAATGAAACCAAATCACATCAACCAGACTCCGTCAGAGCATGGGAATAAATTCTTTCGGGCAGTCAGTCCAAGAATATTGGCAGGCATGGCTAGCAGTGTTGTATGGGTGCCTCTTAGTATCTAGGATGTCTGGGGTCTGTGTTGTCTTGCACATCTTCAGGTGGCCAGTACGGCGGATAACCGTACGCTCCGTTGGCCGGGGGGAATGACAAGTATCCGCCACCATAGTTGGAAGCCGTATTGGGACTGGTTCCAAGGGGAAACTCCTGCTGCGGTAGCTGAGAATATCCTGCAGCCGCTCTGGACGGACCGGGCTCGAAGCCCATGGCGGTAGGAGACTTCTGTTGCCCCGATGTCCCATTGTAGGGGTTTGCCTTCGTCGTAGGCATCGCCATGCTCTCGCTCCATACGCCTGGGGGTGGGGGTGGGGGTGGTGGCCTTTGGGAATGGAACGCCGTCGGTGGATAGCGCGGGTCTCTGCGAGACTGTTCACGTGAATCTACGTTCCCAGAGCGGTCACCTTCGTGTCTGCTTGTGGATGGCCTCCGTCGGCGGTGGTTCGATGAACGATGGGCATCGCCGCTACTCTGGCGATGACGCTGTAATTGTTGGTCTCCGATGTGGTCGTCCCACGAGCTGGGGCCATTGTGTCAGACTCAAAGACGCACTGCATGACGGTGATCATGAATAGAGGTACATACCTTGGTGCCGAGCCTTGGTGAACCGTCATTGATGCCGTCGGAGAAGCCATAGAAGAGACCAAGGACTCGGGAGAGCGACTGAGCATCTCTGAATCCATATTATAGCCACGACCATCCTCATTGGAATTCCCATAGATCCACAAGTTTGGGTCTCTCACATGAGTGTCGGAGTGATACAGCCGGCCATCTAGATGCCCTCCGACCCCAGCCAGGGTGTTGCGGCGTCGATGAGTCGCTGGTGGTAAATCCGGTGGGATCGGCGGATTGCGGTGTCCCTCCAGTGAGAAGACCTCATTGTCATCCTCTAAGACGGGGGTATCCTGGTCTCGTTGACTCCTCGAGCTGCTTCCATTTGGATACCAGTTGGATCCATGGTGGCTGCCTCCATGGCCAGATCTTTTCCCTGTCGAAGGCAAGGGGTCACTGCTTCTCAAAGAGTGTCGACGCTCTCTTTCCGGTGCATTTTGATTGGACTCGTAGCTGTTGATGCTGCAGGACGCACCTCTCACATATGGACTTTGAGGGTCTCGTTGGGTGTGTCCATGTTCAAAAAGCGAGCCGCGGTCGGCTAGAGGGTTGGAGAGGGAGGTATCGGCATCGGTATTTGATAAGTGAGAGCCATTGGGAGAGAACAAAGAGGACTCATCCTGGGACGAAAGGTGTACCGATGTCTGACGGGAGCTGGACCAGTTGGGATATGGCGTTGCTGAACTCTGGGGGGTGATGTACGCGTCAGCAGGCCTACCAATCTGCGGATCAAATGTCTGGGGCGAATAAGGTTCATATTGGAGTTCATCTTCGTCCGAGACTGGTGTGATAGGGCGACGGCTCTGACGGCCAGAGTAATCTTGTGGGTGGGACATGGCGTTCTGGGGGTTCTCTGCAGCTGAAATTGCTTGAACGACGATGGTCAACGCAGCCTTACAAGGCGTATAATGAAGTTCTTATAGATGTTAGGAAAGCAAGGTTTGGAACACCACATAGAGAAGCGTACAGTGAACATCCACCGGTCTGGGAAGATAAGAGGAACCTTGGACGCGAGTTAAGAGTGGGGAGACGGGCCGGCTATTCGACTGGTTGGGAAAAGGAGGATCGGGGGAGCTGGCTGCCACACAACAAATCGTCCGTGATGCGGCTCTGCTCTCCACCCCCGTCTCTCCCGCTGAAGAACACCACAGTCCCATCCAGGCCACCTCCACTTCTCGGAAATGCCCTAGCCCAACGGCTCGTGGTGCCAGCTTACCTTCATCGGATCACTGCAGCGCATGGGCACAGCATAGATGGGGAATCTCACGTGCTGCATATACGACGAAATGGTGTAGTATCAGGCGTCCCCCCGTCCTAACGAAGAAGAGGCTGTCACACAAACCTCTTCGGTGGGGGCACTTGACAGGCGGCGCTTGACGCGCGAGAAGGGAGCCGGGCAACCTCTCATGTCTTGCTGAGCTGTGAACGACATGCGCTTCAAGGCCAATCCGCTTGGATCCTCGGTTATTTTTTCCAACCCAAGCTAAGCTCATGTGTATATCGTAGTCGAAGGATTATGTCGTCGGTCTTATGGATATCGCAGCTTGAGGGCGTTGTGTCACTATGGAACCGTGCTCCTGACGTTCAGAGGGATGGTGGGAGTCCAGAACACTCAAATCTGTAGCAGTATACTTTTGGGGGAAAATAATATGGGGACTTACCTGGTATTCCAAGCTGTTTCTTCCGTCGGCTTCATTTCCCAGTGTACAGGTGGATAAAATCGCAGCATCACAGTCAACTGGTTCAGCTCTCCCCAGATGTCAGGAAGAAGAAGGTGACATCAACGCTGTAATACACACACAACAGCACCCACACAACCTATGCCGTCAAGGGAACCCGCTGCAGTGAGACCTCAGAAGTATATAATTATTCTGAAGCTGCAACCCGAGGATTCATTCTCTCAAACCACAACCTATACTCGCCGCGATCTTGCATGTGACTTCTGTTAAATCTGCACGTCGATTCTGTAGTCCTAAACCGGCTATCAACAAGCCAGTGTATGATCGCACCAAACTGCCATTTTTCAACAAAGAGAAGGCTGTAGGATCACCATGCATCCGTGGTGATACCCGGAATGACTCCGTTTCCTCGCTGACACGTTCGCGGGCTTGTTGTTTGCTCAGCCTTAAAGATTTTGTGATGCGACACTGCATATCCGTCCAACGCTTCCTGCGACCCTTCTAAGTAACCGTGATGGTCTTATGCAGGGAGCTATTGACTGTTGACATATGGAGAGCGCACTGTAGACCTACGGTGAGACCAATATCAGGACACCAGGTAACGTCAGCAAGCATGGTGAAGATGCATATGGCGGCGAATACAATCCATTTCTGAAAAGGGATCGTCCAAAAGACTCGGCAATGATTCGTGGAAACGAGATCACTGGCTTTGTAGATGTTAAAAACGTCCAACTTGCTCGGGACGAGAGCGGGAATCAGACAGTGCTTGCTACATACGCATAAGACGTGTCATTTTGTAGGAAGATGAATGGGAAATGATGGACCTGGTAGACGGGATAGAGCATACATATGTAGACATGTACTATGACCAAGGCTTGATGTCAAGCAAACCTGTCTATTCTTGATATCCCTGTTGGTCAAGCGCCATGCTGAGGGGAAACAGCCAGACGTATGCCACCACAAGGATCAACTCACCGGCCAGCGGCTTCTCCCCTGCGACTGCTTCTTCCCTTCTCCCTGCTGATAAAATTTAGGAAAATGTGACATGAGTTGTATTGGCTGGATACTGAAGCAAGAGCTGAACTTATCTCTGGAGAGTAGGTGTAAGCAACAATGCGGACTGGTTCGTGGTGCACTTCCCGAGCACTTGAGGGTCTCCTTCTGGCTAAGCATTCTCTTCATAAGCCCTTCTACGTCTAACGATTCGAAGTCATATCTGGAGCGATACTTCTCCTTGCTTAGGGCAACAGAACCCAGAAAGAAAGAAACGAGAATGAGAGTAACATTGGATGGAGGAAACGATATGGAAAATAAGATGAGAAAGAAGGCCGCGTTTCTCATGGTTTTCCTTGCCGTGTTCAGCGGCTATCCACGCCTTCCGCCGGAGGCGGGTTCATGGCAATCCCCAGGTAAGACATGGCTTGCATATGGGCGCAGTGCCAGGTTAGCGACAGTCTGCAGGCTGGTTCTCTTCTGGTCGAGTGCAGATACCGTAGTATGCTGCATATGCAGTGTTAGGGTAGCTTTGAAAAATAGCCAGCACCCGTGCTAAGCTTCAATGGCTGGTCCTCGGACTCTCGTGGCTGGTTACTTACTAAGTCCATACTCAAGTAGATACCCAGGCAAGGACAGCTAGGACCAGAAAGCATACTGTCGACCTCCCCAGGCCATGCTGTTGGTTCTGTTCCTGTTGTCTAATGTTTCTCCAGAGGCCGTCAATGCACTCATCGGCACCTGGGCTAAGCTCCAGTCAATTGAACCCAGGTACTGATCCTGTCCCATGACAGCTTGTCTATGGTTATCATATATCTCATTCTCAGCATTCTGCAAGCCGGAACAAGTACGGTACGTGAAGCTCCAAGTCAAGTGGTAGGAAACAATATTTCGTCCTTGCTACACCATCACTGTCCCCGGTGCCTGTCATGATCATCGTATTTTCCCAGGTGCTTCTGGGGCCCGTGTAGCATCTTTCGGCAAATTTGAAGTCTTTATCTCTAAGTAAGCTTACTCTCAAATACACAGTGTCTAGTATTCAGAACTGGTAGGATTAGAATCAGCCGATATTGCATGTGGAACATTGAATGATTAGTTACTATACCGTCAGAGCAATTGGCCGGGATCCGGGAGTTTCAATTCCTGCTTTCATATTATAACAATGAAACACATGTTAGATGGGCCTGTCTACCCTCTCTAGGACATACTTCGCATGCAATGGTCGCTATGTATATATAAGCGAGGAGGCTCGAGCTGTTTCGGATTATCTGTTGATAACTGCATTCATATGGGGACATACCCTACATACCCGTTATATCTTTGGCCGAACGAGACATCAAACATTTTCAGAGGTGCTTGTCACCTAGGTATGTGATATACTACCTAGGTACCCACTGAAGCTTTAGCATGAGTATGTCTTATCACATCACAATCTTTGAGTGCCTACATGTGTACCTGGGTTGTTGTTTTGTCAAGTCTTGATGTTTCCAGAGCTCCATCTGGAGGGGTCGGGACCCTTCAGGTTGATCCGAAGAGAAGAAGATACCCAGGTATAGACCCAAGGAGCCCGTCTCAAACTGTAGAGATTCATCAAGAATATATATACAACGGTATACCTCGGGACACACCTGGAGAGAATGTATATCTCAATTGGTAGTAGGATGATTGATATAATTGACTGCTATAGGGGTTTCTGATACTGCATCGCAATCAAGTTTTGGAAAGCCTTGTGGAGTCAAGCCCTCTAAGGACTCATGCTTTGGAAGCCTGAAGGTACCTAATTTCTCTTGAAGCCCACTCCCTGGTGCTGGGTACCTGGGTACCTTCAACCATCCAGGATTTGGTCCTGCCCAGATGGGACGACTCTGGTAAAGCATACGTGCGCAATCTGGGAAGGTTGCCTGATTTGGTTGCTCCTGCAAGCTCGAAGCCTTTTCGGTTTGCACCATTAAAGGGTTGGAAACTGTTGTATCCAACTGCCCAGGTGCCCAGGTGTGTTTTCGATCTTTGGCAATACCTAGGTACCTACTTAGGTAGTTCCTGTGATCTGAAGAAATCATTTATAGTGGCCGTGGACCGCCGCTTCCTTCCCTCACCTTTACCGGTTTCCTTTCCGCTCACCTATCTGGGCACAATCTTCCCACAGCATAACACCTTGATTCTTGGCCACCCACTCAGGTGTCCGCGTCCACACAGATCGTGACCACCTAGACAGTTACTTCTTTTCTTCCTCCCATTGCAAAGTAATGACCTGATCACCACCCAAGATGTCAGGACGACTGCAACCGCTGTACGTCTTCGACGACGCAGCAGAATACCACCGTCGCCATACCCAAGGCACCCTAGTTGAGTTCCAGAACGAAAGCAAGGAAATCAACAAGTTCAACGAGAGAGAGACGCCTTTCAAGACATGGGTGGTCGCAAAGCTCGGGCAGGGCAAGCAGAAGTCGTATTGGGTCTTCTTGGTGAGACCAGGCGAATCAGCTGACTGGTCTTTCCCTAAAGAAGGCGACTCCTGCGAGCTCATGCTGCTGAGCAAAGGTGGAAAGGAAAAGAAATCGAAATGGTGGGATGCTGAACGCGTCGATAACCCCGCGGCTTCGATGGGTCTCCCCGAAGAGGCGCATCGTCTTGCTGCTTTTGAGGTCAAGGTGCCAAATGACGTTCCAGAAGGACTTCTGCGACCCCTACAAGACGATCCCGACGACTTCACCAATTACCCAGGGTCCCAAACGAAGCAGAAATACTTGCTGGGAGACAAGAGAGCCGTCAAGGTCAACATCAAGCTGAGCATCTCGGGGGCAACTAAGGACGTAGAGCTGGGTGCAATGACCAAGCTGTTCAGCAACCCGAACGATGACCGCACTGATAAGCAGTATGCTGCTTTCCAATACCTATTGGACTTCAAGAACCCGCGATTTACTGTCAATGTCTTCAACCACTTTCCCCACCTTCGAGACCCAATGAACAATCCAGGAGGGATGCCACAGAAGGTCGTCAAGATGCTAGGCGGGTTCAATGAGCACCAGATCATTGCTTACAGGAATGTTCTGAGCAATCTACCATGCGGGATATGCATCCTCCCTGGTGGTCCTGGCGCCGGAAAGACTCACTGGAACCTCGTCCTGACTGCTGCTATCCAGTCCAAAGATGAATTCTGGCACGGCCCTGAAAGCAAGAGCAGACGATCGGCCAAGGTCTTGTACATCTTGGACATCAACAAACCACTCGATGACACATCCAACAAGATCGTCAGGCTATACAAGAGCCTTGGCTTGAAGAAGTTTGCGGTGCGGCTCTATGGATGGCACTACCATGGAAGCTTCACAAGAAAATTCCTGTTTACTGCCCGCCTAAACCGATTTCGCCGACAAACCTTCAACCAGGCCTGCCTCGCTCCCACATTGGACGAGCTTGCGTGGGACTTTTACGATGCCAACAAGACGACCAAATATGCACAACTCTACAGCCTCTTAGCCAAGGCGCTCAATCATGGAGGTGAGGCAAGGTCGGAAGAATTCGAGAGCTCTGTGAATCAGCTCTACCGCGACGTTCTTGCTCGTGTCGACTTCATCGCAACTACCCCGGTCCCTGCGGCGACTGCCTTCGATGGATTGTTCAAACCCGACATTGTTATATTCGACGAGTCCCCTCATGCTCGAGAAGCATCGACGATGGTAGCGATCGCCCAGTTCGAGCCCATTGCCTGGATTTTCAGCGGGGTAAGTCTTTTCCAGGAAGTTTGAGGATACAGACAATTAGCTAACTCGATATGGGTCAGGATCACCGACAAACCCGCCCTTTCGTCGCCTCGGACGACTTTCGCGATAATCCATGGGCACCGCAGATGCTGGTCAGCATGATGGAAAGAGCAGATCGAGCAGGAGCTATACGCAACTCCCTCCTCATTAACCATCGCGCTTATGGAGGCCTCCAGCGGCTGGCATCTTGCATGTTTTACAACCAGAAGATGATCAGTGGCTATTCAGAAGACGAGCTTTTTCCGCCTTCAGTCCAGCACCTCCAACGGTTCTTGGAGCGTTTTATGGACCCGGGTTCGAAGTGCCGCGAGCCTCGTCTCATTGCCTACAGTCCCAATCGCGGTGAGGTTCGGGTCGGAACTAGTTGGTTCAATGAGGATCATGGGAACTGGGTCATGGAACGAGTCGCGGAGCTGCTTTCTGATCCCATGTTCCGCCAGGTCGGGAAGACAGACCGTGGGACGATTCTCATTATTGCACCGTACAAGGAGGCCTATATGAAGTACAAAAAGTCGATTCAGAACTTTCCCAAGGCATGGGCCGCACGCTTGGGCGTCGAGAGACGCGTTGAGGCACGTACCATCGATACGGTCCAGGGGGGTGAAGCTGATATCGTCTTCCTGGATATGGTTCGTTCCACAGCTACGGATTTCACAGACGATCCCAATAGGCTTTGTGTTGCCCTCACTCGGGCTCGCCAGGCCGAGGTGATTCTGATGCACCCCGGTAGTAAGTATCTAGACATCCCCCCTCCTATAATTTTCATATCTCTTTCTCTTGAGGCTCTCGACAGAAGGCTGACACCTGAGGATCAGTGCGAAGGGGGACCCAGTATCTCTCCAGTGCCTTCGCCTACTGTGAACGGATGGGACAGGTGGTTGCCACTCATCGAACGCCTCGACCGATGGCTCCGATACCAAACGAACAGAAGGCACTTGAGCGTGACGCGGCTCGTAAGCCGCAAATAGAGCGAGAGCGTGCAGAATATGGACTGGAGCCTGCTATTGCAGGTAATGAGGTTCCCGATATCGGTGGGCTGTCTTTGGAAGATGGAAAAGAGCCCGAGTCTGTTTTCGCTTCTCAGATCGCCGGTATCGCTGCTGTCATGGAGGGCATTCTGGCCGAGAAGAGCAAGCAGGCCACTCAGAGCAGTGCGTACGATGAAGGCCTGCCTGGTGGTCGACACAAGGTCATCCCCTCTGCAACTGGCGGGCGGGACCTCTTCCTCGGAAGTTCCCGCTGGAACTCTACTGTAGAGGGCCCGACTCTGACGACTAAGCCCCTGGAGGAGACCCATCAGACTCGTGAGCCTCTCATGCAGCCAACGCACCCGACTGAGTCCAAACAGTACGGCCATACCAAGGCTCCGTCTCAGCAGTTGCCGATGCCGGCTTCAGATAGGGCGTTTGGATCTCCAACCCAGGCTATACAATCATCTACTGCCATGCCTCTTGCTCAGACCCAACCTCTTCAGCCCCGCCCTTCCAGCACAAATATGAACGGAGGAACGTATGGTACGAAGCCCAAGAAGGAGGAGAGCCGTTCTCTCCCAAGCGGCCAGTCATGGTGGTGATCCTGTTTCAAAACGAGCAAGGATAATTTCTTACATGTATGCCGCCTGTCAGAAATGGTCGAGCAGTACCTAATCAGCCAGCGTGATGTAGCAACTGAGGGGGCGCAGAGATGGACCCCGTCATACCTTCATGTCTTCTAGCCACTAATCAATGGTCGACCTACGCTGTAGTTAATGCTTATCAGTAACAAATCAAACCAGGGCCTTAATGCATTGGGAAGGAATCGTCCTGCCGCTGCAAGGCCTGCTCCAGGAAACCAGATTCTGTATTGGGGCATCACATACAGCAGTGCCTAGGTATGTCATATGTGTTGACTGGAAAAAATGAACATTGTTACCTTCCGTTATCATCCGTCCCATCGACAATAACCTGCGTCCCATTCAGTGTCTTATAGCCCTGGTTATAAGAAAAAGGCCATATACCTGTAACCTGCATTAATTAGTGCAGGAAGACAAAAAATTTGCAATATTAATCAGTCTGTGTCTGACACGGTGGAATACTCCTTGTAAGTATGCTTCAAAGCCTCTGTCGGTGACAACTTTGATGGGATTTTAAGGTTTATATGTGACACTAATGAGTTGTCCCTTAGAGTTCCCGACTCTTACCAATGTTCCAGGTATTATACTGGAGCTTTTTTACGCGACTCCTCTCAATCATAGACAGGTCTCATCTCAGGAGGCATGATTCAGCATACTACACCCGCCTGGCCTACTGGCGATGTCTCCGTACAATACAAAGTTCCCCTAAGGCTCTGGACAAACTGGTTCCATGGTTCCATCCTCGGCCAGATTCTTACAGTGTGGCGACAAGAGGGTTATTTATTGATTGCATTCACCAGCGTCTTCATCAACTTTGTTGGCTCTTGCTTCCACGCACCCCCCCTCCCTTCTGGAATATAGCATGTCTGGTTCTCAACCGACACTACTCGACGTCTGAGGTCCAATACACCATCCACCACCAGCGGCAGACTACCTTGCACAAGTCTTAGTTGCCAAGCGCTGCGTTATACGATCTCATCCTCTTGCACAACGTTTGCTCAATCGAGGATCTGTCCAGTCACTCCCTAGCATCCCTTTCACTTTCTGACGGGTGGCATGATATTCCAGTTGTTGTCAGGCGGGCAGGGGGGGCATGGATGCATGAGGATGATACCTGCCATAGCGAGGTATGTGTGGTGGGGAGACTACCCTAGGGTAGGAAAAGCTGAAGGAGGCTGGTTCTATCCCAACCGGCTAATTTTCCAAAGGAAGTATGCCCCTGCCTGCATTCCACACATTTCTGGTACCCCAAGACGGATTACTACTAGCCCTGAGTGTTTAGATCCTTTGATTACGTTAAATATGTTATGTTGATTACGTTAAGTCTGTTATGAGAACTAGTTGGTCCGTCAATTGGCTAGATAATTACTGACGGGTCTTTGGGTTTCCTAAATGGGTACAGAAGGGATCGTAAGCATTCAAGTCGGGAAACCTACCTGCTGTCGGTCAGCGCCGATATAAAGCGGCGTGTACAGACCTATTATTAATGGAATAAAGGAGTCCATTTAGGCCCGGGGCTAAAACATGGGTTAAATATGGGCCTAATACATAGCACAAGCTTAGATGCTTGAGCACTACGTCGATTGGTACCGTTGCAACGTCATGCTCACAGATCGGCCTTAGTAACGGTTAGTTGACAAGGTGCCTCCAGAATTGCTAACGTTGAATTGTGTGGAATGCTGGACTCCTATATAGTTGCTCGGTACAGTAGATAATGGCCAGTGGTGCCATAATGCGAGATCTTTGTTACCATCATCCCAGGTGCCACAGCGGGCAAGTGAGAAAGTGCATCTAGGTGTTCCACGTATCGTCGTTGTTGTTTTTGGAAACCACCGGTCCTACTTGAGTATGTACTGGGCTGCACGGGCTGCACGGGCTATACGAAGGCCGGAAAGAGGCGAGATCGTGGTGACACTGAATTGCTGCATGGATCGGACAGTCGGAGAGTCGGAATGACGGAGGTTCGTTGTCTGCCCGGGTGCTTCTGACCACCTGGGCAGTATGTATGTTCGTTCTACCTATATTTACCCCGTTTTGCCAGCATCCCAAAACTGATGTAAGTTATGACAGAATGAGGGTAGTGCCAGAAGCAAGATGTGAGAACGCACAGCATGATGCATGGGTGTAGTACATATGCCGTACTACTTCTTAGGATGCTACTCGATGCGTATGGTATTTGGAATCCATAGTGATCGTGGCCATGAGGACGAGAAGAAGGACTGAGAAATCGCCGGATGAGGGAGGTGAAGGTACAAGTACATACAAGTCCGAGGTCATGATACCTGCTTAAGTACCTATGTAGGTAGACGGGGTGGATTCGGGTTTAGACGTTGAGCTTTCATACTTGCTTGAGTACTTATCTACCTACCTAGGTAGGTGCCTAGGCAGGTACACAGTAAGACCGTACCTCGGTACTTGATCAATACTGGTGTGTAGTGAGTGTAACAATGGGTGTCATTGATCTGGTCTTCGCACCACCCCAGCGATGCGACCGGATTGCTGGGTCCAGTTTAATAGAACCAACGGGAGAGTGCAATTGCAGGTTCATCTGCACTCGACTGGCTCATCAACTGGCTCATCAACTGGCTCATCAACTGGCTCATCAACTGGCGTCACCTCCGTGAGATAATGCCGACATGTTGCAACAAGCTCTCGAGGACAAAACCATATGCCACCCGGTGTGCACTACCAAGGCGTGAGATGGAAAAGTTGAGGGTGTCTGGGAGGAAAACACATCGAAAATAGCAACTGGACAAGTTTGGTGATCGGCCGGGCCTAAAACACCCCGCACCCCGCAATCTGCGCTGTGTCCCGGGAGCTCTAGGAGGTTTTAGATGTGGCTGCTAGTGGGCAAGGGTCCGTGTATGGCAATATGGGTTCTCAGCCACAGGTCGCAGGGGCCTCCTAGAGGCTCAGCTGGCGGCCCGGCTCAGGTGGAAGGTGGGTTTCCCGAGATGCAGATGCAGATACAGGGGCAGGGAACCAGGGGCAGGTACCCAGCGACAGGGGACCGGCGACAGGGAACTCCTGGCCCTATCCGATTCAATCTCTCGATCTTAAGCTCAACCTCCACTCTCGAGCATCGCCGGGTTCGTTGTGGACTGTTCGACCGGAAACCTCCCTTACCTTACAGTTTCCACCTCAACCTCCAACACCGCATGCTGCAGCTACATTGCTCAGCTGGACCATCGGGAAGGGCAAGTGGACAAGCCAAGACAAAGACGAAACAGAGAAATGGCTGTCACTAATGTGACAAGAGCTGAGAGCTCGAGGGAGAAGAAGACCATGTCTCGGTGTCTCAGAGTGTCACTACCTAGGTATTATCGTTGGCGTTGAAGAGACATCAAAAGGGTGCTTCTCCGCGGTCACTCAAGCCGTTCCTATACGATCGATATTTCCACACGAGGACGACGCTACAGCTGCCCGCACATCGCTGTCGAGGAATAACTCACCTCCCTGCCCTGACTATCAAACCTATAATTGCCCGATCTTTAGAGACATCATTCAACGGCCCTTTTGGTCTTTCTTCCGCGTATCGAACACGCCTTTTGCTAACCACAGCATCGTGGCATCGTGGCATCGTGGCATCACCTTGAAGTTCATAGTATCTTCATGCATGCTTCAGCGACTGCAAATTAAAATTTACTTCTGCGGCTGCACGTCGACCACTCTGCCACTCTGCCACTTTGACGGTTTCCGGGTAAGAATTTCAAATTACGGCTTATCGTTGAAATACCGCTACAGTTGCGGTTCCAGATGCCGCTCAACTCCTCCAGTTCGTGAACAAAAACAGGGTCCCCATCACAAGAAGTCCCCTCCCCCCCTCCTCCCCATTGTTATATCCGGAGCCTTCCGGAGGCAGTGGCGGCGACAGCGTGAGCTCTACAGTACCTAGGTACCTAGGTAGTCTAGCTTCTGCTTCCTTCAGCTCAACCCTGTCCAGCCATTGTCCCAACACACTCACTCCGGCGCGGCATCTACCGTCACTAAATTACCCAATTCAAGGCTCCTCGGAGAAACCGTGCTCTACACTTCGAAGGTTCAGGAACCCTTGCTCGAGCCTCGCATCGTTCTATCTGCTCCAAGGCAGTGGGAGAAGCCTCATTGCGCCATTCGTTCAGCTCTTCACCGGTTCCTCCTCCGGAGATATCATCAGTTGTCTGATTTGTCCTCATTACTATACCGCTAAAATAATAGGTGGGTGGCCGGCCATCTATTAGGGGATCCAAGGCCTTGTGCCGTCTTGGCTTCGCTGCTACATCCCGGCTGGCGTACCACACTTCGAGTCTATGACACGTCCATTGGAATATCTGAGGCCGTCCTAAATCCCACAGCCACGTTGCCTGTCGGAATCTCCCTTTCCAGCCCTTCTTTTGGAACATTATTGGACTCTACATCACCGCCTTAGCACTCCCTAAGATCACACCCCAAAGGCGAAAGGCCGAAGCTCCCCCGGAAAACCCGATTTCCACTTGTTAGGCGCTAAACGGGCATAGAACAAACTACGCCTTCTCCGCCAACAGCCTGTCCCTGCCAACTTTCCAATACGCTTGGGTAGGCATCATGGCCAAGTCCAACATCCTCATCTACCTGCTCCGTCATGACCTTCGCTTGTCTGACAACCCAGCCTTCCACCGGCTCGCGACCCAGAGCGATCATGGCTTCACGCACCTGCTGCCTGTCTACATCTTCCCCGCGCAACAAATAGAAGTGTCTGGCTTCATCCAAGACGGAAGTCCTTCCCCTTACCCCGAGGCTAGGGGAGATGTAAGCAAGGTTTGGCGGACGGGACCGCACCGAGCAAAATTCACAGCCCAGTCTGTCTGGGACTTGAAGGAGTCTCTCGAGTCTGTAGAAAGTGGCCTGGTTCTCCGCGTTGGCCTGGTCAGCGATGTCGTGGAAGCCTTGATCAATGGCCTTCTGCAAAACCAAGAGCAAGTTGGCGCGGTTTGGATGACAGGTGAAGAAGGGGCCGAGGAGCGTAGGGACCAGGAGGCTGTCTCTGCCATCTGTAAGAAGCTTGGTGCCAGTTTCTTACTTTGGGACGACGAGAAATACTATGTTGACGAGTTAGTACCCAATCGTTCCTTTTCTGTTTCCCGTTGGACAGTACACAGTGCTGACTAGCCAACCGTAGCCGAGACGTTTCGACCCCTATCAATGAGATCCCGGATGTGTTCACGACGTATAGGAAATCGATCGAGCCTCTAAGATCTCGTCCGCGTGCTACACTCCCAAGGCCAGAGAAGGGAAACCTACCTCCGATGGTCGAGGCAGCACAAATACCCACCCAACATGGCCCCTTTACGATACCGACGAAATACGAAGAACTCGAAGATGCCCTGTTATCTCCGGTCAGGGAATTCCTGCCGGGTATGCCTTCGTACCCTGAGGGTGCTGAATCGGCGCATCCCTTCCGAGGTGGTGAGACTGCGGCATACGAGCGTCTGCGGCACTTGATCAAGGAAGGGTTTATGCATAGCTACAAGGAGACACGGAATGGGCTCGTCGGGTCGGCTTACAGTACTAAGTTGTCGGGCTTCCTGGCCCAAGGTTGCATCACGGCTCGGCAGGTACATCACGAGCTGTTGAAGTACGAAGACGGTACCGAACCGGACTACGAGCACGCCAAGGGGTTCAAAGAAGGTGAGAACGAAGGTACCAGTGCTGTGCGGTTCGAGCTCCTGTGGAGGGACTACATGCGCCTCTGTACGAAGAAATTCCGGCACCGACTGTTCCGTGTCGAAGGTTTCCGCGGCTACGAATCGGAGGAGGGCACCGATGCGAACGCGAAGAAGCAGAAGTGGAAGTCAGCCAACAAGGACGATGCGCTGCCAGACCAGAAGCCAAGCGCAGAAGAGGTGGCGGACATTATACAACGATTCTATGCCGGCACGACTGGCATGGGACTTATCGATGCATCACAGCGGGAACTAATACACACGGGGTACACATCCAACCGAGCACGGCAGAACGTTGCCAGCTTCCTCGCGAAGCATCTGGGCATCGACTGGCGATACGGCGCGGAATGGTATGAGATGCTGCTGGTGGACTACGACGTGTCCTCGAACTGGGCCAACTGGCAATACGTCGCTGGCGTGGGCAACGACCCCCGAGGCGAAGCCCGCATCTTCAACCCGATCAAACAGGCTTTCGATTATGACAAGGAGGGTACATATGTGAGGACGTGGGTGCCCGAGGTCAAGTCCCTCGAGAGGCAGGAGAACGTGTTTCAGGTATCGACGACGCCGGAGGAGGACTTGGAGAAGGCTGGCCTCAAGGACAACATCATGGTCACGGACCCGGTGAAGAGGATCGAGTACCTGGTCGAGGGTAAGCCGAAGAACAGCAAACGGCCCTTCCACCGGACGAGGAGGGCGAGGAGGGCGGCTCCCAGCGGCGGTGGGCATGATAGTACCCCACGGCCTGAGGACAGCCAGGCGAGCGGCGACCAGCCGGCTCCGAGTCCGGGAACGGGTCCCTCGCCAGATGGCAGTGCTTCTGGCTACAGGGGATCACCGCACCGCGGCGGCCGTGGTGCTCGTGGCGGTGGCTTCGGCTATGGACCGCCCCGTCGTGGTTCTTATCCTGGTCGTGGCCGTGGGTTTTACCCCGGTTACAACCCTCGCGGTGGTTATTACCCTGTCTTCAATCCCCGTGGCGGCTACCAGGTCGGGTATCCCAATCCGTTCCCGGCTGGGCCACCTCCGTCTTAGACGGATCAGTCAAGAGATCCGCAACCAAGACTGGAGGAAGAGGGGCGAACAAGCACTTGGTGAACTTCGGGGAAGCAGATAAGCAAACAGGCTTTCCACGAGGAGCCTGCTGAGGAGAAGATTTGTGTGCGAGAAGCCGGAAACATCACCTTGGCGGCTCCCGCACGCGCGACGAGGGAGCTTGCCAGGACCATAGACCACATTACTTCGCTTTGAGATGATGCATCACTCCTTGGGCCGGTTATTTAGCGGCTCTCCCTACGCCGCCATGTGTCAGACGCAATATCCCTGGCAGCATTGGCCGTCTTCGTGGACTGCCAGCTTGGTTTGTGGTGGCTGTTCATATTAGTGTGGGAGCATACCCTGAACCACAGCGTGTGTATCTGATACCTCTTTTCAGGACACTACTGCACTGTATGTATTTTATTTAGAGATTTGTCGATTGGGTATACACAAAACCCGCCCTGGGAGTTTCTCCCACCAATAATACATACGTACACTGTTATTGGGAATGATGCTAGCTTCGTCCTAAGCAGCGAGTCCTGTCCATGCAAGTAGTGATCGGTTGAGCTGGAACATATTCATCAATCCGTACATGTGCAGCAGAGAGTGTTGCTTGACAGTTTTTGCGTGTTGTGGTACTTGAGATGAGATCGGTCTCATGTTCATCAGCGCCTTCCACACCTGGAATCTGGCTCTCTCATTCCTAAATCGGAACGAGTACTTATACAGCTTGGCCAACAGCGTCTATCCGCCGAGAGCTGAAACCCTATATCCAACACCTAACCATGCTAGTGACCCGTACACATCTCTCAGAACTTGTCTGGAAGCGGCTGCAACTCTACGCCCTTGGGCGCGACGAACAGCGCCCGGCTCTCCACACACACCCGCCCCTCGACCGTCTCGATCCTGGCGTCGACCCAGACCTTCCGCGCCCTCTTGCCCCTCTCCCCGGGCGCGAGCGCCTCCTCGGGCACCGCGTTGGCCCGCACGACGTAGAAGTCGGACGACAGCGTGGGGCTCTTGTACGTGATGTCCAGGCCGGCCGTGAGCGGGCCCTTGCCGCCGGCGGCCAGGTCGCGGGCGGCGGCGCGCGCGCTGTGCTCGTCCAGGACGGTGGCGATGAGGCCGCCGTGGACGACGCCCGGCCAGCCGATGGTGCCGGTCCCGAAGTAGACGACGGCGACGGCCTCGCCGGTCCTGTGGTTGTGCCAGACGTGCTGGTACCCGCCGACGCCGCGGGACCCGCCCAGGGCGCCGGTCGTGAGGCGCCGCGGCCTGGTGGTGGTGGTGGTGGTGGCGCCGGCGGCGTCGTCGTCCCGCGGCAGGCCCTCGTAGGCGTCGTGGTGGCCGGGGGACCAGTCCGGGTCGGCGAGGAGGCGCCGCACGATGGGGAGGTGGGACGCGGCCTCGCGGATGTCGGAGAGCAGGGCGGCGTCGACCTCGGTGCCGGGGATGAGGGGCGGGGGCGGGGCGAGCACGGCGCGGAGGCCGGTGCCGGCCGTGGCGCCCAGGAGGAGGAGGAGGACGGCGGATACCCAGCGACCCCGGCGGCGTCTGGGTGGAGGTGGGGGGTTGTTTGGGTGGGAGGATTGGGAGGCGGCCGGTGGACTCGGTGGGGAGGAAGCGGTGGTGGTGGTGGTGGTGGTGGCTGTGGCTGTGTGTGGTGGGATTCGGTGCTCTTGGAGGAGTCGCGATGAGGTTGAGAGGCCCCTGAAGCTCTGGTTGGGTCGGGCTGGAGCAGAGCACTGTCGTGAGATGCTCTTCTGCTGCTGGTAGGGTAGCCGCGAAGTGAGGCTACTCGATGACGACTGCGAGCTCGCGATGCGCCATTGGCTGCGCTGCGCCAGCCTTTCGAGAAGCCGGCGCTGTACTGGCGTAGATGACATGGTATGGTGTTATCGTCGATGGTCGAGATGCATTGGGATGGCCGGGCTTGTGGTGAGGTCTTTGGCCGCGGCAGAGTACTTCGGGCGTAATGTTGAAAGCTCTAAGCATCGAGAAGCTCGAGTTTCTGGAGCCTCGGCATGGCGTACAACCCTAACCCCAGATGAACAAATGTAGATGTCTACGTCAAGTCAACAACAGCTTCCAAATTCACTTCTTCATCATCTTTCTGCCCTTCCTTCACGACATCTTAGATGATAATCAACCTACCGAACGAACTGCCTACGGTACCCAACACGCGACACTGTCTATGTTATCTCTATTATCATGAAGTGTGTTTAGAAGGGCCAGTCCCAGCATGCGACTCGTTAATATTCCACGATTGTCTGGGGCCAGGGACACGCTTCTGGAATATGATCTCGGTCGGTTCCTCACCATGAACTGAACGGACTGCCGAACCCATATGGACACGAAGGGAGTACGGATCCGTGTTATCTCGGCCCGATTTGGTTGATTCGGTACTCCTCCACCACGTTGCGCAACGGCCTACTTCAAACCTCATATCATACCACAGCAGGCCCCGAGGAGGCAACTTCCTCCCATGAACACCAAACGCGGCTCTTGCTTTTTCGTCCGCACTGAGTTGCTGCCTTGTCCACCATGAAGTTTCGCTGCTACTCGTTGCACCTTGCTGGTCCAGCAGCCTTCTTCTCATAATCCTGGAAGGCCTTGCAAGAAACGAGATACCTGTTTCATCGAGAAGTACACAACCGTCATTTTGACACATCACACTTCATACGAGACACTGGGAAGCCACTTATCCCAGACAGTGCGTTGGACGAAATAGATGACCAGGCAAATCGGGCAGCATGCAGCATGCATCCATGCATCCAGATGTCGGGCATCAATCATTTGAGGTTGCGATAGGTTGCCTTTCTTTCTTGTGGACGTGGATTTTCGTATTTCGGAGATGCTGCCGCCCATATCAATTTGACAACGGCTGGTGACTAAATCCGGAAAGACTTGGCAAGTGACCGGAGCATTCTGTCTCGAGAGAAGCAAACCAGGGCATCTAAGTCACGATCCTTGTTACAGCCTCAAATCACTTCTGGCACTTCAATGCTCCTGGGCGTCACCAGTGCTGGATTCACATACCTCATCCGCCAATGGGGAACATAGGACAGCATTCGCCTACGCTATTCCGTATTCACGGCTACGTACAGACTGTGGCACGTATGCCATCACCTTCGGGCTGCCCTCAAGGTCACGCTCGGTGGTCATCGTATTAATCATGGGTCTTCCTTCAAGTAACGCAGCGGTGCTTGTGGTGTGTGCGGGGTGAGGACTGGCTACTGTACCCATCTTATCGAGGGCGTATTGATGGCTTCAGGGTCGTCACACGACTTTTCGGTGTCGCAGCTGTCCAGCTGACAAGAGCTTATATGATGTGCAGATAGACACATATGCGAGCAAGCAATCGCATCACATTCATGTTTTCGACTTCCACAGCTGGATGTGACGGTGTTTCCTTCGGTGTAATACCTAGCTGAACAGAAACCAATACTCTGCCTCGTGTTGACCGCAAGAATGCCTGTTGTGTCACCACTCATCTTGCATGGAATTCCAGCTTTACTTCTTCACATGATATATCTTTTCCGCTTTTCGTCTTGGAGACGTGCAAAAGTCCACTTACATGAACCGCCTTGCTTTCGTCAGGTGGTTGTTCAGAAGCTGGTGAGCAACGCCTGGCATCTCAGGGTTTGCCTTCGTCTGCAAGTGCAGCCTACTCGCAAGTACGACGTGGAGACCTTGGAAGGCAACTATACACCTTGATGTTTGGGCGACGTTGGGTAACGAGACATATCGTTTCCATGCAGGAGTCTAGCGGCTCACAGACGGCACCAAGATATTGGAGTCCAGCGGTGTGAACGTGCGGACCCTCGAACCGATGTGCTTATGTAGGGGCTGCTGTCTATCCCTTCCCTTTCATATTTTGCTCGGACGCTGCAAGTTCCCGAGTCCCTACACTTCCTTTTTCTTCTCACACGGAAACAGCTTCCAACCAAGCCAACGTGGCAGCGTGCTGCGTGGTTGCCTTATCCTGCCGTGTTTATGTGTCTGTGTGTTTGTGTGTCAGTGTGTCTGTAGCACACCGCTTCGTCGCTGGGGGTGTCCGTTTTTTGAGCGGTCGGACGGCCGAGTTTCGCACGGTGATATCTGATTGCGGAGAGCACGGGGCAATCTTTGCACTGGCTGGCTGGCTGGGAAAGGCAGTCGAGCTGCTACTTCGTTGTTCACATCAGTGCTGCATGCTTGGATGGGAGTATGAGAGCAGACTTCGGTTATGAGGCTTCTCTTTGTTGTCTCCTCTATCGTTCGATGATTGCGTCAAGATCTGCATGGTGAATGCCGATTCACCATGCCGATCTCCAGGGCTGATATTGGTAGCCGGGAATATGAGAAAATCGGTCGGGGCCTGCGAGTCCGCCTGACTTTGGCTCTTTTAAAATGTGATACATGTAGCGTATCATGTCCTTGAAAAAAGGGCTGGAGTCTGTTTTTGGCACTTACACTTCCAAGGCTCCCAACGCCCAGGTGTCATCTTTGTTCAGACCATAGGGGGCTTCGTTATTGAGGAGAGGGCTGGGGAGGGGCCATGGTCACGCATATTGCCATAGCCTCGCCCGAGGCCCCAGGGCGATGTCGTTGGTTTCTGACTCAAGGCGAAAACGTATCGGTTGTGACCATCATACGCCCGAGGCCCAGGTAGATTAGCACGTACAGATATCAACCTTGGAACGCCCGAGCCGGTGTGAGGCCATCTCAGAAATGACGTTTCGTTGCCTTGCGTTGCCTTTTCTCACAGCTTTTCACATCGATGGCACGACAGGCACATTGAAACAAGTGCAAAGATTTCAAGTGTTTGTATTGTATCGCATTATGTTTGTTGGTTTGTTGGTTTGTTGGTTACTTACCCTGCCTGGTACAACGGTGCTGTTAGACTAGGTAGCCCTGAGCGCTCCTTTCTATCAGAACACCCTCCCGGAAAGTCTGCCTGCTTAGCTTTATGTAGATAAGGGTCCTAAGCGCTTGAACAACGAGGACATGCATATGACAACGACACACACGTCCGGAAAACCGTTTCGAAAGATCAAGTCATATCAAGTTGTCGAATATCGCGTGCGGCTTGACCCGGTACGTGATAGCACTGTGACCCCGGGTACCCTAGCATATCCCCGCGCCCAGCTCCTATAGGCCCTCAGGCCGTTGGGCATAACTGGGCAGACACATTGCTGGTGTCAGGCTTCACTAATTTGCACGATTGGATATTGAAACTTCGTGGTGTCTTGCTGCCTAGTTGCCTTACCTATGTGCCCCCCTCTATGCATTTTTGTTTTTTGGGGGGAAACAAGGTGGGAATTGCCACGGTCTTCATTGGAAGAGAGAAAAAAAGAAACTTCCTCCATTAGCTTCGGTTGCCTTCTTGAAATGATTCACAAAGTGGAGTCACTGCATGAAGCGAATGGGAACTTCCGCAGGCTACTCGAAGAAGCAGCTAAGCTCTGACTTGGTCCGTTGAATAAATCGTGGTCGTTAACTGTTGTCTTGAGAACGTACCAGGCGCAGTACAGATATACATAGGTAGTTGACTTGGAGATATGTCGGTGTTGGTTGTCATTGCAGTACAGTACGCCTTGGAGTCAGAAGTTGAGATAAATGCTGGTGCAACGACCGGTCTCGGGGAGTGCCACAATCACATCCGATGCCTGGGCGGGTTTGATTTCAGTTGCCTACTGGCGCTACAGCATCTATGACCTCAAGGCATGGTTTGGTTTCAAGTGTTGTGAAGCTTCATATGTGAAACTGATATTGGCAAGGGCGCCTACATGCCAACTACCTAGGCAGTCATAAAAACAACAGGGGATCTCGGGAGCAGAGGGTTAGGGCCTAGTCCTCCTTTGGGCAGTATATCTTGAGTCTCTTCCTGTCTATATTTATATTGTTGCCATGTATATCGCCAGGCATATGAGGATTGTTCGCCACATATGTACTTGACAGGTTGTCGGGTACTCCTTAAAGGTCTTACTAATTACTGGGTACTCTGTATCAGTATGGCTGTCCACATAGGCAATAACAACCTTTGATGTATTATATTATGCATATAATATGCATACATATATATGCAATGGACCTTGACTGCCAATGAATACGTGGTGCCTCATTTTTAAGCAGGGACAGCGTCCGGTTGGTCCATTTTATCAGAAACTTGAAGCCCTGGCCAGTTCATTCGCGCTTGAACGTCAAGCAATATAAGTTAAGGCTGACTGAATGTGCGCTGCATGTTCTGATGACATGGCCACCACATCTAGTGGTTCAAGTTGGCTCGAAATCTATTCGCTGTAGGGAGTCTTATCGTGCTCAGTTAGAGCTGAGTATGAGTCTTCTTGGATATCGGGACATATCTCACGTAAAGACTAATAGCACTTTGAAAAGATACTAGGGCCTGCTTGCGGCTGCTGAAGCAAGAGTCATGGTATAATGCGGTTTCGATTGGTCAAGTTACCGAGCTGAATATAGACTAGGCTGCCCAGGTGGCGGTAAAGAAAGATAATACCCAATAAATTGACAATTCTTTCTAGTTTGAACCATAATACGCAAGCCACCGACCGGTCACTTGTGATATGAGTGGCCTACAAATGTTGGTGGCCCATGGTAGAAGAACAAATAGGCTTCTTGACATGCAGTCCACATCCTTTACTGGCCCTCATTTGTCCGGACGAATATGATCTGGCTGAGCAGTATATCATGATGGACCAAACAACTAAGCCCGAGTAAACCAAGCCTTGGTTGAAAGCCTTATGTTATGGAGACTTGAGATGTCTTCAACGTCTGATCAGGGCAGCACGCCCGCTGTAGGTCAAGAGAAAAGATTTACTTTGCCAGGCGAGCCACCTGAGTGAGCCACCTGAGCCATAACGCCCTCGACGACGCCCGAAAGCGGCTCACTTCTCGCCCGAGTTGAGCCACGTACTCACCCATGAGAGGACAGCATTTTAGGCAAATTGCACTTTGGGCAACAACTTGCTGTTGTGTTTCCATCAAGATGAGCCTCTGAAGCCTTCCCAAGCTGACCCTGTCCAGATTTTGAGATATCCTGATACCATGAAGCCTGGGAAGGCATCCGAACTTATGTCGTGGGCTCTTTGAGGCCTCAAGTAGTGGCAACGACAGCTGAGACTCTCTCGTCAGCGATGCTACCTCACCGCCATGTTGCCTCACTCGGCAAAGAGTTTGCGAGCTGATGTGCCTCAGTGTCCAATGATACCAGTGGGGCTTTTTCGAGTATGCCAGCTGCCTGTTCATCTTACGCCGACAGAGTAATAACATGCCGTATTTTCGCCCTGGCTGCCTGCAAATGGCAGCCTTGAAGGGGCGAACTATTCTCGGGGGCGTCGAGGGGCTTGTGGCTGGATGAGATCAGTCGAATGTCGAAGACTTTTCCTTATGCGAGGGAAAGTCACAGCGAAACTGAAAGATGGCGGTGAGAAGACTGCAACCTGGAGTGGGACTTGCCTAGGTAGGAATCGCCTGAGGAATAGTATTCGATAGTCTCACAATTAGGGTTTTCAGCTACAAGGCACCTAGACTTGAGCTTGAGGATCTTCCTTCCTCTCGCCACCGGGCGGACGAGTCGATGTCAAGCCCTCGATAACACGGCCACACATACTTAACCGAGCTGCGGCGACAATGGATCATTAGGACGTAGTGCCATGGACAGAGCTTCACTAGTGACCACGGATGACACACAGAGCAAGCTGGCAGAAGGGGGCATCCATGCCTTGAGTTCTCGTAAAACCATGAATGGCCACCCAGAGCCCAGTCCAAAACCTCACCCACACATGGGATCGCCGATATGTACCCTCGTAAAATAGCCAACGGCTTGCAGTCCTGTGGAGGCGCAAGACGGCCTCCTATCCAAGAAATGCGTCGAGGAACGCTATTCCTCGGAGAAGTCGTAACTGTGAGACGAGAATAATGAATGAAAATGTCAAATCCCACAGTCTTGAAGGGATACCTCATATATATCGCCACTTCTGTGATCCGGTGCCAATGTGAATGTAAGGAGTTTTCGCCACGCGTGCTCAGCCACATGTCAAGACGCTCGGGGTGTCCGCCCCGGGGTATCCGCTTCGGCAGGACCCGTTCCGCACTGGTAGTCTCCTGACATCTCTTTCTTTCTACCCTGATCATCTCGTCGACCGATCCCTTAAACAAAAGGGAAGAGAAATGGCGGGGGAAAGCCCACTTGGGATGTCGTTTGGCTCTGCAGTGGTTTGGGGGCGAATGCGGATCGCTACATGTAAGTACCCCGGATTTCGGCTTCTATTGGTTTCCAAGAAAAGAATTGGGGGCGGAAACCGACAGCCGGCCCGGGCCCGGACGGAAGCCTGCCGTTTCGGTCGCTTGCCGTTTCAGTGTGATCGATCATGTGAATGAATGTGTTCATCATTCAATGAGGATATTCTGGTTCTATCTTGAAATTTCTGGCCGAAGACCAAGCCCAATTTTGGCAAGTAGAGATGGGTTGACGAGGACCAATTGCCAACGGTGGACCCAAACACCACTTGCATGAGTGTCGGTGCTCTCAGCAGTTGGAAAGAGGTTTCAGTGCCGCAACGACCTTTGCTGGGACGAGGGGGTTGTGGGCGGCCACTGGGCAAGATGGTCCATGTAGGTTGATTATCTTCGGTGTCTGTGGTAAGGACGGTGTGGTCGATGCTCTTGTTCTCACTGGTTATGTCCCATAAGTAAGAAAGTTTCGCTGGCAGGCACTTGAGTAAAGGTGTATTATACGTTTGATTGAAGTGAGATCTGCTGGCCGTGGTTTCCTAAGTATTTGGAGGAAGTCGGAGTTCCTGAGAAAATTTAGACTGCTATCATTGCTGACAGGATGAGCAGTGATTTGTTGTCCAGAAGATGCATATCATTTCCATCTTCGGCAAGTATGAGGAAGGGGAGTGAGGTTGATGATGATTGATGGCGGGTTTAAACGTTGCAGAGTATGTTTACGGTACAGAAAATATCAACGGAACCCTACGACCACGTCATTCACTGGATGCTGCAACATTCACATTACAACAAGCTTAGGAGTATAAATAAGCACAGCATGGCACTCGAAAAAGTCAATGACCAAGACCTTTGCGATATGCCATTCGCACCTCACCACTTCGTCCTCATTTTTGGTTGCTTTGTTGTTACACTGCCTCCCTCAATAACCTTATCAACTTTTTTCACAATTGCGGTCCTGCCCTTGGGACTCGATGTTTCAAAGTGTTGCCTAGGCTCGCATTTGCATAAAAGCTTTGATAAGGTCATATACTGCCGTGGCCTGATTGCCGAAGAAGAGGCTCTGCGACATCTGGAGGCTCAAACAAGCAGCGAAGACAGCTGACCCTGACAGCATTTTGAGCCGCATGTACGAACCGGGCGAACCACGAGGCATCCACTAACCCGAAATGGTAAAAGAGCAAAGAAAGGTACCTAGGTAGAACTACACATTACCTACCTACCCATTTAGGTAGCGGGTGCGCGAACCAATAGCCAGAAATGTGTATTAATCGAAGAACATGTTCAGATTATAAGACGATCGCTCGCCATGTTGTTCTTTTGTCATGATGAGTTCCATGTCCTTATACCACTATCCACCACGGCCTCACCACCGCTTAAGCACAGGCCATATGTTCTAGCGTATTTCTTTTCACCTGCTGCTGTATAATTGGCTGTTCAGCACACTTCCCCCCACTACCAACACCCCAGTGTACCCTAGTGACCCTGGACTTCTCGAGTCGCATGTCTTTCTAGATAGACTTCAGCCTTCCCTTTATTTTTTGTCTGAGAGAAATGGCAAACCTTGCACAAGGATGGATAAATCATCTGCGACGACAAGCAAAGAGGTGCGTAAAGAAGGGTTCGCATTCTGCCCGCGCCGCGACAGTGCGGCCCCGCCGGCTGACTGATAATCTTCGTGACTGATGGCCTTCACAGCGGCGAGACACCGGGCAACCCAAAGGGACCTTCTTCCTCGCAAAAAGACGAGTTACAGGAAGCCGGCAATAACAATCATGCTGATGTTGACCCCCAACGGACGGGTGCAGCTACCGCCAGCGGTGACGTGGCCGAAGATGTTCGGGCGAGAAAGAAGCTCAAGAGCCCGACCACCTCTATCGACGCGGGCGACCGCAACCGCTCCCCTTCTCCAGCACGTCGCGCAAAGGGCAAACATCAGGCGCCAGCAAACGGAATAACATCCGACTCCATTGCACGACCAACCCCCAAAGGCCGACTATGGCGCGAAGGCGATCCACCGATTACAACTCGGCCTGCGGCTGCCCCTTCACAACAGAACACTCGAACCTCCCGGAGACATACCAACAAATCTATTAGTCAAGAAGTCGAGCAAGAGGATCCTTCCGTTACACACATGATCAAACAACCAGAGACGCGGCCTATCAGCCAGGAACAATTAGTCGCAGAAGTTAAGGGCATATATGCTGGCTTGGTGATGTAAGTATATCTGGCGAGTCTTATTCACATTATTGGCGTTTACTAATCCAGGACTTGAAAGGGTCGAATCCAAGTGTATTGAAGTCGACAGCGCCCAAAGTGCCCAGAACGAAAGTAGTCCCAAACTAAACAACGAGCAATGGCAAGCAATCATCGCCCTGCATCGGACTCTGCTCCACGAACATCACGACTTCTTTCTTGCGTCCCAACACCCGTCTGCGAGCCCTGCACTTCGGAGGCTGGCCAGCAAGTATGCGATGCCTGCCAGGATGTGGAGACATGGTATACACTCATTCTTGGAGCTGCTCAGGCATCGCTTGCCAGCCTCCCTGGAACATATGTTGACCTTTATTTATCTCGCCTACTCAATGATGGCCTTGCTGTACGAGACGGTACCTGCTTTCGAAGATACATGGATCGAGTGCCTTGGTGATCTTGGCAGATACCGTATGGCTATCGAGGACGAAGATATCCGTGACCGGGAAATTTGGACAGCAGTTTCGCGACATTGGTACTCGAAGGCCAGTGATAAGGCACCTACCACCGGAAGGCTCCATCACCACTTGGCTATCCTCGCAAGACCCAATGTTGTCCAGCAGCTTTTTTTCTACACCAAGAGCCTTTGTGTGGCAATCCCCTTCAAGTCAGCGAGAGACAGCATTTTGACCCTTTTCGACCCTATACTCGATGGTTCTCCAAACAGGCTCCAGCAGATTGACATAGCTTTCGTCAAGGCCCATGGCATTCTCTTCATTGTGAGCAATACGGACGAGAAGGAGAAGCCGTTTCCTAAGCCTGCTGATACACTCATGGCCGAGTTTGGACGGGCGAAGGATGAGTTCTTCGCCCTGATTGATAATCATATTGCACGGACGACAAGAGGCTGGTTGGAGTCTGGCGCTTTCATTGCTGTTTCCAACTGCAACTCTCTTCTCGAATATGGCAAGACCGAAGCGAACGCCCAGGGCAATTCCAATATTGCAATGATGGCCATTCTGCCTGAGCCGGACAGTGACACATTCATGGAAGGGTCTAATGAAGACAAGCCAGTGCCATCTAAGATTTTCGGCGAGGCTGCCAAGTTTAACCAAGATTGCGATGCTATCGTCTTCCGCCGGTATGGGGATCCGAACATTCTGCCTTACCTCCATGTTCGTCTTGCATTCATGCAATTTATGGCAGACAAAGAGGCCGCTATGAATCACCTCGAGGGCAGTTTCCCCTGGGCGCTACTGGTGCTTATGCTTAATTCCCTATCAACTCATTTCAAACACCACGACCGTATCGAATCAAACGAGTTTCCGCGGTCAACCGACAGGCCTCTTCCCGACGACTGGTCTCTTCGTGGTCTATTGTGGACAGAGAAGCTCTTCCCAACCGACTGGTTCCATAATGACAAGGTCGACGATGACGAGAAGATGTTTGAGCTCCCATCAATGACAGAAGACAGGAAGGAAAGAGTCTTGTGGCTTGGCTACAAACTAGCGTCCTACGGCAAGTGGATGACCTACGATGATCAGACCAAACAGTTCGCTGTCACCGCCCAATATGACGACCCTGAGGTCTACAAGTACAAAGAGTACGCCCCAAGTGAGGATCTCACTCTGAACGAGAATGCCAGCACACTGTCACGCTCATCAACCCTTGGTAGCACTACTACTCTGGATCAGAGCAGCGACCAGGGGGGCTTTGCGAAGAGCAATGAAGATATGCCAGATGATGATCAGGAGGGCGCGACAATCACCTGACCCTGAACAATACGTTGTATGTTTGGTGAAGCACTGCAGATAGCAGACATCGGTAGCAATGCAGGCTCTGAGAATACTCTGGTAAAATGCTGTTCTCATAGTCCGTGTCCCTCCCCCCCCTCCTCTCTTGTGCTTGTGCTTGTGCTGTATTGCTGACGCATGAATAGTCATTTGATGCAGTCTCCATTGGACAAGTCTCACACTTTGATTAGTCTAGGCTCCACCATGTCATCAGTTCACTGGATGTGACACTCCAGTGGTCAGCCTAGAAGCTGGTATCACTTGCCTTGGTCCTGGACATATGTACTCGGGGCCGCTACCTACCTAGGTAGTACTGAGTCACTCACGGATTTCCCGGGACTACTTTCCATGGTCTCCTTTTCGGATTGGTCCGACTGCATAGTCAGTCGCCTTATTTACGTGCTGGCCTCCACAAAAAGCTTGGAGACACGCCTGCCCAGGTGTATCTGGTTCTACACGATGCTACAATGCCACAATGCCACACCGAGACTTTGGGACCCCGGATAATTCCAGCCTCGCCGTCCACTTAATTTGGAATCTGTCTAGTCTGCCTTTCCTGCGTTTCCGGAGTCTTTGGAATATTTCGAGGTCTGAGCCCATCCATGCCAAGATACCACGGTGGATCCCAGACATTGGCTTTTCCTTTTCCACAATCCAACGGGGCTCCCTCAGAATAACTATTTCGCCTGACACTCCTCTGGGTATGATAGACCTGGGCGCCTGGTTTCTCAATTAGGCTGCGGTACAAGGACGCACACCAAATTTCAACAATGGACGATACGTTTCCCGCTTTCTGCCTTTTCCCAGGCGTTGGGTTCAATGTTCCTAGAGCTAGGGCCGCGATGCACAAGGCGTATTGACTTGCCGAGCAATTGACAGAAACTTGTAGGTTTTGGGGGAGGATATTGACCTAGGTATATAAATATTGATGGGAGTACGATGGGACTATCGATGGTGTGCACACAGTTATTTGTTGTTTTGTATTATTATCATCGTCTAATAATTAGGTATGCACTGGAATAATTAGGCAAGGAATCCCTTTGCGTGAGTCCAAAATACGGTGCTTGCTCTACCTCCTAGACTTTGCAGTTTTTGTATAACTGTGATTCCCCTAATACCCGGGGCCTTGAACGTATACGTCACTCAACTCATGTTCATCTCACATAGCTCGCTTGTTGTGGACGGCACACATGTGCTTCGCACTTCAGCAAGTTCGTCAAGCACCTCCAAATTTGGTGTGACACAGCCCTTCGATACCAGTCTGATGATGTGGTAGTACTGCCAGATGCGGGACGATCCACAACTGATGCAGCCGACCGACGTTCATCGGGCGCAGATAAATCTCGCCCGGCTACCAATTACACAGTATTGTACCGCAACCCCGCACGTTCAAGACTTACCAGGTTCTCCTCATCTCCACGACCTGCAGGATTGCCAAAAACTGCCCACGTATGGGTCACTTGAGGATTGTGCACTTATAAAGAGGGCACTTCGATCCCTTTCCCTCACCACTCTCACCATGCCAATGAGGCGGGCCTTATATGGGCGAGACACGCCCTTGGCTTGTAAGCCCTGGGGATGTATTGCACAATGATGAGTATGTTCGCAAACGCATGACATTGGACAGCAGCCTGCAGTGCTGCAGCAGCATCCGAATCAGCAGGTGGTGTAACCCATCCCGATCCGACAGGACAGCGGCCCAAGAACCTATACACCACATGCCTCACAGCAGGTTTCTGGGTCTCACGATCCAGAGGAGCAGATATTGAACCAGTTCATATCACGAGCTTTTCGGTCTGAGTCTCATGATTCATCACCCCGTATCACCTTGTCTCAAGGCTTGTCACCGTCGACCGCAATTCTGCGGCTCGGACTGTCTGACAGGTCAGCAGCATGTCTGTGAGAGTCTCATGGTCGACGGAGTTCAACTACCCCGAAGCAAGCTTGGGATATGCAGGTAATCAATGCACAACGGTTACACTGCAGTTGACCGGTCTACCGGTTAAGCGACTTATCAAAAGCACACAGCCACACAATAAAGAGGTTTGGGGGCCAAAACTTGCTCTGTTTTGTTCACTAGACATAGACAGTTTCTTCATCCACGAGCATCTGGTAATATTAAAGCCATGATAGTTCCCAAGGTCTGATTCAGAAAGAATTAGTAGAGACCCGTGGGAAGAAAAAGAGATGTGTATTGCGAGAACGGCTTTCCGCAATTTGTCCGAGTCTGCCTAAAATGCTGGCGGGTAATTGCAAGGCTCTTGGCATATGGATGCCTTAAGGCAGATAGATGTCTGTGCCCTTTTTGGTTCGTGGGGAGATTTTGCCGGACCCCACGCAATGGTGATGCATGCTGGGCACCCTCCACATGCCCTACTTCTAGTGCTCTCTTCTGAAGACCAAACGAAGTCGATATGACGGAGATGGGGATATCGATACCTTTTGGACGTCGCCCGGTCTCTGTTTGTGATGATGTGCACAAGCGAGAGTATGCGAAGTTGACCAGTATGGGGAGTTCCCAAAATTAGGAAGTGGGACCCGACGGATTCGATCTCATTGCCGAAACAAGGAGATTTTCCTGTGCCTCCGAGACTGAAACGAGCTCTCGAAATCCCGGTCCATTGACGCCTCATTGGCAATAATGTAGAAATGGGACATCTGGAGGGCGTTATCGCAACCACCATCTTGCTTGCAGCTTGACCATCCTCTAGCTTTTCTGGTATCATGATTCGTGTGAATAAGCACGCCCGCAACCCGTGAAGAAATTGACGGGAGTGCACTTGCGACTGCTGGCAAATCCCGTTACTGTTTATGAGCACGTTGCAAGTTCTTCCACAGCTTCGCAACATCGTAAAATGAATGCAGGAGTCGTGGAATGATCTTGCGTAGTCCACGCCGCATGTCGGAGTCCGAAATATGCTCAAGTTACATCAGTGTGCTGACTTCAGCATATAGCTAGCAGTGTAAGATGGGCGTAGGGCTGTCTATCACCTTGGAGGTGGACGCCCGAGGCTGCCAATTCGGCAGTTCCTTTTAGCCTCGGTAAGTCTCGGTGAGCGTCCTGCCTGAAATGCGTGTGAAAATGGGTGAGTGTCGGGGGACTTTTGGCGCCCCAATGTAGTATGAACTCGCAAAATAGTAATGATCGCAAACCTGCAGGATTGCCCGTTGGTATCAGGAAGGTGAGAAAGAAGGCAACAAGGCAACTTGCTACTGCCTTGCCTCTTGTGGGTTCAAGCCCGAGATGTTACAGTACTTTGTAAGCTTCAAACCGCTGGTATTGCCTCAAGCTTCGGCGTTTTCTTGATGCGGCTGAAAGGCAGGATGTAGGCAGCTACAGGGTGAGCATCTCCCTGTTTGAGGTGGAAATCATGGCCGAGATACAGGCTGCATCGAGATTGACGTAAGACGAGTGCGAGGTTTGCCCGATGGTGTTCTGACAGGCAAGGAGCGAGTCCGATGTATGGTTGAGCAAGGGACCCCAAGAGGAATGCGGAACCAGAAATGCGACAGACTTCGAGTCGGAACATTGGATGCTCAGTCAGTATGCAGGGAGACATCCTGCCTGTTCTAAACCCAAGGATTGGGGAGGCAGGATGGGAACTGGACATGGAATGGAACGATGCCCCCGAACGGCCCCTAAAAACCCCCAAGGAAGCAGGAGCAAATAATGCTGTCGAGGTTATAGCTTCGTGGTCGATGGTGAATGCGGTCGGCGCAAGGGTCGTCAGAATTGTGGATAGGCAACCGTGGGGTCGGTGCCTCACCCCTGCCTAGACAAGGCGTCTGGAGGAGTTGACCGGCAGGGAGGATGATCTCGGCCTGGTAAACAGTGTATCAGTAACGAATACGAACAAGAAGGACCCCACTTGCTTCATGTTGGAGCTAGGATGGTGCAGTCCCATCCTGGGAGGCCGATTGCATATGGCGGGCCAAATGCCCAGAAATGGCGAGATCCCGGCGTCGTTCCAAATCGATCTTGGGTCCCAAGCGGTCGTCGATGGTCGCCAACTGCGGAACAGCAACCGGCAAGGGGGCCGGTGGTTGCGTTTTTCTTTTCCCGGTTCCTTCACAAGCCCTTGTATTATAGCATTGCGATCGACACCGAAGTCGATGGAAGTCCACCACAGCCAAGTTGGACCATGCCCTTGACCATTGACGGTGACACTCCATCGATGCTGACGACGTAAAGGAGTGCAGCTCGGCAAAGTGATGTCGTTGCTCGGTGCGGCCCTTGGGCAGCACAGAGATGTAATCGGAAGACGGTCGAACACAGATGTCATTGCTTGCGACTCGGGCTTCATGGTGCGAAGAACCGGGACGCGGTTCCAACTCGCTGTGCTTCCGGGCCGTGACAGCCTGGGACCGCGCTCGTCTGGTCCGGAGGTATGTTTTGTTCGGATGTCCTGAACAGGGAAACTGTCGACGGAAGAAAAGAACAAAACTCCTGTAAACCAGCTGTCGTCGTTGAGGCCCACTTCCGTCGTCTGGACTGACCAGCGGGCTGCTTCCGGGAGGCATGCTGGCACGAGGGCGACATCAGCTATGATCTATCACCTGTCAAAACCAAATGACTTGGAGAGGTGAAGTGAACTGTGGACCTAGCGGTTCGTGCTAAAGGCGACCCCTGGTAACAACCCTAACGCAATTGGCCGACAGTGTGTGACAGCGGGAGTCCCAGCACCCGGGTCCACTGTAGTCTGCAACAACTTTGGCGCCAAAGGCGGGAGGACGTGCACGCAGGCACGGTTCTGGTTGAGCCGCATACTGTACGCTAATCGTGAACGAGTACGAACTTAGTAAGTATTTACTAAGTAGATACATACATACATATCATGATCGGAAACAACATACCATGAGCACCATTGCTACCTTTCTCAAGCGAGGCGCATGGAGATGTGGCTGGCTGGACTTCCCAGAGCTGCAGTGGCTAGATCAAGGGATCTCTTCAGCACCATACACAGGTAGCCTGTAGGCGCCTCTTCTCGAAGGAGGCCAACTCCTGATGGATGCTGGGTCGGGCCAGCGATTTCGATATGCAAGCCGTTCTGCTTTGGGACGACGTCCCGCATCTTCAGTTCAGTAAGGTCGGATGAAGGAATGAGTAGATTGAGGGAACATTTGATCGAAAGGAAAGCAATGCGTCCGTCATAATTGACGCCATTTGAAAGGTACCTAGGCAAACAATCAATGTAACGCTTGTGTCGTGTCTTCCAATGTTTTCTCCGAAGACGAGCATGTCTGCGCTGGCCTTGAGCCATTTTTGAGCACTCGGGGTAAACCTTCTGCTTGTTGGTTTGCTGTTGTGAGTGTACTTGCTGGGTTATCCCTGGGCTGTAGTGGATATGTGGCGTTTGAGAGTAGTCTTTGGTTGGTCGTCAGGATTGTCGAAGCGGTACGAGGATATGGATGGGATGGAGTGAAGACTCGACGAATCCCAAGGGACTAACACGGGGATTAAACGCTGTCCAAGGCGAGCGGAGTCTGTCCCCCTTCTTCTTTGCTGGCGCGGACGCTTTTTTGGTCCAAGATGCCCTGGGTATCCTTTTTCTTCCTCCGGTGACTCGGTCCTTGGAACTCTTTCTTCATTCGCAACTTTCTTCATCAATCCAGCCCAGGAAGAGCACATGTATCTGAGGGCAGGCCGCAATCAGGAGGCTTGCAGGTCCATGGCGAAGTTGTTACTTCAGGGTGAGTTGTGGAGAAACTGACTTGGCTCGTTGGATGTTCCATACAACAACGATATCCAGAAGTATAGGCTCAACGTCGTCGATCGTAACTTTGTGTTGCACCCTCCAAGACCTGACCGCACCTTCTTGTCGCCCGTTCGCAGGCCGATATTCCTCTTGATCGAAGCTCCGTACTAGTTGGCAGTACGAACAACGGTGGTGCCTAGGCCCTGATACTTTGTCTGGGTTTCAAAAGTAGAACAAGGAGAAAGGTGTGTGTTTTTGTGTTTTGTGGTTTGGTTTTCTGTGCCTCTTACCACCACTCGATACTACGTGCTTCTGTTTCTTCTTCGACGGCACATGATCATGGGATCTCTCGTGTTGCTTGGCTTCGAAATGCTGTCTGGCAAGCGGTCGACGAGTCGTCTGTGAGGTAGGTCGTCTCTCTCACTGATCGGCCGTATGACCAACCGGTCGCCGTGTGTCTCGTTCGTCTTCGTGCTATCGTGTTTGAGGTAATCTCTTTTCCGGGATCGTACTACTTCTCTATACAATCAGAGGTCAGATTACTCCTCACCGACGACCAGCACGCCCGGCAGGAGAGATCCCTTTGGTTCTCTCCCCAGCCAGCTGCCGTCTATCGATGATAACAATTGACCACAACATCGACAGTATTCTTGTTGAGCTGTGCAAAGAAGATGTCAAACTCACCATGTAGAGTATCATAAGTATCCTTCCAAACAATTTTTGGAACGAGGACGGAACGATGACTGCGGTACTTGTGGGTGTGCTGAGAGGAAACGATTTTGCGGTTCTGCTCATCGCGACGAAGTTGTAGATCTTTCTGCACAACTGACAGCTCCTTGAATGCTGGCCAGTTACTTGTTAGACAGGCAACCAAATTCAACGAGGAAATTTGTAATACTGATTGTAGAGGAGAATTGGCACTGCTAAGTATGAATGTTGTTCTGATTAGCCGCTGTCTGCGACAAACAGCAATCCAAATGAGTTCAGTTGCTGTGTCAGGCTGTAGACCTGGTGAAGATGGAAACAAAGAAGAAAATTAAATTCTGAGGTAGTTGAGCGGTGATTTGAGTTAGAGCCCCGAACAACAGTGATACACAGGCAGGCAGGGCAGGCTGTGGCTCTTGACCGTACCACTGATACACATTCGAGATCGGCATATCCGCAGGTGGTTGGGCATACTCAGAGAGTCTAGATCCACCTGACTCCCAGGGGAGGCGCGTAAATCTGCCAACCCTTACGTTCCAGGCTGGTGAACTTGCGGGGCCAGCTCGGCTCGATCTTACAACGCACAAACTTTCGGGACCACGGGAGATGGTGGCGTTGATTATGGGAACGAGACACTGGTGCTGGCTTTATCAACCACTTCCTGCTTCATCCCCAGATCATATATAATCATATGACTTCATCGTCAGGTCGATACGTCTTCGACATCACAAACGGTCCAGACAAATACTACTAATATGCCCGGCCCAGCCGCCGGTATGATCTGGATCTCAGGGTCGCACTCATGACACGGACGCCAAATCACCCACGTCTACTACCCGGTCTTAGAACTCATGACCATGACATGTTTGGTTAGTGCGATATTCTACTATGCCGCCTGCCCTATATTCCAACTCCCGGCACTTCTTCCGCGGCAGGTGCTGCTTCCGCTCCCCCTCCGGATCCTCTAGTGCCCGCCTGGCCGCAATAATGGGGCCTTTCTGGGAAACCAATATGTACCAGTAGGTGGCTATGGCTCTTAACCGGTTTTGGATAGCTCTACGAACTGACTGGGCCTCAAAGGGGCCATTGTTCGGCACTCGGCTCCTCGTCACATTACCAGGGACCTACCCTACGATAGCTTGCCCCATGTCCCAGTTGTGGCTTGTGATCCACATCGTGATTTGCTGTCTGCCCAGTGGCCTGCAACACTTCGATTCACGATTCATATTATCCTGTCTCATACCTAGGTAGGGGGCATTGCTGCAGACTGCGATGCGGCGGGAAGATAGCTGGCTGTGGCCCCCTTCTCCGATGAATCTGCCGGAGAGGACCATGGAAGATTGCCCCAGGGCACGTTGGCGACCTTTGGATTGCAGCTCATCACAGTTAGCCACGTGTCTGGAGGTCGCTTATGAGATGGGCGAGTAGGTTCGTTCTTGGTGAGGTTTGCATACTTATGATGCATCAGGGTAAAAGATCCTCAACATGAAACAATATCTCGACTAGCTTGGGTTGCCTAGTCTGCCTAGTTCCGCTAATATACTTCAGGATACTCACAATAACTTAGCGGCGATGGTGAGAGTCGGCTGTGAGGCGAAGTCACCTAAGCGGATTGCTATGCACGCAGCTATCCGGCTTCGGCTTGAGGCTTTAGAAAGTCACAGTCGAAGGTGCGCTCCTGACTAGAGACTGGTGTCCCATCGACCGTTGTCTGAAAAGCATTTAAAGCTGCTACGATCCTCTACCCTGTACCCGCGTCCTGACGACTCTCTCCATCTTCAACACACTACGTATCTTAAGCCAGCTTGGCGGAAAAGGAAGCGAAGCACTCTATTTCAAGTTCCAAGGCACCCGGACTCCTCTCGAAATGCAAAGACAGGGGAGGTCAGCGGCTAGAGCGCCAACTGACAAACAAGAGGTGCACGCCACCAACACACCAGACGATGATGGGTGAGCCAGATCTGCATACCCATGGACCCTCCCTCCCGGGTTCTGTCCGATGGGTGCGACCATAATTACAAGCACAAATTCAACCCATCTCCCCCCCACTGACACCTCGCCAGGTATGCATCGTTCTCCAATCATCCCTCATTCATTTTCGATCTGAAATGCATCGACACTGAATGCAAGACGATTCGCGCTGGTGTCACACGAGACGAGTTGCTCGGACGAGATGGAACCGACAACTCCTACACCACGCCTTGGACGCAAGATGTATGCCCCACAAAGTTCGAGGGGGACATTCCTTCCAGCGGCTCGATAGATGCCCTGGCTGGGTCTTTCAGGTACATGCCTTGATGTACTAGTATGTTAACGCGTACTAATTTGCACAAAGCTCTCCCACACCTAGTTACCACCAAGTCCAGAACCTTCCAATACTGCAACACCACCAGGTGAGGTCACACTATGTCCTCCCAGTGAGACTTCATCATACTGACCAGATGGGCTCCGACAGAATGAGCCACAACAGACTCTACTGTATCGTCTGCCTCGCCATGGCCATCTGGAACGCCAACGACACTGCACTCGCATAGTGCCCGGCGGCCGGATCTCCGGAACCCTGATTGCCGTCGGTACACACGAAATGTTGACCACAGCCGAGTTCGTCGATTCCTCAGACAACACAATCACAACGACGGAATACCCCAGCGCCATAAATGAAAAGATGGACATGTTGCTGTCAGACAGCAACCTTGACCATACCTCGCGTCATGGAAGAAAGCCGTGGTGCTGATAGTGACTCGTCACTCGACGTTCTCGGTCGGGAGATAAGCGTTCTCGTACAAATATGTTGGCTTGCCTGGAAATGGAAAAGAAGGGGAAACAGCTATCAAACCTGCCCGATAGAAAATGATACCCATGACGACCAGTCCGAGTTTCATGACAGGACAGAAGGATCCCATGGCAGAGAGTCTTGAGCTTCCATTGCGCCACCTACTAGTAATGACCGCGGACTGGAGCGTCCTGTCACTCCTGACGATGGGAATTGAGAAGCGGGAACGCTGTGTGTGGTTGGTGTCGAACTCATATCTGGAGTGGGACTCTGGAGTGGGACCATATATATCCTTGGTTCTTGCATATTCGGTTTCCGCGGATGGACAGTAACGATATGGATCCAAGATTGTGCGTCGAGCTATATTCTGTGCTTAGGTGGTTTTGGGACACTCCTTGCGTCTTCGTCTTGAAGCACCGAGTGCTCAAGCTCTGTTCTTCCTTCCCAAGAACTAAGTTATGGTTTCGTCATGGTGAGGAGGTATCTAGGTATACGAAGGGGAGCAACAACCTCTCGCCGCGCTGGTGGTTAGTGCTTGGAGGGGCAGGGCTGCCTTCAAGGCTGGCAGTGATTGCCAGCAGGGCGAGGTTCAAGTAGCTCCAAGAAAAGTAAGCATTGTATCGTCGGGTTGGGAGATCAGTTCTGAATAGGCATTTTCATTTTTGTCCCAGGGATAGAGCTTGAGACTCGAGTAGATCATGATATAACAAAGATGCTGGGCTAGGCAACCTGGAAGGGTCGTCGGCTGGATTCTCTTGGTTTTATAGAAAACATCTACGGCTCTTAACCTTAAGCGTCATCAGGTACATAAGTATGCTTCGAAATACCTCTGCTGCAAACTGTCACTCTCTCTGAGTCACCTCCACGAATTATTCAGACGTGGCGAGCGGTGAGCGGCGAGCGGAAAGCCCGGGAACCTGCAGTTACGCGGAGGACATCAGCAAGTACATGTGGAGGTGCTACCCTAGGGTACCAAGGGAAGCTGCATGCGTCAGCTACATGTAAATCAACTAATTATCGCCAGCACCATTTCAACCGGTTTGTAAAAGTCATCAATGTAAGAGTCATCAAGCATTCCCTACTCCCATCTATTCTATGGAATACACCATTATACGGCTATCAAGATTCGAAAAAGAACGAAAAATGTAAGTAAGAGGGGTGGTTCATTGGCGGGAGAAAAACTCTGGAAAGGACATTGGGAAGTGGGTTGATCCCTGCAGTAACCGTGGAAGCGTGTAAGTCTATTGGTCAACTTCGGCCGTGACTACCAAGACTCGACAGTCCGAGATAACCTCATGGACATCCAGGGAGCAGAAATTGCTACTTTCACGGAGTTCTTGGACTTTGTATAAGTGACATGAACGTTATGTTCTCCAAGTATAGAATAATTTGGAATGCTGAGCCCGCCGCAACTGACATCAAATAGGCTAACATGATGTTAAAGAGTTTGCCGGTGTCTTCCCAGGGTTTCCAGTTGCTGTATTCCTATCTAAAAGGTTTGGCGTCCCCAGAGCACAGAGAATGACAATGCCCCAGAATTGGGTTGCAGATCCTGAACCTATGAGGCGAGTCGCCATATATCTGATAATTAGCTCTTCATAAACATGCACCCAACCTATTATTCCCAACACAAGACTCCAGGACTGCCCTCGATTCCTTTCCAAACTTATAAGCATGGGGAAACCGATTAAGGTACGAAGTTCTTACTATCCCGAACGGCGTACAATTCAGATCAGCTGGAGTGAAGCGCGTATATCACCACGTTGGGGGTTAGAGAGCCCCGGTATGGTGAGGCGGTTGTTTTCTTGGGAAAACATCGCAGTTACATAATACTTGATTCAGAGAGCGGTTGTTGAGTTCTACCAAATCAATGCATTTCTTAAAGTGCTGGTCAAGAGAGACATAAGTAGATACTGGGGATGCATATTGTGCCACCTGTATGGCGCCTACTACTTACCCTTATGATTCAACAAAGCCAAGTCGCCGAGCTTTCTCAAGACAAAGTCAACCGATGAGGCCAGGAAGAAATTGGCACACTATATTTTTGCCGCAAAGCAAGTGACTCCCCATATAGTCCAGTGATATGTCTAAAATTCAAAAAGATAAAAGTCGGAGAGTCCCGTTACTCCTAATATCTATTGGTTTTAGACCGTTTGATAGCCTTGTACCACCTGCTATCTTCATACTAGTCCAGCCAGATCCCCAGCCTCGAGGCTTGATTGCTATCGGCACGGAAAAGGCCGTGGCGTTAGCTATACCTTTGCCAACATGCGTCTGAGAGGGCTGGCTCCTCCTTAGTATGGTTAATACCCTGTCCCTCTGCATGGATAACGGTCAGATCGTATGGCGTATATAGGGCCCATATGATGAGGTTTTAGTCTAGCCGGAATAGCCGGTATAACCGATGGCCACCCGAGAAATATAGCGAACAAATAGTAAGTCAGAAGGGCTCAAGACTTATGAAGGTTCCCTTTCTTCTGTCATTGCGACCAATACACTCATCGACCGTATAAAGATCCCTTCACATTTGACACTTAATCGATGCTTATTCCCTGCTGTTGATACTGACAATGTCTCTTTGTATCCAAGATTACCCCAACCTGGCAGGTCCATTGACCCAAGAGCCAACGTGAGAATCTTTCCGCTCGACGGGTTCAATGTGAACCATTGCATCCCCTCATCATGGTCAGAATGTCTTGCCTGCTTACCCTGCGACATCTGCTACGTATCGAGTCTCCTATCTCGTCGCTATCGTGAATATAATGGTTCTTGAAATCCTCATCTCCCGGGTCCATTTGCTGCCATGAACTTCGAAAGTTTGCTCGTAATCCCCAACTCCCTCCAGCTTCAGTCTAGGTATTCTCAGTTCTCTCGGCATCGATGGCAGCCAAACGAAATGGAATTTTTTATCTCCTAACAACCCAGGACCTTATTCTTGAGGTGACCAGTCTGGTTCAGTTTCCAGTGCTTCCATGCGGTGCTCACTGAGAGAAACAGTCTCTCTCCCATAAGAAATATGCTGAAGTTCCCTGGCACATACCTGCGTATAGATGACGGACCTGTTATGTAAGGTTTATTAGGACTCAACACTAATCAGCTCGGAATATTATCAATCCTCAGAGTTGGTACGTAATAAAGGCTAGAGAAGAAGTAGTTGCAACTGTATGGTGTACAGCCTTATATCATCGAATGTGCATTTTTTTCTCCCTCTAAAAACATGGAGACGACGGAGATTGTGTTTCTGATGTGAGAACCGATGCTTTGAAATTATACTTCATCAAGTTCGGGTGACCCTCTCAACCTTCCCCACCCCCCTCCCCCAAGTGCTTAGTACCTCAGTTGGAGATTTGGCTCGAGATACTGTTTACACTGTTGGGCACAGTACTTGGGCACATTCAATGTTGACCTGTTCGAAATCTAATTGTCGGGTCACCAGTCTTACTGATAGTGATGAGTATTTTCGTTTCGTTCCATGTTGGGGAAAAGGGCGCCCTTGCGGGTCTCTCGCTTACATATAGAAACCGTTCCCTGATTATACTCCCTCTCTATTCTACTCAATAGCTGACAGGTGCGTACTGTCTCCGGGATTTTCTCAGAAACTTGCCATGAACCGGACTGACTAGGCTGCTAGCCCCTGGGAGATAACCCAGTTGCATGGACAACATCAAAGTATTTGGGTGGCACTGGCTAATGGCAGCAAGTCACCTGAAGCGTTTCCAGACCAAACATTGACCGAAAGTAGATATACTGCACAGAGAGAACTCTATATGAAGCCATGAAATGTGACGTTGACTACTTGAGTGGACAGTGCTCATGCATGTCTTCACTGCATGTTCAAGATCAGCAGACCTGGACAGACCCAAAGTGGGGAGCGTAATAATGAATTTAATTGGCCAAATCATCACGCTCGAGTTTGTTTGCATGACCTACTCAGACGGCTTCTGATTCCATACCACATGTGCAAGCTTCTAGCTTCGTATGATTTCTTCCCGTCACAAAAATGAACGGTCTGTAGGAACTGTGTGATGGTACGAGGCAAAAACATATGACCATGTCCCTTGCAAGGATCGAACTTGCGACTTCTGCATTCCTAACCATTCTCTACGCATGGAAACACGTAGATATAAGAGCAGCACGCTAACCTCTGCGTTAAAGGGACATTGACCAAGGGGCTGTAACTGGCGCGCGGAAACGTCCAGCTCACCCATATAGAGATGCAGCTAACCAATGAACCAATTATTCGCAGAGTATTCTCGACCACCACTCTACTAATGGCTAGATCAAATTTGAAGTGTCCAAAGTACTGATGCGGGCTGTTTTCTAACCCCCATAAATTTCCCTCCTCATAACTACATCCGAGGTACCCAGGCGCCTAGATTCCGAACTCACTCAGCTATTCGGCCACCCTGATTTAGACCATATACACATGGCACCACTGATGAGCGAGACAACACGTACGTCTTGCATGAAAGAGGCATATATCAGTCAATAGTATATGTCTTTACTGCAAAGTGCTGGTTGCCTTGCCGTATATCTCAAGCCAGATTGTCGATAATTAGTCGGTGGGTACGTTTGTAGCACAATTGGGTATCATTGCCTGGGAAACTAGGTAGCCCTGCATAGCCATAGACTGTGAACGACCGAAATACGCATATGCAGTACGACACCATGTTGCACACACATAGTTAAAAACCCCTTGGGTGTGCTTATTACATATTCCGGTTCCTCATAATGGACTTGACTATTAGTTGATAATACTGCAGGCGCCCCCGATCATTGATTGCTGCTATTGACACGATGGCGTATTTACATCGATGAGAAGACTCCAATTACTGGACTCGTGCATCCGGGTTGCAGTATTGTGCATCAAAGCTGGAACCAATATCGAATGATCCAACTGAGGGGTTTCAGCCCGATAATACCAACATGTCCTAGTTCGACAGATCAATAGTCAAGGCATCTTCGCATCCCCACATCCACTAATGCCAGCAGTTATCAAAACATGGTATCTTGAGTAGCAAATATGCAGGACACACAAAGACGCAGAAACATCGTTTCACCTAAACCTCGATGAACAGGCCATGCAATACCCCCACGGATGGTCTCACGACAGTACAGAATCCTGCGTATCCTCATTGATATCACAGCCCTCAAGCTCGGAATCACTTGGTGCGTTCATGGCTGATTTAAGTAGAATCTCCTTAAGCCTCTCCTTCCTGGCACGCCACTCGGCATGCGTCTCGGTCCTTTGTTTCGTGATGGACGGTGTGACTTGTTGTCCGTTCGAGTACAGATACGACGTGTCACTCATGCCGGACTCCTTGACAACGAGGCCCTGGCCAAGCCTCCCGTCACCAAGGTGCCATTTCATTGGTTCCATGTGAAGTGCCTGGAGGTGTTTGTCGAGTTCTTCAATGCATCGGAAGACACTTAGCACCCCAGTGCTGTCGTCCTTCCCGCATTTTCCCCAGCTGCAACAAAGAGTATCCCGAGCCTCCTGGCCATGAACGATGCCAACATGTTTCCGAATGGTTGCTACGTTGTTCAGTACTGCCTTGCAGCCCGCCCATTCGCACTTGAACTGGAGGAATCGAGGCTGTGACTGGTCGTAAAGGTCTCGAGGCGTGGGCGAAGGAGGCTTGGGTGGTAGATCCGGGTGAGTCTCGCGGATGCGCCGTATTCTATAGTCAGGTCTTGTCTCCACTCGTCTTGGTCTTGGTCGATCTACGGCACTCGATGAAGGAATCGTGTTGTTTTTAGAACCTTTTGGCCGGCCCCGATGGCGGCGTTGAGAGTCCGCGTTAGAGATCGCCGTCGATTCTGGAGGCTGATACTCGTCTGTCGATTCGGCTGGGACAAGCTCAAAGTCTGCTGTTTCGGGGTCGGGGGACTCGGGCAATGCATACAGCCCCTCGTAATCTTGATACCCTGTTGCAGTTGAGTTCAATCCCAAGTCTGCGTTCGGTTCTTGCTGGAACCTGACCGTTGTCATGCTCAAATGCTTTGAGCCATTGACTTTGGCCCCGTCATGGCTGGGGAGATGCTCAGTCTTCCCTGCGGCTGTCTTTCTACTCCCATTACTCCCATTGACGGCATCCAGAGCTGCTTGCATGCTGATAGCCCCCACAGGCAGAGGAAGAGTCGTAGACATGAGGCTACGCTCAGTCTGGAACTGCCGCCGAAATTCATCAAGCCTTCCCTCCTCTTCTGCCACACGTCTGGAGCGAGAATAGCCCTCCCAACCGCGACCAAGGCGTTTGAGCTCTTGTGCGATGGCAAAATCGCTGAATCCATCGTACGTGGCGCCTTTGCGGTGTTTCCTCCTGAACGTGGCAAGCTCTTCAGCGGTGAGTCTGAAGAAGAAAACATTGTCGTTCCCTGACTTGACATGATTTGGAGATTCCGTTTTGGCAGAAGACTGATGAGAGTTCTTGCTTGATGAGGATCTGACTTCTTTGCTTCCTTGATGACCGCGTATTGCTGAAACCCTCTTATCGAGACGCCGCCGCTCGCCGAGTACAGTACGAGGTTCTTTGGGAGAGACTCGACTAGACAATGGTCCTTTGAGGGACCGCCCCAGGCCGTATCTCAATGCTGCATCTTGCGCTTTAACCCTTGCATTCTGATGAGATTGCTTCGGCGCGAGTGGCCGGGACGATTTCATCTTCTTCGACGGGCTCGGAGTCTCAGTAACACTGTCATGTTGGGTCAGGTTCGTAGCATTGTGCCCAGCTTGGGACGGTGACAAATGGGACGGTAGAGGCTTTGCTCCCGATGGAACAGCTGGTGATGATTGTCCAGGCCTCAGTGATGGCAAGGAATTCGGGTAGGACGGTGACCAGCTCATGGTGTGTGGCTATCGCACACAATGTCGGTGCACTTGCGCCTTGAAATGCCTGTGTTCATTGGCTCATGACTAGATCCTGGCTCGGTTCCTTGGAGAATTCTGTGTCGCGCGAAAATTACCCTGAACAGTCACCGACTGAGACTCAGACCTGGGTAAGGTTTGGTCACGTTCCAAGGTTAGCGTCGCCGTCGACATTGACATCGATTACAAGCACGGTGGCGCGTTTGAAAGCGTGTCTCCCCAGTAGACGCACGGACCATATACTCTTATGTGAGGGTCCGCTGCGGGGAGCTCCACCACATGCAGGCGGGTTCCTCCGGAACAGAGCTGCCGATAGGAGCCGTAACCACCTGCGGGCACCCAGCCACCACCAAAAGGTACAACCACAACAACAACTATAACAACAACAACGACGACAACGTCTCGGAATCAACCGGCGTACAGCTCGGTTGCCGTGAGATTTCCCCCGAGTATGTAAATTCGCTTACGCAGCAAATGAGATTCTTCGTATCTTCAGCCATTGATTGACATGATGCATCAGCTGACAAATCCCTCACCTTTGGTTCAGCTCGGTATAATATGACACAACAGAATGTTCCCACCTTGAATCCAAATCAGGTCAAGTTTCGTTGCCTTCTATGAGTATTACTTGTATCGGTACGTGTAGATGAGCCTCATCATGTTACGAAGTGTCATCGATTATCACGACCCACCTTGGAAGAAGAGGTGATGTAGAGGTGATCAGCAGTAGCTATGAGCCTCACTCTGACGCGTCCACGAGCCATTGACATCTGACCGTGTCCCATGACCCGGGATTTGGATATATCTCCGACATTAAAACCCGTATTGCATTGGGTACGTTCACGGCCACGGTTTTGATCAACCATTAAGTCCGGTTAGACTACAGGCTTACCCAGGAACCGTTGATGTCGATGCAGCTCGTGGAAAGAGGCTTGGGGCAGAACAGATGCCTGGACGCCTTGAGCCTCGTCATCAACACGCATCATAATCGATCTCATCTGACAGTGTAATCTTGACTAAACAGTAATAGTGAACCGAGGTTTTACAGTCAGAAGACACCGCCATGGTTCAGACTTTCAGATGTTCGCTGAAGGAAAACAACCAGTTGACCTTGACCACAGGGTTCTCACGTGCAAGCCATCAGCACACTCAACTTCTCACCCGAAGAACTTGAGAGCTACTCTGACAAATCAGGTTTCAGCAGAATATACTTACTTCAATGTTGCCTACTCAAGTACCGTTTACCATATTCACGCTTGTAGTCATCCATATTCCCTCAAGGAGCCACAGTGCAAGCACACGAGACTCGCAATCAGAAGCGAATGGCATTATTAGTGATAATGTTGCCTCAGTAGATAATTACAAAACTTCAGCGCGTCCTCGCACATGCAAAATGACCCAGCATTCATAAGTAAGTGGTTGCACGAGCTCCGAACGTAACGCTTTTAGGATGAGAAACCGAGTGGTGTAAATCTGAAATAGAAGAATGCAGGCAGTAGCAGACCGCAGCATGGAAGAAAAATATCAGGAGTCCCCCAAGTCCCAAAAACAAAAAACCCAGAACCGTCCTCCCCTCGAACTCGACGAACCGCCTTCCCGGAAGGACCCATCAGCACTTTTGACTGAAATACTCCTGCCCATCAGCGTCCACGACAGCAAAGCTGGGAAGTGCGAACCAGTCCTGGTAGGTGAACCAGAAAGTGTTCATCTTGTTGAAGGAGGGGCAGGCCACCTGCTGGAAGTAGCTGGCGGCATTCGAGACGCTGGGGACCGCGTCGCCGTTGGTGCCGCCGTTGACCGGCCACCCCGTCTCCGTGACCCAGACGCTCGGCATGCGGCCGGAGCTGGAGCCCTCGAGCGCCTTGGTGACGGTGTCCTTGGCCTGGGTGATGGCGTCGTCGAAGAGCACGCGCGCGTTGTCGATGTGGTTGTTGTCCTCGCTCTGGAAGTAGGGGTACACGTCGACGCCGATAAAGTCGCACGCCCGGATCACCGCCCTGTTGGCCTCCTCGAACCAGGCGTTGGTCGTGTCGACGTGCCCGATCTCGATGAACTTCTTGTCGCCATCATAGCCGTTGACTTCCTGCACCATGGCGCGGACGTCGTTGATCTTTTTGGTCAGGCTCTTGGGCCCGATGTTGCCGCGGTACAGCGACTCGCTGCCGATGGAGATGCCGACCATCCAGTTGAAGCCGTACTGATCTATCGCGTCCAGTAGGGCGCCCTTTTCATTCTCAAAGTCTGAGTCTGAGTCGTCGATGCCTACGAGGATGTGGGTGCCGGTTGCAATGGCCTCTGGCACTGCGTTCTTGAGACTGTCGCACTTGTGCGAGTAGAAGAGCCTGGCCGCGTTGATGCCGTTGGGGAAGGTCTGGATGGCTTGGAACACATCTCTCCAGTCATCCTTGGTCTTGCACCCCGTGCCGTCCGCCGTGTTGGACTTGACGTTGAAGCCTCTCCAGTAGGCCGCCGTCGGTGTGGCAAGTGTGACAACGAGAGGAAGCAAGGAGTGTGAGATCTTCATCTTGGCGACGATCAGGAAGGGAAATTGCAAACGGTGATGGCTGAGAAGGAAGGGCTGAACTGAAACGAAACGAGAGACTGAATGGGATGCGAGAGACCTGGGAGATGATTCTCGAAAGGAGGGGGCAAACACCGTTTAAACAACTTCGCGAGAAAAGTCGCCTAGGGAGGTATCGAGGCCGCTCGAGCCGAGACCTGACTGCTTCAAGTAGCGAAAAGCCCACGAATCATCTCTGAGGCTGAAACACATGTTATCACGGTTCTCAAAAGTGAACCGTCACAACAGAGCCGCAGCCTGCATGAATCTAGTCTCTTTTTCCGGGACAGTGTTGGACGTTGGCGTCGTGCTATTCACTACATCTCACACCCACCCGGTCAGCAAGTCTTAGTAGCCCTGTGGTTTATGAGCAGGGGTTCGTGCAGAACAGACGGCAAAGCTCGAGGCGCTATCATGAAGCCATTGTCAGAGGATGAAATCCCGCGCAAAGGGAAAAGGGTCCGACCTTGCCGGGCCGCCGTGGTATCCCACCATCCCAAAGACGGATCAATCGCAACGCCTCGAGACATAAGATCTATGCGGCGGCCGGGCAAAGTAGCTCGCGACGGCTCCCGTTGGCTGCTTTTGGCTGGGGATGCCCAGCAGATATAAATGAAGTCTTATCTCAAGAAGCAACGCCCGAAATCCAGACTCGCACCCCTTTCGAGGGTGACCGATAAATTACAGTGGCACATTTGTGGCGCCCTGTGTCACCAGGTTGATTATTTATTATGCAGGTAACCACATCCTATCACTACCGACATGCATCGAGGCGAGGGGAGCTTCCTAGGAGGCAGGGGAGGTTCAGATGTCAGAAGGGATAGCTAACGTGATCGGCATAAAATTTCCCCTTCCTTCTTTTTTGGTTTTTCCTGGCCGTTCACGGTCACCTGGGCCCTTGCGAGACCCAGATTCCCATGACATACCTCTAACCTTTGCAAAAAAATAAAGACATTGACGAATATATGAGCCGAATATTACAACTCAACTGGTTCAACCCTGGGAAGTTTTGGCGAGACAGAAATCATCACCAAGGATGTGTAGTTGAGCCACCTTTTGTCTGTCAGGACTTGAGTCTGTCTCGGCAGCGAGCGCCTTCACGGGATCGAGCGTCCGTGGCGTCATTTTCCCTTATGGCTCGGTTCGTTGGTATGACGGCGGTCTACTGGTCTGTGTAACCTGTCTAATAAGATCTCGGTCCATGCAAGTTGCACGGATCCGGATAGATCTGCCATCCGATTTACTGGTAATCAATAGTTACATGTCCGCATGTAATTTACGTAACCATGCATATAGGAGCCTCCCAAGCATGTAACCACGTCGATTACCTCAGATCAGAGGCACTGACCATGTCTCTGATCGGAATCGACATATGTGGAGATATTGATCCAGAGCATAAGGATATGGCAGGTGGTCCATCCAAACGTGTAGCACTGCACATGTGCTCTGTTTACTTCTCAACGGCGTCTATAACTGCCAGTTATGATTGCCAAGAACTTATGCTCAGGAGGTTGGTTATACTTGGTACGGTACTGATGTCATATACTGACTGACATATCAAATAATATCAGCCACTTCCCCAGGCGCCTACCCTAAATAGCCTCCATGTAAGTCTACAGGTAAGCAAGCCTCTCACAATTAGGTAGTACTGCCGTGAACCGCCAGGGCACATGACTTACGAACAGAGATTAGCTTATGGAGAAGCAACCTATCCGCCCTTGGCCGTTCCAGATATACGTCTAACTTTGTTTCTTTTTCGGACCAGTTTTTATGTCACCAAAACAAGAAGCAAATTCTAAAACAAAAGTCATCGTACTCACTCTGCACGATCCCATATGAGTTAGAGTCGTCTCAGTACATACAGTCCTTTCAGGGGTGACCCTTCGACATCGGACACGTGTTAATTTAAATAAGCTTCAAAGGGGGGTTGTAGATCACCCGCGTCCGACAGTATCAATTGCAGGGAAATATCCAGAGCAGTCTCTCCCATGATACCTGTACGTAGAAACGGTTGGGGCCGGATTATTGCATTTATTCACGTGGAAGAGAAGGGATAACGATGTCCCAAGCGACATGGGGACGGCCCCGGGGTTGTGGACTCGCCACTCGTCGACTTCAGGACATGCGCCACAACAGCCGCATCCTCCATGACGAAACCTTCTGGATATGACTGCTCGTTGACTCAATGCTGAGTCCTGCTTACTGCTATAGACGGTGCGAAGAAATATGACTATGGTGAGATACACCCCAACGGCAAGTGCATATACTGAATCCTTTACGTGGTGGGCTATGACTGAAGACAGAGACGTCTTGAGTGGTCATTATGCTTCGAGAAGGTCAGTTGGAGACGTCAATTAGTTGGGAAGACTCCGAAAGAGCCCGCAAATGGCTGAAGGAACCGATGGGCTTGACGACCACCACGTTTCCATGATAATGGTACAACGTTACACTCTGATCTTCATCGGACATGGCTTTATCTTCTGGATCCTTCAGGCCACGCTAGACGAGGCTGACAAGTAGGCCGAGTGACACAGAGATGGTTCGGCTCAGCCTGTACCCGGGCAATCGTAGTCGAGGGTGTGTCGCGGTGACTCAGGGAGATGGATGAATGCGTTCTGTCACAGTATTGTCCCGGGTATGAGGGCCATTGCTTGTTCTCAGCCTCAATTTCTAGGTACCTAGGTATTGTGCGAGCCTCGGACGTCCAAGATATTCACTTATTATGCAATGATGATATGGTATAATAAATAAGTAGAGGATCCCAGTTATTCAGGTTGTGCTATCCCATGCTGATGATTATAATCATTTATGGTGATTTGCCCTATTCATTTTTCACACTTGTGTATTCCCTCAATTATGGTTAGCTCACAAGAAAGTTAACGCAAATGGCTACGGAAAAATTATTTGAAGATTACAGGTGGGTACGGTAAGGGTTATATGAGAATTGGGAACTAAATCCAATAACTATATAATTTCGGTTCATTGAATTGCAGGTGCCTTGTATACTGAGATATAAGAAATACGCATTGGTGGGTCTTATACTTACCCAAGTACATAGACAAGCCTGATTATACCTCATTGAGCTTAAGTGCTATGGCGGGATAAACTTTTCAATATTACAACCGTGATACGTCCTCAGAATGCGCAGGGCGATAGGTACTTCAAAGGCGATAACGGTTTTCATCTGGATGGAATAGTTTTCGAGGACGCGATTGTCCACAGCTTAAGTACTGCCTACCTAGGTAGTCTCAGAACTTAGTTAGCAGCAGAAACAGACCTCTACCCCAGACGACAGCAAGCTTCTTAGAGAGGGCAGCTTTCCCGCGGCATCAGTTTCAAGCCCTACAACAATATGATCTAGCTCAATGCAAGTGACCTTAATTAACACCACCCCAATCTTGGTCAGAATTGTAACACTCACTTCAAAGCGTTGCTTCGAGGTAATATATACCTTCCGTTTGGATGGTTGCACTGGTGTTTATTTGATCTTATTAGGCGGGCGAATATATATCAATATAAATAACCACCCCAACAATCTGACACCAGTCCTAGTGCTTCTTTACTGCAGCAGTTAAAGATCCTCAGTACGTACCCAAGTACCTCTGTGTACTGTGGCTTGTCTATGTGTGCATTGTTTTGTTCCATGGTGGCGGTGTCCTGCTTCAATGTTGATGGGAGTGAGGCCAGGTCAGGTCAGTCACGTGCAGCAGTATTTCTTTATACCTTTCTTCCTTCGGACTCATTCCAATTGTCCCCACCACCGCCGCCGAACTCTCAATCACGACAATCCACAAAAGACAAAAACGTTGACTACTGCGACAAAAACATCGTCACAGCAACAACACCGACAACCAGGCCGTCGTGGGGTCTTCGCTGCAGCTCCACCTAAGCCGTAAACTATGCGTCAGCCCCTGGGGTATGCCCATAGGGAGAGACCCGTCCACTGCTGAGATGGTCCGGTCTTCCGTCATTAACGCAGCAAAGTTGGCAGCGCGCTCTCAATCGTAATATCTATAACAATGGGAGGCTGCCGAGGTATGACAACAACATGGTAGATGGCCCTGAAGAAGCCGTCCTGGACGTATAAATTATCAACAGATAACAACAACAACTACTACTACTACTTCACGGTCTCCTAAATTCACCTCACAGACGAAATGAAGCATGGTGTACCTGGACAGGAAGGTCTCGAGCGACGAGATCACCGGGACTTAGCAGCGTCTTGCCGGGTAAATCAACCTGCTTTAATAGAGCATCGTCAACATTACAGCGTCCGGGGTCAAGTCTCTTGTCGGGGTAAAAAATCGGGAGAAAATATTATCAGTAGGGACGGGGATGCACCAGGAACAGAATACAAAAGGCAAAGATGTATCCGACTGGTATGCCTCGACATTCTCGTACACCCAGGACCTGGCAGTAAGTGTACCGATGAGGAGGCCTAGGAGGAGAGGTGAAGAATACGTGTGTGAGTGTTAGTATGTCCATCCGCCTCCCCTCGGTGCCACAATTACATACATACCTGAGTACCTATTCGTTGATGAGCCTAGAGTAAGATGCGCAGCTTTCTCATGCTCCTGTCATCGAGACCTCGGGATTACAGGTAGCTTCGCATCGTGATGATGATCTTCAAGTCTCAATATGTTGGTGTCTTTATACCTGGTTACTTGGAAGGCTTGATTGACTGTGGTCTCAGGGGTGGATTGTGTGTCGTATAGTTTGCCGCAAGTTTCTGTAGTACCTAGGTAACCACATGAAGACTTGCCCTATGAGACTATTGATGGTATTGACTCTTGGAAAGCATTTTAGGTATAGAACCGAAATCGTTGGCAATAAAATGAGCAACGGGTACATGATCTGAGAATCATATCCGACAGGCCCGAGTGACTGGCCCACACATCAATCAGCCCCATGGTCCAGATGTCTCCAGATGTCTTAAGGCATAACGTCGGCCATAAGTCAATGCTCGTCATGGTAAATTGGCAATCACAACTTCCAAAAGTCTATGATATTGAACCACAGTGAAGAATAACGAGTAGTAAGAATCTGACATTCTCACCAGGCTGGAGCTGGAGTCTTGTTTAATTTCTGGGGATAGGAGTGATAATATTCAACCTCCTATACTTGAGACGGGATTTCCCCAAGACGACACGCCAACTCTCCACTGTCTATCCTCTTCACGGGATCCGCCTCCAACATCTCAGCAAGCAAACCCTTCTCCCCACCAGCCAACCTCCTCCTCCACCCCTCTACTTGACCCAACCACGTCAGCATCTCCCTCCTCACTTCCTCCTTCACAAAGACCTCCGGCAAGATCCACCCCCCATCCGGCAGCGGCAAGTACCCAAACGCAAAGAGCATGGTCACGCCCAACGCCCACACATCGCCTTCCATCCCCTTCCTCCTCTGCAAGTACTCCGGCGGCGCATAGGGCGGCGTTCCCGAGGGGTTGAAGAAGTCTTCCGGCAGGACCTTGCGGTTCAGTGCCGCACCGAAGTCGATAAGCACGCTGTTTTGAGACTGGGGGTCCCATATGATATTATCAGGCTTGACGTCGTCATGTATCAATGAACAGGTGTTATGTATGTGTGCTAGGACGCTGGACATCTGCGTCCATATAGTAACGCTGTCGGACAGTGGGAGGGTGGACTTCATATCAGAATCGACATATCTATCGAGGCTCTGGCCTGGCGCGAAACGCAGTGTAAGGGTGCTGCACGAGGTATCGGCATCGAGTAGCCGAGTAATGTTTTCCTAGCGGGTGCTGTTAGCTACATGCGTAGACTGTAAGGTTCATATATTAATTATTAGGAATCGGGGTGTGGCGCACATGTAATCCTACTAGCCTCAAAGCTTCGAGTTCGTTTGTGAATCGGCTTGCCGTACGTGGGTCGTCTCGGTGTCGACATCTCTTGATGGCCACTTTTATCCCATGTCGTTGATAGCTTGCTATGGTGGAGTGATGCGTCCTCGCGATCAGGGTCTCTGGTGGATGCTCGTCGTTACCGAGCTGGTCCTCTTGCAAGGTGCTATCGACTGCTTCCATCCCGATCGAATTGGGGTTCGAAGAAGCTTGTGTAGACCGACATAAAATGCTGTGCAGGTTATTCCAATAATTATGCAGACCAAATGTATTTATGTTAGCACTACGAATGAATTTGAACGGTATCAAGCCGCGATCCTACAGTCTCCTAAGCTCCCACCAATAGGTTATCGGCAAGGACGTCTGCCACGGTCGAGATGGTGACTCAGACCGAAGCCAAGCTCGGATTGCCCGTCCATTTCTAAAGACCAATTATTCATTGTCTTTCACTTCAAACTTGAATTGATTCCCGAATTTTGAGTAATCATTATTGTATGAATCTGGATTCAGCCATAATCCAGATGTCTCTTCTGCGGGCTTAGAAGTCAACGAGCAATCCTTCTCAGCAGAACTTGCCCGACGGGGCACGCGTTACTCTCCGGGCCAGCAACTGCTCTCTTAGACAGGTATAGAGTCCCACCAAACCTGACACAGAGGTTGATAGCGTGCAGATCATATAGAGCCCGGACTGGGTGGGTCGATTCTGCGACGAACGCTTTCAACTCTCCCCCGGAACGTTTAGCGAGTCTGGGCCCTATCCTTTTGGTAAACATGGTCTATACCGGGGTATATATATGTACTACGGGGCCTGTAGGGATGGCGACTTGGATCTCCTCGCAGCATTTACGGGATCTCTATGGTAAGGTAAGACCAGCTAAACAGGCTGTGAAGGTCTCCCACGCTTGAGAGGAGCAATGATCTCATCAGGGTCTCCATGTGCTGATCCCTCTTTGCATCCGCCACGTGGATATTGTCCGACAAACTGGGTACAGAAGCCTCTTTGGAAACTTTCGAGATCTTCAGGGCCCGGAAGTGTGATCGTCCTGGTGACCCACGGACTGCATGTTGGGATGGGAGTAGCTGGTGCGTAACTTTGCAGCACTGACCTTGACACCACTGCCGCCGCCACTTTTCACGACCATTCGAAAATAATAGAGAAAAGACGCAAAAAGAGAGACGAATCGTCGCGGGCAATCCAGGCGTGGCTCGTCAGTCAACATGCGGACCCCAACAATCCGTCTCCCTTCTTCACCACACACACCACCACCACCACCACCTGAATGCTCGATTCTCAACCAAAAGAAAACAAAAAAGAAATGAGGCGATAATCGCCGGGAATTGAGCCCGACGTGGGGGTCGAACCCACAACCTTGAGATAATTCAGAATCGTGAGATACTAAGAGTCTCACGCTCTACCGATTGAGCTAGCCGGGCGATTCGAAGATCGCCGGATCCACTTGGGATGTTGGAATCGAGCTCGGAAACGGCAACCATATGCACGGGATCTCGTACTGCACTTGCGGACAGCAGAATGACAGAAACCTCGAGACTTGAACGAGGTTGACGTCAATTGCTCCAACTGATATTCCGACTGCCTCTTCAACGTCGAGTACGGCTGCTCGGGGCCGTAGTCATGCTCCACGATTGGGACTTCAGTGGTCGTCTCAGCGCGCATTGTCAGACTTGACCCTAACATATGAATTTGTCCCAAACAGCGGCAGTTGGTCCCGCTTGCTGAAGATGTGCTATCTGCCCTTTGAGAACGGGCCTGAGCTGAGACCCCGCTGTAAGCCGGTCCATGGCTACATGGATGAACTAACGCCATTGAACAAAGACTGTCAGTGTCGGAGCAGCTCTGATGCGGAAATCTTGGGCCTCGTACAAAAGGTCGACGCCGGCAGGACTCTACAAGGAGTCGGTCAGCAGAGCGGCTGAGGGAGGTTGAATTGGTCGATATCTCCGGTAATTAGGGAATAAGAGAAGATGTGACAAATGTGACCATCTCGTGTTCATTGATATGCGACATCAATGGATTCAATGAGCTCGTCACTTGACCGGCCTGCCGCGACGAAACACCGAGCGCGCGATGAATGCAACTTGGAACCCCAGTGCCTGGGCGATGTAAGAATGTACCTGTAAGTACTTTAGCTTCACTCGTGTAGGACGAAGGAGGAAATTGAGTTCAATAATATATCTTTGCATGTGGACGGCTAACAACGGTTGCGGCGGCATCGAGGAAGGCCTGCTCAGCAAAGTTCAAGCCACATGTCCAGATAGCCAGGGGCTGTTCCAGTGTCGAACATATCGAGTGGGCGCTGCGCAATCGGATGTATACCTAAGTAGGTACTCCGCACAGCTTCGCTCTCCTCACAACACCGAAGCTGAAAAGTGCTGTCGATCGGGGCTCTAAGCCAGTCGGACAAAATATCAGGAAGAGTGTTTCGCCCTCTGAATGCTGTAGCTTCACACAAGTGCTACTCGAGATTTGGTTGCGTCGTGGCCGCATGAACTTAGAAGCGGACGCCGCTCCCAAAGTGGTGGTTGTGCTTGTGTACATGGATACAGTACGGATGTCGTCACACTTGCAACATATGAGGCCACATAGGTGTACCGTCGAGGTCCGAGCAAGGGAGGCCTGGGAGGGTAGCCCACATGGTACAAGAAGCCAGCAAGCCTGACAAGATAAACGGGTCAATGAGGCCGAGGTGACGGGCGGTCTATCCATCTCGCGATGCTCTCCTCGGGCCTGATGAAGGTTGAGGGCACAGCAGAGAGAGCCGCCACGCCGTCTGGCTGTGTGTTGCTGAGTCCGGTTGTGAACGTGACTCGTGTTGGGGAAGCAAATGTCGCTGTCCAAGCACGACGTCGTGAGAACGACCCGACTCAGACGTCCAACCGGGCTGGCAGTAGCGCGGCCCCCGGCGGCGGCAAACCACCTGACCGCTTGCCAGTTAGCCACGGCAGTAGCCAGGGTCCGCTGTCTACTCTCCACTTGGGAGGAGCGTCTGGACATTTGTTGTCGACCGACCAAGCAAATCGGGATTTACAGACGGACAGACGGATAGACGGATAGACAGACAGACGGACGGACAAGACTGGACTGAACAAGACAGCGCTGAATGCTGCATGCTGTGGACCTCCGAAGATAAGGCAAAGGGCGGGTCCAAACGGAATGGATTTTGTTTTATTTCCGGCGTGCAGCCGGAGCGGCAAGCCCGCTAAGGAGGTCCAATTATGGTGATGGCAAGGACGTACATACTCTTCTACCTACTAAGTACCGGTACTGTAGGTTTGCTTGTGTACATATGTACTGTGAGTCTGCGACTGTGTGCTTTGGAGATGGTGGATCTTGCCTGCATATGCTGCATCCTGTCTGTTCGACCGGCCGGTGGATATTTGTCTTGGTGGTCTGGTGGTGAGTTTGGGATTATCGTTGCATCCTTGTTGGAGAGAGTTGCTGCTGCATTGCACCTCACCTGTGCGTCTGTCCCATCGCGGCAGGTGATTGGGATTTTGTGGACTTGCACTGGCAGGACTGGACTGATACTGCCTGATCGTCGACTTGGTTTCTGCATCTCTCTTGCTGTGGGGAGGGGGAGCCCTGGCAGATGAGTTCATGACGGTGGACGACGTGTTCGCAGCAAGACAGAAGACAGGAGAAGGCGGCGTGGGAAACCCATCCACCATCCCCCATCCACTTTGAATGTCGGTCTCGTGAGTCGTGACAGCTCGCGAGCTTCCGATACCCTGGTCCTTGGATCGGTGAGGAGGAACAATAAATCAAGGTAGCCACAAAGGAGGGGTGCATGGAGTGGCTTTGGCCTTACCCAAAGCAGCATCAACCTCTCTACTTCAACTCCACCATTGGCCGTGCAATATTGTGGTTGTTGCTGGAAATGGCGATAATATCACTTATCCATAGGAGGATACTACTGTTCCACAGCAGGAACCATAGCCAAAGCTGCATACCGACTTCCAAGACATGGCAGCTCACAGTATAACGCAGGGTCAACGCCTGAAGCGGTCTGGACAGTTGGTTGGTCTCCGTTAAACCTCCTCCTGCCCGGCTTTGCTACATACATACTACAACAGTCCCCCGTCATCACAAATCACAGTAGGCCACTCACAGGAAGCGGTCAGACACATAGCTGAGTAGCAGGTAGGTGGTCTACCTAGGTAGGTACCTAGCGTGCCTAGGAGGTACCCAGGTATGTGGTACGGATTACATCAGTGTCACAGTGATGGAAGGGCTGCGTTTCCAGCCAGCGCGTTGTTGGACCGGGCAAGTGTGCGGCAAGTTTGCGTGTCCATTCAACCAACGAATGCGGGGAGCCAATGGTGATGCGGTTAGTACATATCTGAAACGGGTGCGCTTCTGAGGAACGGCATCGTCTCCAGTGAGCCAAGCTGGAAAAGAATTGGTTGACGAAAACAAAGGTGGCGTTTATTATCGCGGTACTGCAGGCCGTATGGTTACAGCTCCGAGACGCGTAATGCTCCTCTAACCTCGTGCTACATAGTACGCACCTAGGTATGTACATACACAGTACCTGCCCGCCGTTCGTTAATCCGTAGCTCCGCGAAGCTACCAGGCTACCTACTGTGTAGTGTATGTAGTGTATGTACTTAGTAGGTATGCAAGATCGGGAAAGCTAACCTTGGTTGGGTTTGGGTGACATTGGGAAGATTCGGTGTACCTACTGTGTAAGTAGGATCGCAGTGTTACTTTCTCATCCTGGGGAAATATGAAATAGTTGTCAATCAAAATTGTCAACCTTGGCTGGTAGCGACGATCGGGGGGGCTACCCAGGTATTATATCATTACTGCTGATTAGAGGAATGGGACATCTGGGGGCTGTTCCAGTATTACAGTATTCCGAGTACGTGGCCACTGAAGTATCCAGTGATATAAACCAGAGTTTCGAGAAAACCGGATTGTTGATAGAGGTTCATTTCGATTTGACAGGAAGTGGGTGCCTCTTTGCCTGCTCAGATTCGCTAAAAAAAAGGCTGTTCGAAGATTGTCAGCAGGGGATAATTGACAATGATCGATCTACCTCTCATTGAGGATCATCCGGTTTGTCCGTACCGCGGGCTGATGAAAGGTACCGTACGCAGTAAACATCCAGAGCTTTTGGAAGGAGGAACCTTGAAAGTCTCAGTGGGGCGTGGGGTGCGCACGTAGTGCCTTCTAGGGTACTTAGGCCTGCTAGGTACTTACAGTAGGTACTGAAGGTATACGGTGGGGATCTGAACGGGCCACTAAATTGCATGCAGCCACTAATCGACAGGGATTAGGAACACAACTCAAATATGGATCCGTATTTCCCTTGCGTCTGTTGACTCCATGTTCCTGCAACTGTTCCAAGGTTCTTGTTTCTTGGAAAATGCAACCGGTACGGAGGAAACCGTACATACACCCGTATGCACATACATACATACATACATTTGACAGTAGCACGACAAGTGGACCCCCCATCATGCTCAAAAAAAACGGATGAGGAGCAAAGGAGCAACAACTTGAAGGAGCAGCAATCCGCAATGAAGCTGCGTAAGAGAGCTGCAAGCTGCTGCAGGCTGCAGGCTGCAACTAACATCCAATTCCAGCCCAGCCTGGCCTGCGTTTTCCTGTCTTGTCCACTATCCCGCATCGCCAGCTCATCCCTCCCAGGTCATTCGTCCTTTGACTTACAGTACCCTTGAACCAAACGCCAGTTGAAAGTCAGTCCCCCCGCCAGCCCGCCTGGGCATCGCCTGTCTGGTCGACGACAAACCTCGCCTCATCCGCTCGTATCGTCTTACTGCCAATGCTGTCTTCTGATTGAATGGGCGGCTGTTTCGTATTCCCCTTAGTCTACCTAGGTATCGTGCAGTATCTATTTTCAAATGTGTGCGTTTGCTTGCCACTCAGGGCATACCTCTCTCATCAGCCAGCCCTCCTTGCAAATCTTTCAATCTCTTGTTCTTGTCCGTGTTTGTTGCATGTAGTGTGTGGTATTTCTTCTAAACCTGTTTACACTTACAGCAGTGTGCGAGCGGCAGAGATTGCCTATTTCCTGCAGGATTACCAGCTCCTTTCTTCTTGACCACCTACTTACGGACTACCTATTCCTACTACTGCTCCGGAGTCAAGGCAGTTGTTTCTCATCATCATCATCATCATCACCATCATCATCATTATCCAATCAACCAAGTCTGAAATCCTTGTCCCAGTTTAAACTTGAACTTGGACAGATACCGATCGGATCGAATCGAATCGCATCTACATACATACCATAGTAGGGTAGTACGGATCCATGCCACACACAGTAGCACGGGCTCACCCTACCAGAGAGAGCATGAGCGCCATCGAAATCGACCCAGCAAAATACCTACTCAGGTAACCCCCCCGTGCCGTAATCCGACAGAACTGGTTTTCATCCAGCCATAGCAGTCCCTGGTCCACTTGGCTTCCTGAATTGTTCCTTTCGTTTTGTTGGACAAGCCTGGACGGTTGGACCATATGCTCCCCGGACCTTCCTCTGCAGGGCTCCGTTACTAATACCCGTGTCCATCCTCATCTCCTTCTCCCACTCACATCCCCGACTTCCCTCTTTTTTACCTTCCCGCCTTGGCCAACTCTTCGGCTGCGATTCGGCCACACGGCGTAATACCGTCACGAGGCGTTGATCGACAGGACAGCCTTACATCACCATCCAATTACCACTAATATTGCCGACGCGCTTGACTGACGGAATGGCGGTCTCACATTCTGCATGACCGCCTGGACGGCTCTATCCACCCTGTCAGCCTGTCAGGCCTGTCCGATTCCTCGGGCAACCAGCCGCCGACCATGGGTAACGCTCCATCCAAGGAGCCTCAAGGCCGGCCCTCTCAAAAGCTGGCTAAACCTCGAAATGCCACCCAGGCCACAGCTGGACTGTTGAAGCCCAATGGCCCTTCATTTACTACCAATATTACTACCACTACTACTACTACTACTACCACCACCACCGCCACCACCAACCGACATCCCCCTGGTCCTAGTAGTCCCGACCTAATAACCATCCCGTACTCCGAGACTACCACCCCACACGTGCTAGCCGACGACGACGACGACAGACACGGAGACTTGGATTCCGAGAAGAGAAACTCCTTCCTGGGTTCTTCAAAGCCACAAAGACGCCTTAGTCTGTTTCGATCCAAATCCTCCCAAGAAGCCTCCGAGCGCCGCAGGTCCAGGCGAAATACCATCGTTGGCGCGCCTATCAACTACCTGGCACCGGAGAACCCATCTGTTGTGAGGGCCAATTCTGTGAACACCCATAACCTTGAAGGTGGATCGAATAGGTATAGTGGCCTGCTTGTTCCAGAGAGGTAAGTCTGTCTGCATGTGTATTCAACCCCTTCAATGCTGATCGTGTATTTTCTTGTTGAAGTCGGTCAGCCGCCGGATGCCGTGCCTCGTGGGCCCCCGATCGATTTTATGAGACTCAACGGGTCCTCAACCGCGTTCAGGAACAATCAACAGGGCTCTTCAAGAGTCATACGTTCAATTCGCAATTTGCGCCCACGCCCGAAGACATGCAAACACCAGCATGGCGACGACGCTCGCTGCCTGTACAGCCGCGAGAGACACAGCCGCTAGAGAATGCATCAATGAGTCGAACCGACTCCGAGTTGTCGATGCACCCTCCGATGCGACGCCGATCCATGGTCCAGACTCCCGGAGTTGCCACACGCAGTGTTCGACCCGGCCGGACGAACCCAAGATCTAGTGTCCGACAGGGTCGTACAGTTACGCCGACTCTTGCGACACAAGCATCTTTTGAGACGGACGACAGCATCCCGTCCATCCCACCTCTTCCAACCCCTTACCGCCTCGAGTTGGAGGCGCCTCGCGTAGCGACCCCGAAGGACGGCGAGTATAGTACAACGGGTGCCTTTAAACTGGGGACACTACGCATTACGAATGGCAGTCCCGACTGGACTCCCGCGGGCTCTACTGAAGCCGAGCCCACTGTCTCACGCCCGGATTATTTCACCGCGATACCACCACCTGCGAAGAGTGAAAAAAGGGTGGACAATGTACAGGCGTCGACGCTGTCTGCGGAACACCGAAACTCGGACGTGACATGCCGTGAATCTGACAAGCCTGAATCTGGGTTCAGCAGCAAGACAAATGTGCCCAGTCTGTCAATCACTGTCCCTCCTGCAGGGCCCCTCAGTCAGTACACAAGTGGTCTACAACTGAGTCCGATTGAATTCGACGACACCCCTCTATTCAATCCCTTGCTTGAGATCCAAACTGAGCACACAGCGGTGGAGGATCTAATCTTCGATATGGAGGACGACAGCCAGCCCGAAATACCAGCTGTTGAGAAGCTGGACGTCAGGCTAGATCCAAGTGCCAAAGGCCTCCCGCCGCAATCCCTCGTCGATCCAATGCAACCTGAGGGCGTACAGAGAACGGACAGCGGTTTCGTGTCGAATTCTGTTTCAGTATCCTCGACGTCTAACACGTCCCTGACCAAGGCGGACTCTGGCTATAGTTCCAGCGTTTCGCTGCGCTCATTCCGCAGTGGCAAGAAAGCACCGGCAACGGAGAAGGTTACGGGACGGGATTCGACGGAGAGTGTCAGGAAATCACCTGAAGTTGATGACACAGAACCACGCCATGCGCTGGAGCTTCAGTTCCCCAGTCCACTCTCCGCTGAGGATATTTATGCTCCCTGGGCTCCAGAGTCCGACAAGGCTCCAATATCTCCCACGGATCATGACTCCACCGAGCAGGCTGGCCGCTCTCTGCCAAGTAACGCCAATGGAGACGATGTCCGTGCGAAGCTGATGAGTCTGGGCAGGGCGCGCACGAAAGCAGTACAACAGCTGCCAAATATTGATCTTAGCCAAATTGGAGATCGAAATACCAGATCGTACGAACCTGCCTCGCCCGTTCCAGCAAGTGCGAAGTCTGACACATCGGATTCAGCGTCTCCATTGAGCATTGGTAGCAATTCGCAAAAGCATGGGAGACTTCACAGGCTGCTGAGTCTGAGAGGCTCGGGTTTTTCGAGGGCTCCTCTAACAGCTCATGTGACACATGCAGTCGATAAGCAAGTTCCTTCGGTTCCCCAAGATATTGAGGAAAAGTTGCGAGAACATACTGGCCGGTTCCCCATGACCACAAAGAGGCTCGCCTTGAGATCTCAGATGAGCAAGGAGACACTGAAGACGATCCTTAGTGTCGGAAGTCTGGAACTCTCCATGGAGGATGACCTCCCGCCCACGCCGGGGTTCTTCGAAACGGATTCGGAGGACGAAGAGGCATATCATGCTTCCGGTGACGCCTCTCTTAGGCAGACTATCAACTCGATGCAGTCCAATTTCAAACAAGCTGCCGTGTCGATGATGCCAAACAAAAAGTCGATCACACGGAAGGCGGGTCCGATCCGCAAGGAGCCTCAGGGGTATCAGGAGTCAGTAACCAAGCAGACTTCTGAAAACGACGGACTAGAACTCACAAGTTACACTGCAGTAAACCATAGTCTGGGTAACAGCGTATATGACGTTGCTGCCAAAGCACTGACGGAGGGCCAGGCTCAGCATACAAGACGTGCAAGCCGATCCATGACTCTGACCGAGAAGAGCCACCATCTTCAGCTGAGAACGTACAGTCTTAACACGACGTTGAGTCCAAGGGACAGTTACCTGTTAGCCCCAAGTTCTAGCCCGCGGGATGCATCCCCACCGACGAAAGAGAAGTCTCCACCTGTCAGCATGGGAACGAGGTCGTTTCGTACCCCTCCACCACTGAGCCCTCGAAGTCCAGCTGTGCTCCGCAAGAAAAGTCGGGAGGCCATACGCAGCCCAACGACCAATCCGTCTGATGTGCCTCCCGTTCCGACTCTTACCCGTCGAGGCTCTTTGGATAGTATTCGACGAATTGCATCGGCTACTGCCTCCAACTATCGAGCCGCGGACTGGGACCCTCAGGCCCACCAGGATTCTCTTGGCTCACAGTTATCATCCCTACACGCCAGTTACCACAGCACCCTCTCATCGGTGCCGAGCGGCCGTGTTCAAAGTGCAGCACGCGCCCATCAGTCTGGTCAACATTACAACGACACAGTACTAAAGCAACACTCGAACATCATTCGAGATCAGCAGCAGGCAGTAGATATGCCACAAGCAGCACACCAGGGTCCAAGGCCACGGTCTTTCTCCCAATCAGACCACTGGCACCGTCCCAAGGTTGTTGAGGAAGAACGGTCAAAGAAACATGCGCGCTACCCTCCTTATATGCCTCGCGGGCTGCATCGTCGAAACCAGAGCGCGGGCAACCCACCCTACCGTGTTCTACACAGCTACAACTCACCGGCATATCGCAATGCGCCGATCTGGGGTTGAGCAACTTACTCTGGGATCCAGATCCAATTTTCCTGCCATTTTTTTTTCTTTGTGGACCTTGATACCCTCTCGAAAGCATTTCCTTCTGAAGGGTGAAGAAGCCTTGCATTACCCTGCATCAAACCGGCGTTTTACATCCACCATATCATCCGAGATATACCGACGATCATTCCAAATGCATCCATCCTTTCTATGTTCGACATCGACTGTCCCGATCGCAGGACCATCCAAATCCGACGGCGTGCGCTGTCGGTCGATCTGCTCTGGACTACCAGAGTCCCATTTTTTCCTTTTTGTTGTACCCAGGCGGCATGCATGTCACACATTTGGGGATTTGTTTCCCTGTCAACAGCCTTTTAACATCAGCATTCAACACATCGGCAACAGTCGTAACGGGGGGTCTGGTTCCATATCATTCCCACGACGGTCGTGGCCGGAACTATCATTACCGAGAAGACTTCGAGAGAAAAAGTCCGTCTCAGGAAATCATTATCTATTATCCTCCATACCCAGATATTTTTACTTTATCTTTGTTTCTTTCCTTTTGCGCTTGTGCTTTGGTGCTGGAGATCAACATAAAGACATTATACCCGACGGACCAAGTTCGTCAAAACTTGTGTTTTGTTTCTAGTTTCAATGTGTAGGGGGAGGGAGATAATTGGGGGGGGTCAAATGCATGTTGATCGAGGCGATGGATTGTGGCCCGGGGAGGGGGGGCTTGTACTAGCATCCGCTGGCTCTGCCAGCTTGAATATGATATCATATAAAGCAGTAATTTCTCTCGATGAAACATCGTGGATTGCGTTGATCGTTTTGGTCTGTCTTCGCTTCCCGTCAGCTTGCAGAATGACAGTCGTTGCAACGGATCACTCAACAAGGAATTTATGATCCCTACCTGGCGAGATCGACAGTACTCGACTTCACGACGCTGAGAAGTGTCACCAGCAAATACCAGTATCACCATTATTGTGCCTTTGGGTATCAATCATCCAAGAACAGCGCCTCAGTCTTAAACACATATTCCTCAAACTATGAATCATCATCATGAGCGCTCCTCGCTCCCTACGCGGCTAATAACGCTACTCTGCGCCCCCGAAGGGAGCCTACTCGCGCGCCCGGCAACGCCGCTCCCAAGGTCCCGCAGCAGGTTCCCCAGGCTCTCGACCAGGGGCGGGAGGGGCTCCGACAGCACGGGGTAGTTGCCCCTGAACACGTCCCTCGCGACCGAGAGGATCCTCCCCGGGTCCGACAGCGGCTCCACCGGGCCGCCCCGGGACGACGGCTGGAGGGCGGGGACGCCGCGGTCGAACTGGAGGAAGGCCTTGGTGTCGCGGGTCTCCTCGCCGTCGAGGAGGACGAACCTGGTGGTGCTTCTGCCGCGGCTGGGCGACGCCCGCTTGCTGGTGCTCCCTTGGTGGTGGTGGTGGTGGTGGTGGTGTTGATGATGTCCGCCTGGTTGTAGGAGGTCTGGCTCCCCGCCGCCGTCCGGGAACGAAGACGGGTAGAACAGCCCATATACCCACAGCGTCAGGCTGGCCAGGTAGACAGCGATCGCGTTGAACCCCCTCAGGCTCGTCGGGGGCAGCCTCCGCGCGTTGGCGATGACCTGGCCTGCGTGCCAGCATGCGTGGCGCGCCTCGGGCGTGTTGGCCCAGTTTTCCTCCAGAGATGCGGCGGCACGGCGGGCCTCTTCTTCGCCACACTTGCCTGCATATTTCTGGAGCTCGTCCGGCGACACGTGCAGGATCATGAGGAAGAGCTCGAGCACGATGGTAAGATGGTTGCTGTGGTAGTCCGAGGTGTAGATGAACGTGGTTAAGACACTGAGATCACTATAAAGTCCCTGGTGCTGGGACTTGAGCCACAGACGCTCAGATCCTTTGTCCTTGGAGAGGGCATAGAACCGTACGGCCTCGCGGTAGCCCCATATTTGGCCCCAATAGCCGTGGAGTATAGCGTTGTAGCAGAGTTCTATATCGATAAACTCCTCGAGCTCCTCGAGGACGTCGATACAGTGCATTATTTCAGAGATGCGCGGGAGCGGCCTGGGCATAGCAGCCTTCGAATGCTGTATCTGGCGCCATGCCTCGGCTGTCGGTGCTCTCCAGAGATCTCGTGATGCGGGGAGACTAAATGAGAGCTCGCCGAAGGAGATCAGAGGGTTCGTCTGGAGGCTGACGGATGTTTGGACGCCGTATGTGAAGAGATGGATGATCAGCCTGAAGACGGGTTAGATTTGACGGTATTTGCTGGGCTGAGGGCCAACTACCTCTTGTACGACTCTCGTACAATGAACTTCTGCCACTTTGCCTCCAGAACTTCTGCGGAATCAGAGTCTAGTGGTAACAGGGAAGGCGAGTCGGCTGGAGCAGAAAATGTCCCGGCTCGTCGAAGCATCTACAACAAACCGCATCAGCGTCCACATCGGGCTCGGTCACGTCATGTTGTGCAGCACCGACTGTCAAGAGAGGCTGGATGAAGCTCTCGGCTATCTCCATTTTGCGTTTGAACCCACTCCACATCCCGACCTCCAGAGAAAGCATGAACGCTTGCAGGGCCTTCAAGTCCCGAGTATTCACGTTAGACTTCTCGAACTGTTGTCCTCAAGTTAGCACCCGCAACTACTCAGTCACATGCGTTGCAGTTGGTGGCTCACCAAGTCGCTAATGCCAATCCTGACGATTTCATGCATCGCCAAACCAAATTGCCATATAGCACTGACCGAGATGAAGCCTGAGCCGCTCGATATGAGAGATGCTAACAGCTCTGGAAGGGTGTCCTCCGGGTTGAAGGACGCAACGTGTATCCAGCTGTCGAACTGATGCTCTTCTTGGACGAAGTGAGCCTGTAACAAGTAGTTCAGAAGATTTAGACTGGGAAAGGATGGCACTTTCAGTGGATCTTTATTCTGGGCCAGGACCATTGAGAAAATCTGGTCCCGTTGATGAGTGCTCATTTCCAGCTTATAGGTTGGTCTTAGCCTTCCGAAGGCAGGCGTCTGTGAGATGGACTGCTCGTCGATGCGGAGGGCCTCTTTTTGCTGCCGTACGTAGTCCTCCTTCGCTGGTTCCCATAGCCAGGGAGAACGTTTAAAGGCACAATGTCCACGAGAAGGGTCGCTGACGGTTTTTCGAGGTGATGGTTTCCTGGTGTCAGTGGTGATATTAGGAATACTTGAGGTCTTTGGGCTAGGCTCTTGAAGATCAAACTGCGGGATGGAAAAAGCGTCGAGGTCTGAGTCCCACGACATGGAGAAGTCCATATCCTGGAAGAAATCGTGCAGGGGATTGAAGTAAACCATATCATCCGATACGGGGTCTACCAATGATGCAGTTGGGACCATGACATCGGGCATACAAGATGATGGTTCCATGCCATCATGCATTGGGTTATGTGCAGTTTCGACATCATTCTCCATGACTGAGTCCATCGTCATCCCATCAGAAGGCGAGTTGCCTGTTCCTAGATACGGGGTCAGCCAGCGTCATGTTGTGGCGTTTCGAGGTCAGAGAGATAAATGAGGTGACTGACCTTCTGTGGGTGTCTTCTGTTGGGTGGCGCGTCTCGTCGATGCCTTACAGACAAGCTTTTTGCAACGACACCTCCCACAAGGTTTCTGATCGTCACATTTCGCTTTTGCGGCTGCGCATGGCTCGCAAGCCCGGACGGCGCGGTCACTGCGTCTTATCAACGGCTTGGAATTTCTAGCATTTCGATCGTGGGTGGCCTCATGGCGGGTTAAGAGATCCCTGTATATGTTAGTTTCGAAATCGGTTCAGACCCAGGTCACGGTCATGATGTGCCTGGCTTCTGGGAACGACTGAGATCAAAGGAAAAAAAAGGAGATGTCACTTGTAACATGGTTCAAGGTGATCGGGACTCGACTCGGGGACTCACGCTCGGTTGAACCTTTTTGGGCATCTCGTGCACTGGTACGGTCTTGCATTTTCGTGGGATTTTAGGTGGCGTGTGAGATGATCAGCTCTCTCGTAGACACTTTTGCATATATGGCAGATGTGCTGCTGCTGTTGTGGAGTGGACAAAGATGGGTAGGACGTGGTGGATGTAGCTCCCGTTGGTGTTTTCTTTAGCCGTTTTGCCTTCCTCGCGGATTGATGTTCCTGCTGTTGCTGGTTAGGGACGGAAGGGGAGAGGAATGATGACAGCATCAGATCCGAGCCGGCAGCGTCACACAATATGTCGATGCCAGTTTGTTCTGCCATCATGGCTACATTTCAACACTGTCGAGGTCCATTGCTAAGGTCAGGGGAAATACCAGAGTTCCGGGTGGAGGAAGGGGGACCACTGTTGTTACTTCGGGACCAAAACGGTAACCGGCCAAGCCGGCTTCTACCCCGGGTCCGTTTCGAGCCACACCGCCTAGCGTGTGGGGAATCCTTGGGAGGATCCACCATGGGCGTAACTAGTTCACTACGATCCCATGGGGTCTCATATATCAGTTTTGATGTACTGTAGTACCGCATTGGTTACATCCGTACTCCGTATATCTGGTCAAATGTGATCGCTTTGGAGCTCGTGCTCCAACCTGTATAATGTTCTATCTATATCAACTTGCGGACCACCTCACTGACATCTGGACTGACAGGACATGTGCCGAATAACGAAGAAACCACCAACGCGCTGCGCAATGCTGTCAACGCAAATAACGGTAAGAAATGAACGAGCCACTACGGCGCGTAAATGCTGCAAAACCTCGAATGCCACGATCGCCTCACTACAGCTTCCGGGCCGAGCGAGAACGAACACATGGGCGTCATTTCCGATACAAGTCCCTCAGCTTTCCCATCTTCCTCCTCACCCCCAGGCCGGACCCTTTCTCCCCCTCCTCGAGGTTCATTGACATGTTCGGCCGTGCCGACCCGGTCGGGTGTTCCTTCTGCAGCTTCTTGGTCTCGCGCCTCTCGCCCGTGACCGACGACTGCCGTCGCACCTCGATGAGGGGGTTGTTTATCAGCCACGAAGGACCACCCGAGAGGCTGTACGACTTTTGTCTTCGGTGCGCTTGGTGGTCGCCATATTGCTGTGTCGTCAAGGGTTGTGTCCTCGTGGACTTGGACCTTGCGATGCTAGTGGTCGGTTGGTGAGATGGTGAGGAAGCGGGCGCTGGCTGGGGGGGTGGCGATGACGTCGACGAGCCGGGGGTCGTCGGGTTCATGTATGAATATTGATTCCGGCGACGTTGCAGCTTGTTTGCTTGAGCCGGCTGCTCGTCCAGTATAGCAGGATAGGGACGGATACAATCCACATGTTGATGGCGATGATGAGAATCGCGGGAGCGCAGGGAGCCCAAGGAGTCGACGTCCGGGTCTGGATGGTATTGGGACGTTGACGTTGACCCCGCGTCCGGGTCCGGGTCCGTGAACGGGTCTCCATGTCCGAGCAGCGAGTCGAAATGCGAAGCGGGGTCATCCGCCTCGGTCCCGTTCGTCTGCCCGCTTATGACTACCTGTTGTGTCGGTCGTCTCGCGAAGAATGGGGCCATAGCCGAACGAGTGGCCTCTGTCTTTTGTCCCGTATGGGCTACTCCTTTGTGCCGAATCAAGTAAAAAACCTGGTCTTCTCCTTGGTAGCGAGAGATAGTATACAAGCTCGCGGGACAGATGCAATGTAGCTGCAGGAAGGTGCCAGGAAACATGCAAAGACAGCCTCGGAAGGAAGAAATCCGTCACCGGCTGTCAGACTGTCTGTTACAGGTGGCCTTCGTCTCGATCTATTTCTCCTCCGTTGTCGGAAGCGTCGGGCTGGTTGCAATCTTGTCAGTGTTGTGTGTCTGGAAGCTTGAGCTTTGGGTCTGCGTCTAGAAAGAATAACGAAGAAGAGGAAGCGACACAAATGCCAAAAGGCTACTGCGAAGAAAGGCAAGACGTCAATGATAATCACGCGGCGGTTTCTGAGGCCTGTAATCCAGACCCGCCGACGTTCAACGGCCAACCCTGTTTCTCCGCCGCAAATCCTCGAGATCCGCAACGCTCAGCACCCGCCTATCGCGAGTCTTCAGTGGCAGAAGTGGCCCTGAAGTGGAATGATCGGCGCTAATGTTGATGCAAGCACTGGCGAGGCCCTGACACAGCTGGAAAAAACCGGGGGAAGCCTTGCTTGAATGACAGCCTGGTCCTGCCTGGCAACCTCGAAATAGAAAGACTCCCCATGCCTGGCAGTCTGGTATGCCGAGGCCTCAATCATACAGTACTGAACTAGTATAGGTAGTTGAAGGGCGGGGTGGAACCGAGTGGACAGGGCGGACTAGTGGACTACCGAATTACCTGTGACGACTTTGCGTGCTTACACATTAGGGGGGTGGACGGGGGGTTGTGGACGGAAGGGTTTGTGGTCCAGAATTGCTGTGAAGTGCCTGAGATGATGTTCATTCACACACGTCCAAAATGAAGAATGCACAACACCGTATTTCCTTTCCTTCAAAATGCACTCGTTAACATCCTACGGCATTTGCCATATGTCATGCGATATCACCGCTATCTGTGGTCCAGATACTCCTTGGCTGCATAAACAGAGCTTCTCCTTTTCAGGGTTAAACCCCCAGCGATCAGGTTCGAACCTTCAACAACGCCTTCAGTCCAGCTCATTTTGATGTCTTTCAAGGTTCCCCGGCCTCATTTGGTACCCAATGCACACGGAATCGTTCGTCCCAGATATTTCTCGTTCCAAGTCGATCATGGTCTCTCATCGATTATTCGAGACACAAATACTTTATGGCGACGAATGATTGCGTTCTGGGCGATTCTGACCATTCTTTCCTTTACTATCAATATCCTATCATTGCACATGTGATATCCTTTCTTTCTACCCTCCCTGCCCCCTTCTTGTCTCATCTTCGACATGGAAATCCCTACCCTCATACCACTGGGATTTTCACAGAAGAATATTGCAAGGCATAAGTCGGTTCCAATCTGGGTCTTTTTAAGATTTGAATTCTCCAAGTCTCTTCCTCTGTAGACATAGGTCAAGGCACCCAGGTGCCGTATTTATCTCACTCTCCCACCTCTCTCGCCCATCAAACCCTCGCATTTTGCCAAGGAGATCATCGTGCGTAAGCCGGGGCAACCTTGGCTAACTATTTGTATTCTCTGAATCGTTTATACACGTTCCAGCTCCGAAGCTGGCACCCGGCATCTCAGACCGCTCATCACACCTGTTCAAGCTGACCGAGGCCAACATTTCGGTCTATTACTGGCCATGTTGGTTGGAATCGCTGACTCGAAGAGGGATGGAGTCTGGAGGCTTAGATCGAGTTGGGGAATGTTGACAAGAATGTTTGTTGTATGGTTACTTGAGGACTTACATACATATGTTGACAGACCCAATGAGAAGGGGCTCAAGTTGCTACTTCTATAAGTTCGACCACTCCACTCAACTTCTCGTTGGCCAGGGGGTTCCGCAAACTGTTGGAAGCTGCTAAATAGCGCCACAACTGGAGCTTACCAAGTTGGAGGCTGACATGCGAGAAGTGACTACATGAATTACATACCACTCCTCGGCGAATGCTTCACTCGCTTCCGCGGTTAAGCTCAAGCTATATATTATTCAGGCTACCACTGCCGGGGACTGTAGTGTCGACAGTGGTTCCAGATGTCCTACTTCATAATTACACTCCCCGCCAATAGACTTTGCCACACCTAACAACGGCATTGTTCAGATGGGCGAACACCTAATACAATTATATGGACTGGATATGTATTTACCACCTTGACTCTGAGTATCTCTTTACTGTTGATATGTCCTACCGTTGATGGCACTGAGCGACTTTGCAGGGATGAAACTCCCGGAAAGAGCATCGGCAAGCCGAAGGAGTTCTCCTATTGCCTTGCTCATTTGCAGGGTAGGTAAACATACCCATCTGCATGAGTGGCCCAGGCCTTGTTGCCTTCTCGGCGGTTCCAGAGGTACTGTGGCTCGATCTTGTCGTTGTTTACCGGCGGCCCGCCCGTCTGTCTCATCCACATCCATCGTATCTTAATCAGGTAAACCAGACGCCCTAGCGCTCGCCGTTGCCGTAAGCTATATGGCATGCATAGCGAGGGATCACAACAGGAATGTGGCATTTAGTATCACAGCCGGACTCCAAACTTGGAAGAGTAGGTCTGAAGCAACCCACGGGTGTCATCACCAAGCCCGCTGGGGAGATGATGTCTTTAAAAACTATACATTATGTATTAACATTACATTCTTGTTCGGGCGGAAATCTCTGGGAGTTGTTTGGACCTTTTTAATTCGTGGCCAAACGCAAATGGTCGTGTGAGTTGTCAGACAGTTGAGGTATCTACGAACTTCTCAACTGTCTACGAACTTCTGCGTTGTCGACAGCTACAGTTGACGTTGATTTTCTCTTACGTAAGAACCTCTCCTCGCTTTGAACCCTAACCCCGTTGTACCAACAATAACGTACTACCTACCTAGGTAGGTAGATAGTCCGGAACTTTACACACCTGGGCAGTTTCCAAGGTTGGCTTAACCATGATTTGTATCTAAGTGTCTGGCTTTCCTCTCATATCCCAGGTCTAGTTTTGACACTTAACGTGGTTGATCAGACACAGTTGACTACTCCTCTCATTCTTGCTGCAAGTGAGGAATGTGCCGCTCGTGGGAGTCCTGCAGATCTATACGCATCTAGCTTAGAGCCCGTTATGCGCGGGTACGGATGACTCCGGATCGTCTTCATGGGCAGCTTAATTAGTTGAATAATTATCCAGAAGCAAACTTCTTACCACGGTTGAGTGATGCTGTATTCTTTTGTGCCTACAGTATCTCCTTTCCTCCATATCCGCATTACCGTGGCTATACTAAGGGGCCTGTCGGTTCCGGTGTTGACAGACTTTTATCTCAAATAACTTTTGATATAATTACTTAGTAATGTAAGAGTATATTTTCACCGTGTGGAATTGTCAGCAATGTGTCTGTAAACGGAGGCCCCGGGGCGTAAATAGCTCCTCAAATCCTTCGTTTTTGCGCTTGATACAACATTTTCTCCTGGAGTCTACCCTAGGGTAATTTGTGAGGATGCAGACAGTATTGTGTATTGATTGCTCCTTGACGAGCACCTCGAAGAATCAGGAGTAGCAATGCGTATAGTGCTCTTTCAACATGTACTAGTAGTCAGGTATTGATGGGAAACACCACCTAGGTAGACCCCAGCCTCAGCACTCAACTTCAGAATAGCTGCACATACCATACCTGGGGGCCCCAGTTGTGTGGGAATGCAATTTACCAAGCAAAGATAGTTCCAGACCCGAGCCTCTGGTCACCAGGTGTCATCGCGCTGCACTGTGGAACCCTCGGCACCAACTTCGCGATTGGTGACAGTGAGGCTCCCCAATACCGGTCTGTAAATCGGAAGTGTACCCGGAAAGTTCGGCGAGGAAAGCATTCAGTTGATCAGCTTACTATGTTTTCGACCTGGAGAGTATCTCTTATAATCTTCTGATGTTTCCGGCAGATTTTACCACCCGGCCGGTAACCTGGTCCTGGGTGGCTTCAATGTTCACGCTCCATGTGTACTTTATTGACCTCATACCCATTATCTTCCTTTCTTGACCCCGAACACTGCCAGTAGGATACCTACTATCATGTTTATCTCTCAAATGTGCACTCTTCGCGGCTTAATATTCGCTCGCTGCGGACCGTAAGTTGCGGAGAATATGTACCGAGACTAAGTTTTTTTCTGAAATTAAACACCCTACTAGCGCTCAAAAAAGGCCCCCAAATCAGGTGTCACCCTTTACTGGGGTGATTGGCAATCTAGGCCAAACTTATTTATGACCGCCTTGTTGCGCGATTCTCTGGACCGTGCTTCAGCTCAATAATAATGGCGCCGCCTAGATTCAATCAATCAAAACGGGGCCAAGGTCATGTCCGTGGCGCCGTGCATTGAACAACACGGCCCCGTTCCGGAGTCGAATCGGAATATTGGGAAACGCCACCTCTGGGACCACATAATGTTCAATGAGGGCCTCATGGTTCGGCTTCCCCATCATTTTCATCTACAAAAATAGGGCCGGGGCCTTTTCGGCGACTGGTTGTGACGAGTACTTTTGGGAATCCACGGAGGAGGCAAGAAAAAAATCCTTACTGTAACACAACGGATCTATCTGCGCGGAAGGCTTGGAGCCTTGCCGAAGCGGTCTGGCGGTGAGACTTATTCAGATGGATTTACTCAGGTTCTTAGCGAGGTAGATGAGTAGATAATGGGCGGCTTCTCGTTAGTCGCCATTGGCGTCGCCTTCCTCGACGAGATGAAGAGTCACAAAGATCGACAGCATATTGGTCAGTTCTCATGTGAATGTAATGGATACCGCAAAGTCTGGTGAAACTGCGAAACTTTCCCCCGCTTCATTAATCGATTTTATAGGTTGATCCCGTTCCATAACCCCAGGGCTCCCTGAAAAATAAGACCATATCCTCTATCGACATAGCGATAAGCTTAGCCGAGAGGAAATTAGCGGAGAGGGGGCAAGCAGTTGGCAGTCTCGCAGTTTTGCTAGACTTTGCAGTATGTACTGTGATAGTTCCCGTTCGTGGCGAAGGTGCATAGGGGCGAAGTGAGAAGGTGGGACTATAAGATAAGTGGGCTCGGTAATCCTTTGACAGCGTATCATACCACTTACCGTGATAATACGGAACAGCCTCATGGTCCGACTCGCCGAGTGCATACCGTGGTGGGAAGCCGATATATTACCCCCTTGGTCGTGTACCTGATCCGTGCTCTGCCAGAGACTGCTGTTAGGCAAAAGGCCCACATCAACCTGACATGGGACCCCTCCGACCTGGCACTTAGAGTTTGTCCGGGGAGTGTTGGAAAATGATGGTAACGTTTGATCCAGACGTTGGGTTATGGCGCATGCGGGTCTGTTTCCAACACTGAAGTGCATGGATGAGATAGCCTGGTCACAGCAGGGTCCCTGGAAGGAAATGTGCAAGATAAGTAAACAAGGCTTCAGACGGCTAGACACTACATTATGTATATGCAATGCAGCATTGTTTCAGTATACCGGAAACTACGGATCTCGGAGCCCATTCCCAGAATTGTCACTGCATGGCGCTTGCGGCGCACAACACAATCCTCTACCATGACGGATGAGGACGGGTCCTGAGGTCGAGGCCTCGCACTACCCCTAACCGGGGAAGAATGCCCCGGACCGGTATGAAGATCAGAAATTTCTGAATGACAAGGCCTACTATTATTAAATGTAATTGGCCTGGAGCCTCTTCCCCAGTTTCCCGCGGCCTGCGGAACCTAGGGGCTGATATCCACTTGGCGCAGCACAGTCTGTACATTAGCGACGGAAACCATCTTATCTGTGGGTCATGATGGGCCGACCCATCGGCAGTCCGAATCCGACTTCCGTATACGGGTCAGTACTTCACATAACTGGGGACTGTTGGTCCTGGGTGCTGGTACGCGTACGGTGCACAATGCGGCATCGTGTGTTCCCACCTTGGAGGGCACCTGGATTCGACCGAGGATGAGAAGAAGCGAAGAGGTGCTGTGGATAAACTACATATGTACCAGCCATGGCCGCAGCCCAGAGCCTCTCTTCATGAACCTCTGCACTCTCTCTTTGAAGAAGAACACACTCGCTTGAACAACCCTCCAGACTAGTCTCTCTACATATAATACATAAATTCCCACAATATCCAACCCTTTACAATACCCCCCTACCAGCACCCGAAGCCATCACACACACAACAGTCAAACATGGAGTCGACAAGACCAACGAGCATGCTCATCTCGGCATCAGAGCTGGTTGAGTTCAAGGCCAGCAACCCCAGCGGCCTGGTGCTGATCGACACCCGGGAGCCCGACGCCTACGCCGACGGGCACATCGCAGGGGCCGTCAACATGCACGACATCTTCACGTACCTCGCGACGTCGACCCAGACCGGCAACAACGCCATGAAGAACAAGTTCGCCCAGCTCTTCGGCAAGGCGGGCCTCGGCGGCGACGAGACGGCCGTCATCTACGAGGAGGAGATGGACACGGGCTTCGGCCAGTCCTGCCGCGGCTGGGCCATCCTGCGCTACCTGGGCTACCCGGAGGAGAAGACAAGGGTCCTGGACGGGGGCATCGCCGCCTGGACCGCCCTGGGCGAGCCCGTCGTCACCACGGAGCGCCTCTCGACGCCGCGGTCGCCCATCTCCGCCAACCCCAAGACCTTCCCCGTCTCCGAGGCCGGCCAGGGCCTGCTCGTCGACGTCGAGGAGATGAGGAGGATCGTGCAGGAGCAGACCGAGGGCCAGGGGAACCCCGTCGTCATCCTCGACACCCGCGACGCCGAGGAGTGGAACTGCCTGTCGTCCTCCCCGTACGGGGCCGACTTCTGCCCGCGCAAGGGCCGGATACCGGGTGCCGTCTGGATCGAGTGGAGGGAGATGATGGAGAAGACGCCGGCGGGCGCCCGGATCAAGGGCCCCGAGGGCGTCATGGAGGAGTGTGCCAAGGTCGGCATCGATTACGACACCCCCGTCATCGTCTACTGCTTCAAGGGCGCCCGCGCATCAAACACGATGATTGCGTTGCTGGGAGCCGGAGTCAAGAATGTGCGCATGTACATGGGCTCGTGGAACGAGTGGTCTCGGGATGAGTCGCTGCCTATCTTCGCCGGGACCCGTCAAGTGTCAGTGTCTTCCGGGACAAGAGACAAGTCGCTGGCCGTCGTGACCGAGACGACGGAAATTACTGTGTCTGGCGGAGAATAAGACCGGAGTGTCACCGCCACCGTCACCACGGGACGGAACCAGTTCCCAAAACACCTCCAGGTGGAGGGATTATCATGAGTGACGAAGGGAAAATTGGAGGAGTATCTTGACTTGGGAATGGACACCAGATGCCGCGCGAGGCATTCTGCGTATTTGGGAGGACGGAGTCTTGGGCTTTGGCAAACAGCCGGAAAACTGTATTTAATCTTGGTATACATCATGGAAGCGAAGGAATGGTCAGGAACAATTAATAGTACTTTTGAACAAACATTTTCTCATCTTGCTGTTTATTTTGCCTGTAAACATGACCGTGGTGGCCACCAGTTGACGATCCACAAGGACTTCCAGGCTTGCATGTACTCGTGCTGTAACCATTCTGAGGCTTACGTTGATTGAGTAGCGAGGCGGCTGTGTTACTTTCATCTTTCGGAGTAACCGTGCGTATCGTTATTATCTCTTGGATCGACAATATTATCAGCTTTTGGTGGACAATGGGTTACGTACGTAGAACTTCAAAAACACGGCCAAACTGTCGCATCCATGGGTCAAGTTAGTGTCGCGCAAGATACGGACCAGAGAGAAAGTTGGTGTGATACTCATCTCAGAATGTGGTAAGTCATTAGAGATACATTCCTGGTCGGTTTCAAGTTGTTTACTACTTACCTTCCTAAGTAAGTATATCGAGTTGATGGATCTATCTCTGCACAGTACACAGAAACTCAATCCGACAACACTGGGGCATAGTGGATATGGCGCTGTAGGATTTTTTGGCTATGGTGTCACAATAATTGTGTAAGTGCTTAGCAGCCAGACCGTAAAGCCAGAGATTTTGAGCACAATGCCTATATGTACATATGTAAAGAGGGCCGAGCCTTTCTTGAAATGAGATATGCGTAAGTGGAGAAATAGAACACAAAGTGGTTCATAAAATGTGGGCTTTGATAACGCAGGAGGTCTCACAGTGACTTGAGACGCATCAGAATGGCGTCTCCATACCCATTGTATCAGATTCTCAGAGGCCAACAGCAGAGAGCGTCGAAAATGCTATGAGCGACCCAAAAGCTTTAACTCTTGATATTGTTAATCCGATTGAATATGTACGTATCGTGTAGCATCATATATGCATTGTGAAAAGCTCTAGCAGTACCATCCCCCCTTCCCAGTTGCCATAATCGCAACCAGGGATCCCGCTTTTCGGTACCAGGCTCACAAAACAACCGCACCCTCTAAGCATCCACATTCTCCTTGGCCTTGCCCCTCGCCTCTCCGATATGCCTCGTATGCACCTCTTCTAACGCAGGGATGATGAGACCCTCAATCTCCACCTCAGGCTCCCCTTCCGGCAACATGTCAGGGTCGAGCGGCTTGTCCTTCTCCGTGTCGCTGATGGTCCTCTTATGACCTGCCTTGGAGATGATGCTGGGCACGCGGATCCACTTGTCTGGCCGGTTGGGCGAGACAAAGACGACTTCCCATTTGCGTGTGGACAGGAGGTTGCCGATGACGAGGTTGTGGCTGTACCGCTCGAGGGCGTATTTCGCCTTGTGGACGAGGATTGCTGCGATGGGTGTTCAGTGTGCGGACTGGGAAACTTCGGCTCTGATGGCCACTTACCCGGATCCGTCTCCAACTTGAAGCTCACAATCATGCACTGCGGCGCCCAACCGTCCACAAGGTTCTTCAGGAACTTCGGCACGGGGTCCAGGTCCACAATGAGCCTCTTACTCCTCGGCACCTTGGGGCTCGAGTCGAAATTGTCAAACGCCTCTTCCTCGGCCCTGCTGTTCCCCCCCGCCGCAGCCGCGGCCACGGCTGCACCCTCCGCGCCCGCCTTCTTGACGCCGTCGGCGGCATCCGTGCTCTGGATCTTGTGCTCGGCCATCCTGTCCTGCGGCAGGAAGAAGTCACTCGCCGCGGCGGCCAGGTACAGCAGCCCCTCGGGGCCGAGCGGCTGCATCAGCCGGGCGATGGCGCGCAGCTCGTGGAGGTAGTCGCCGATGGTGACGAAGGGCACCGTCAGCAGCATGTTCCTGCTCGTGGCCGACTGGTACTTGCGCAGCACGCTCAGCATCTTGGGCGTGAACTCCGGCTTGGCCACCACGGTCCCGTCGGGCCCCTCCGACAGGAAGTCCAGGAAGCAGTCCGTGGCGTGGCTGTAGTGGCGGGAGTAAGGAAGGAGCGAGAACTGCCGGTGCAGGAAGATGACGGCGTAACCGGATTCCAGGAAGTACTCGGCGGATGTTGCGCCGCGGGTCCCTGCGGAGAAGTTGTCGATGAAGCGGACGGTTTGTTTCTCCAGGGGTACCGTGGTGCCGCCTGAGGTTATCAAGCATACCCGCCGTCCCGCCTTGACATGGAAGTTGATGAACTCCTGCGCTAGGTTGGTGTGCTTTGGGAGGTCTTTAGGTGGTGGGTTGGAACTGAAGTAGTGGTTTTCCACCTCGGTGGACACCGGGGCGGCTTCCTTCGAGGATGCCATGGTTTCCTGTGATGAGGTGGACGAAAAGACGGACGAGACTGGTGAAGAAGGTTGTGAGTAGGATGATGATGAGAGGTTGAAGGAGAGGGACAAGGTCGGCGATGAGGTCAGGTGACTTCCATGTGACCCGGGACCCCTCGGTGATGATGACGATGGCATTGATTTTTGACTATGTTTTCAAGAAACAACAACAACAAAAAAAAAAGGACAAAAAAAAAAGAAAGGAGGATTGGATTTGGTATGGAGGTGTTGAATCACAGAAGCTGTTGCTAAGCAGGGTCATATCGACCAGCGACGAGCAACACATCATGAGGGGATGGTGATGAGGGCATTGACGCCTTAAATAGACGCGTTATATACAGCAGTTGACAGCTGACATGACGAGGTCCGATGAAGCCGAGTGACGGGGAGGGTTTGAGGAAGAAGCAGCGTGATCTGTGTCCATGTGCCTCAAAGTCCGGACCGGACGGACCTCAACCGGGGGATGGTCCTGAAGTACCTCGGCGGTCGGGTACGGCGATGAGGGGTCGGAAAAGGGAGCCACGGCGCCGTGACTGGTCGCTGGGCCGGAGCAAAGGCCGCGTCGAGGGGCACACACAGGGAATGACATGGCAAACTTGAAGGAATGGATGGCTGGCTCACATTGCGGTCTAGTGTTCGGAGTATGAGTCTCGATACTGGGAGCCAAATTCGAGAATCAGCGGTTGTTGGTCAGCTGGTTCGTCCTTGTCCCCGTTGGTGTGTTTCCGGGGCAAAGGAATTCTAAATATTGCCGATCAAGCACAGGCGGGAGTCAAAATACGGCGTGGAAACGGGCACGAGATTGAAGGGTTAGGGTCCCGTCTCACCGAGGTACCAACCCTTCATCTAATGCGACGGGTGGATTTCCGTCCTCGCGAAGATAATGTCATAGTTCTGTTGTATTCAATGACAGCAAAATCATTACTTAGGTATCTACATGTTGTTTCAGCACTCCCAGTGTAGCCTCACAGACGCCCCTCTGGCCCACCAATCCTCAAATGTCCAACAGAAACAGTCCCAGACTGTGCTCTCCGCCAAACTCCCTCATACGCCTACTAGACACACACCCAGAGCACCCGGGGGCTCTACCTCGCCGAGATGAGACTCGTATAGACTCCCCAGACCATGCCGGCAACCGCACCGATCAGACTCCTCACCTCGATACTCTTGACCACGGCAAAGTTGAACAGACTAACCCACGGCCAAAGCGCCCACCCCGCCTTCATGATGGGGAGGAACTCTCCCTTGGCTTCTTCCAGCACTAGCTTCCAGTCGACCTGCGAGTAGTCCACCGGACCACCAGACAGCCCCCATCCGCTCACGAGGAAGGCGGCAGATCCATCAGGCCCCGTAATACGGTGAGACATGGCCTGCTGGATGCTGTGCGTAAAGAGTGAGAAGGCCAAGGTGTTGACGGCCGCGCCGATGGACTGGTCCAGGATAAACTTGATGATGGTGTTGGGGACGCTGAGCTTTTCCTCGACAAGCTTGCCCTCGCGAGCCTCGCGGTCGAGTTCTTTCTCGTTGGAGCGGGAGGCGGAACTGACTGCTTCTCTGGAGGGGACTTGGGTGGTGGAGGGGTAGGACGACTCGAGGAGATCTTGCCCTAGAGAGATGTGAGACGTGAGGCTTTTGAGGAGAAACTTTGGTCGCATCTGTTTGTTTGAGTAGATGCACAGCAGCAGCTTGACTTACACATGAAGTTGGGCGGGGTCGACACAACGGTGAACAGAAGAAATTGAAAGACGGGCACCCAGTCGACGACGAATTGTTTCTGATAGACAATAAGCACATATTCATAGGCGGTACTTTCCCGGCCCTCATCTCATCATGGGCAAGGAGAATCGAGGTTACATACATCACCCCGGTAAGCTATAATGGCCTGAGCTACGATGTTTGACGTTGCGCTGAGAACGGCCGATTGAATGGTCGCCGTAGCGATGGGAGACAGGGCCATCTTGACAGTTCTCGTGGTTGACCAACAGGATCCGGTTGCTCGAGCTGGATGACCGGCGGCTGTTCACCGGGACCCGCGTGTATCTCCGGGATGATACAGAAGCTGACGATGAGCTAAGTGGTCCTCTGTGGTTGATGTTGTGCCGGAGAGGAGATGACGTCAATTTGGAGGAACGACGGTCTTTATGTAAACGGCGTGGCAAGGGGCGGCTTGGAGGTAGTTCGTCTGAGGAGCGTGAGCATAGAGCGAGGGGGTTGCAGCAATTGAGTCCTAGGTCTGGGGTCATACTTAAGTAGTGTAGAATTACAATATTGTGTGTTTGTGTGTGTGTTGTCAGAAAAGGGAGCGTGGCCGTTCAAGCTGCCCTTGAGCCGGGGTCACGATCGGCGCCGGATGGCAGCTTCCCTTCCCACAAAGCTGGACCTCGCTACGGATCCGTATGGCCAGCTTCCTGCCAGCTGGAGCTGCACCCGCTCCCGAGGTCGGCAAAGTCCGGGAACGGCGCTACGGTGTATTTAAGCTTACTGTAAGCTTGGGTTCACTATGCTGCACTATAGTGTACATTACATGGGTGGGAGGCTCAAGGTAGATTTTGACATGCGACGATCCCTTCCAAAAATAGACATCGAAATAACCTCAAGTCACCTATCTGATTTTGTCACCTTGTTTACTGCCAACTGAGCGTAGCGTATTCGGAAGTTGGAGGTCACCTGATAGCAGGCACACCGTTGTCTCTCCTACACAAACGCCCACCACCAGCCAGCCTGTAGTCGAGTGGTTATGGTGGTTGATCTGAAGAGAATGAATGCCCTGTTAGATTAATAGTAGATCGCCGCTCTCCTAAGGCGGAGCTCGACAACGAGAGTAAATTCTCTTTCCTTTTGGTAGGTCTCAACTCCTGAGACACTGTTTCTAGAGTAAATTCTCGAGTTTGAGACCTGTTTCTAGAGTGCATTTCGAGTTTAGAACTGTTTCTAGAGTGCATTTTCGAGTCTGATACATGTATCGTAAGTTGAAACTGTGTCTTTAGAGTATGTCCTCGACCTTCGAATTAGTCTTCGAGTCCTGATCGTGACTATCACTGTCTCTATCTCGACCTCGACCTTCGAGTCCTTATCGTCTGGCTTCCACGACGACCTTAAGTCCCAGCCTTCTAATCCTAAGCCAATAGGTAGTGTTTTTAGTATATCTTATAACCGGCTTAGGCTAAGCCGAGTAGGCGCGGCTGTACGGAAGCAGACTAACCGTAATACCTTATAAACAGTCTAGCCGGAAGATATACAGATAGCTACGATGCCCTTTACAGTCGGCTTAGGCTACACCGAGTAAGAGGCGGTACAAAAGGCTACGATGCCTTTTACGGTCGGTCTGCTACGGAGCACGTAACACGTAAGGTATAGCTACAATGCCTTTACGGTCGGTCCGCTACGGTCGGCTTAGGCTATACCGAGTGGGAAAGGCGATACTAGGCTATAATGCCTCTTACTGTCGGTCCGCTACGGAAGACGGAAGACGGAACACGTGACGTATAGCTACGATGCCTCTCATGGCCGGTCCGCTACGGTCGGCTTAGGCTACACCGAGTGGGAAAGGCGATACTAGGCTATAATGCCTTAAACAGTCTGGCCGGATAATCTATAGATAGCTACGATGCCTTTTACGGTCGGTCCGCTACGGAAGACGTAACGTATACTAAAAGGATAGCTGCTAAATTGCGATATAGCGACGTAGGAATCGTCGCCTAAAGGTTAGTTATAAAGGGCCCCCGGCGTAAAAGGGATAAAAAGGAAGGCTATTCGACTAAATACTAAAGGCGATAAAAGCGATAAATTATTATAATCGTTCGTGTAATATCCTAACGCCTAAGATTTATATATCTTAATCTAAATATCTTTACCTTTATTTATTATAAAGTTATTATCGTTATTACCTTATTACTATCAGAACTATTATTCACCTTTAGAACTATCGTTACTATCGTCGGTATAGTTAGCCTTAGACCTATTATTACTGTCGTTACCGTTATTACTCTCTATACCGTTAATATCTATACCGTCACCCTTAGCGTTATTATCCTTAGAACTATCCTTACCCTCGTCTATAACATCGTTTAATACTACCGCCTGCATTAGTAGCGATATACTGCTACTCGACGGCTAAAGGGCGGCTAGCTATAATAATCGTCGACGTATTATAAGATCCTTTACCTCCGGGGACTAGCGTTTTAAAGACCTTTTTAAAGAGTAACTATCGTTAGAATTCTGGTGTTTTAAGGTCGACCTTAAATTCGAAATTAGCTATTATCTAGCAGCGACACCTGCCTTACCTTTTCCGGACGTTTTACCTTTTCCGGAAGCCTTACCTTAAGGTAATAGCTGTAAAGTCTGACTGTCGCTTCCGGTAGGCTTTTAACCTTTAAGATATATATATACTTTAACGTAGGCGATCGAAAGGTTATTATCGATCGACTTAAAAGTATCGCGGTTTATATAGTATTTGCCTAATAACAGATACCTTAAAAGAAAGACACTATAAGGGAATAAATAAAGGTATTTATAATATACATGTTCCTTTAAGTCGGTAAAGATACTATTATTACTCGAAAAGATATTTTATAAGTTCTTAAAGAGGTTTTTAACCTTCTTTACAAGGTTTAACGACGTATTTTTAAGTACTAGATAACGCTTTACTATATATTTTTTCGACCGGTAAAAGATATTTATTTAAAAGTCGTAAAGCTAATAATAATACCTCCGTAGTAATAGAACAGAAGTAGGATCTCGGAATTTATATTTTATAATACTAAGATATTTATTACGATAAGTTATATCTTTAAAGCCTCGTCTGTAAGCTTAATATATAAGAGGTTTTTTCTGCTATTTATCGCTTTAGCCTTTCTTTTATAAACTACGATCCTACGTAGCCTTATAATTATTCTAAGTATCTTCGAGTGCTTACGATCGAAAAAGCTTTAGAACTTACTTAGCCTTTTACTTTTTAAGTATAGCCTTATCGACCCTTTAAAAGTTACTTTAGAAAGGAGAGTATAAGACGCTCTTTTAGTAGTTCTTTAAGCGTTAATACCCCTTTTAAACCTGCTGATCGTTAGTCTCTGTATAATAGATTAAACACTAGTACTTTTTAAATAGCCCTTAGTTAGGCTTACCGCGGTTGTTTATATATTATTAATAGAATTAGGTAGATTAATACTTACCGATTTCTCTTATTTTACTTACTTAGTAAAAGCCGTATTCGTAAACTATTGTTAAAGGCGATTACTCTTTTAAAGGTATATAACTCTAGCGGTGTTAATCGAAGTCCTATTTTATATTAAATCTCTTTCGCTTCCCGGTATAGTTAATATAGTTATAACAGAAGTATCTTCGGAAAAAGTTATAAGCTTAATCGAAAACCTTTTCCGTATTAAGATAAGAGTTAATATCCCGATAAGCTTTTAAAGCTTTCTAGTTAAAGAATAACCTTTAATAATTATTATACTTATACCTTTACTTACTATAAAAGCGGTTAAGGTAGTACTAAAGTTAGCCAGCGTTAAAGTTATCGGTATTATAATTAAGGTATTAGAAAGAGAGTAGTTAGTTTTAACTATTTATAAGTTAAGTATATAAAGGGTTTAGCAGGTTAAGGTTTATAAACAACGAATTAAGAGCTTTTATCTTAAAGTATTCTCCGGGTAAAACCTATCGCTTTATATTAAGTTTATAGTAAAGCTTTTAAAACAGACTACTCGTTAGAATCTATAATAAGTAAGTAAACTAGATTAGCTAAAATAAAGGATCTAAGCTGCTTATAACTTTATTAGTAATATTACTATCTTAAGAAACTTTACGAAACTCGTTTTAAAAGCTCTTTACCGGATCGAATAAGTCCGGGTATTTAATAGGTCCTTTTATTAGTAATAGCGGACTAATCTAATATCCCGGACTAGTCTAATATCCTGAAAACATTACCGAGTTCGGAGGTCTTTATATAGCAGGTATATAGCAGAAAAGGCTATATTCGAAAGGTATAATTAAGAAGCTTTAACGGTTTATAATCGACTACTAAACTTCGAGTATAAAGTCTAACGAAAAGCGGTTTTTATTTAGCCGCCGGTTATTAACCTTTTAAATAGCTTAGACGACTTATTATAAGACGTTATAAATAATTTAAAAAAAGAACTGCTTTTAATAAACACCTAGTTTAAGCTTATAAAGGTTATAGTATGCTATAGCTTTATTATATTATATATAGAAACGAAACGAAACTAATATAATATATAGAATACCGATCGTATAGCTTAAAGAGCGTAGCTAGCTATAGTAAGAGATATAGAAGGGATAAATCGTATTATTAAAAAGTATATAGGTTTTAAACTCCGATTCGCTAAAGCTATAGCTTTTAAAAATAGCTAGGTAGCTTTATTAGATCCGGGACGCCTTTTAAACTAATACGTTATTAAAAGATTTACTTTATATATATTAAAACGTAAAAAGCAGATATTTAGCTTTTATAAGCTTTTCTTTAATAATTCGTATTTTTTTCCTTATCGATATAGTTTCGAGTACTATCTTAAGGTTTTCGTTTATCTGCTTAGCCTATTACTTATACTAAGCCTAATATATCCCGATAGCTTTTAATAAACGTCGAGCTATTATTAAATTCTTTATAGCTACGATAAGCTATTAAAGAACGGGAAAGCGTTAAACTTAAGGAGTTTCGAAATCTTATAAGACTTTTTACTAATATACGCCGATTATAAGGTCGAAGAAAAACTAAGTCTAGCCCTTTACTTAGTTTAAAAAGCCTATTATAACTACTATATTAGCCCTTATATAATAGTATAAAGCCTTTTAGCGATAAGTAAATAGTATAAAAGCCTTTAAAGATAGTATAAATAGTAAGGCTAAGAAGAGGGTGTTTTAGTTAATTAAAAAGTCGAAGGCTTATAGGTTTAAGAAATCGTCGGCTTTTACTAATATAATTTTAGCTAACAGGATTAAATAAAAGTTATACCGGAAGCTGTTTATAATATCTTTAAGGCGTTCGTTATACTTTTTTTTAAAAAGGCCGGGTATAAGTTTATTATTTCGAATTTTCTTTCGAAACTTATACTTTTTTAATTTATATATAAAAACGTCTTTAAAACTAACTAAGAATATTTCGTTGTTAGCCTTTTAGTTAAAGTTTACTTTAGCGATAATTATATAGTTATTTTAAACGTAAAGCTTAAACGCTTTTTTAAGCTTATCCTCGTCTTTAATATCGCCGAGCTTTTAAATAATTATAGTCTTCTATAGCTTAGTAACTTTTTTAATACTTTCGCCTTAACCTATAACCGCTATCGGGTTACCTTTATAGACGATTTTACGTTATATCTCGGTAATAAGAAGTCTATACTCTTACCTATTTAGTTATTAAGGTATATCGATAATCGTAGTAAATAAGAATTAAATATTAATACCGACGGTTATTAAAACAGGTATAAAAAGTTTTCGGGTAAAAGCAGTATATAGCTTTTATAAGGCCGATATTATATCGAAGTATAAAAACTTTTTTTTAAACTCGACGATTAAGGCTTAATATAAGTTAACAGATAATAGGTTTATAACCGTAGTATAAATAAAAGCCGACTTAATATTTTTTATTTTTTAGTTTAATTAAACGATAATATTTTTTTATACGCTTATTAGTAATAAAAGTACTTTAAAGAAGAAGTACTTTATACCGTATCTCTACTAAACGAGCTATAATAATATATCTATTTTATCGTTTTTAAGCTAAGCCTATTAGTTTATTAACTTAAAGGTTTTATTAAAAAAGCGTGTTTAGTTTAGCTATATAAATACCTTAAATCTATCCCTTATTCTTTATTAAAACTGTAAAAGGCCGTCGGTTAGCTTATTGTTCCCTTAAATATAAAAAGACTGTTTAACGGTAATAGTAATAACAGAGGTAATAGCGGAGGTAACGGCTTAATTATAGGTTTATATCGATAACTCGTTAAGTATTATATAAGGTTACTTAGCTGTTTTATCTTCTTTTTAAGGGTTCGGCTTTATTAGATATAGTTAGTATTAAATAATCGAAATAAAGATTTAAAAGCTTACTATCGATAACTTGTTAAGTATTATATAAGATTAGTTAACTGTTTTATCCTTTTTTTAAAAGGTCGGCTTTAAAGCCGACTTCTTAAAGTTAAAAAATAGTTTAGCTTAAATATTATTAATAGTAATAAAAAAGAAAAGGTTTTATATTACTTATACGCTTATTTATAATAGCCGAAGGTTTAGTATCGGATTAAGGTTACTTATATAATAAAAATTAGTTTAATAAGAATTAGTCTAATAAAATCTAAATATCTTTAAGATTTCTTAAGTAAAGTTTATATAAAGATATTAGTTTGTAAATAAAATAAGAAGACTAAGATTCTGTTATTATTATATCTATTTAATAATAAAGGATAAGGTAAAGTTAGAAAACTAAAAGAGCGTTTATAAAATAGTATTAGCTATTTTATATTATTAAGTAAACCGGAATATACTTTTTAGTCGGTACTTTAAAAATATAGAAATAAAGATACTTAATAAAGGTGTTTAATAAAGGTGCTTAATAATTTTATATTATTAGGTAAACCGGAATATACTTTTTAGTCGAGGCTTTAAAAATATAAAAATAAAGATACTTAAGAAAAGTACTTAATTAAAATACCTAATAATTTATTATTAAAGCTTTTATATAGAGAGATTTAAATCTAGCTATTAAGGTTTTTTATATCGAGTTTTTACTATTTTTAAAACTACTTTATTATACTTTCGAAAGGTATAATATATACCTTCGAAAGATATAACTATATATATCGAAAGATACAACTATATACTTTAAGAGATATAACTATATACTTTAAAAAATATAACTATAAACTTAGAAAACCGAAAAAAGCTATTGCTATCGAGAAATATCTTTATATAAAAAACGGTTAAAAAGATATCCTTATCGACTTAAAATATCTTTAGCCGCTTTACCGATTAATAAAGAATTTTAAATAAGTTAAACCGTAACCGCTTTATAGTCCTTTTCGCGATATAAAAGTTTAAACTATTATAAAACGACTTATTAATAAACTAGCTAATACGCTTTATAAATATAATAATTAAAGATCTTTACTTTTATATAAGAAAAGTTAAATACTAAACGAAGAAAAGTATTATCGCGGTTTATATTATATTTAAGCTTTAAAAATAAGACCGGCTTAACGTAATATAACGTATATAGCTTTTATTTAAGTCGAAAAGCTTATTCGATATAACGGTTCCGAAGCTTTATTAATAAATTATTAACTAACGTATTTTTTTAAACGAAGGCTAAAAAGTATAATAATATAAACCTTTTATTACTTATTTATTAATTACCGACGTTTTAGCTAACGACTTACGATATAACGTTAAAGCGTATTATATACTACTACCCGAGGTTTTTAATATAATTATAATAAATTACTAAAGCTTATATATTTATATAAAGCGTAAAAAGATATAGTTAGCTTTAAGCGAGTTATTTTAAAAGGATTTAGCTAAGTTAATTATACGAAATATAAAAGTAAAGTATTCGACTCTTTTAAAAATTATAAATAAATATATTTAGGTTTATATACTTATAATACTTTTAAAAAGCGGCCGATTATTAACAGATATCTTTATAGTTATTCTGTTAAAACGTAAGCTTTTATAGCTTAAAAACCGTTTAAAGAAGGTAGCTAAATATATAATCGACGAAAAGAAAAACTAGTTATAAAGATAAAATAACGTACTTATAGTTTTTTTATTAAATAAAAAGCGCTTTTTTTTAAATAAAGTAGAAATATATACTATTATCGACTTTTATATAAACTAGCTATAAAACGATATTTCTATAGCTATCTCTTTAAAGCGAAAGCTACTTTATAATATAAGCTCTTCGGATAAAGGTATATATACTATCTTTAATTTAGATAAAGACCGACTACGATAAGTCGTTTTAACGGCTATTCCGTTTAAATAAACGTTTTTTTAAAGGAGTATTACTATATAATTATAATAAAAGTTAAATAAGTAGCTAAGTAATATAGGTATACTTACTATAACTATTATTTTAATCGGTTTAGATAAAAAGCTAAAATTAAACGTTTCCGTTAAATAGCTAGAAATAAATATATTTATTAAAAGCCTTATTTTTATTAGCTTAAATAAAAAGTTTTTAAATAATACTATAAAGGCTGTTTTTCGTATAAAAAGATATATATTTCTTATATATTAAAAAACTAATATCGAGCTGTTATAGCCGAAAAAAAAGCTAAAAGAAAGTATCTTTTCTTAAACGCCGACTTAACTTTAAAAAAAGCTTAATAAAAAAAGTATTTTATATCTAATCGACGAGAAGAAAAGTAAAAAAAAAGTAAGGTTAATATCGTAGCTTTTCTTAAACGATAAAAACGTTTTTTCCGATATAGCGATATATAATAAGGTTTTACTTATTTTAAAAAATAACTTTAGATAAAAGTATTAAAATATAATAACGTAAACGTAGTATAAGTATTAAGTTTTATACGTTAGTCTTTTCTATAATAATAAAAAGCCTTTTATTAAACTTATTATTTAAAGGATTATTTAGAAAATAAAGGGATTAGTATAAAGATAAGGCCGACGGGATAATAACTAAGATAAGTAAAAGGCTAAAAGTAATTTTTTAAAACTAGTATTTATTTTATTTTTATTTAATAAACTAAAAAGAATAAAAAAGAATACGTTAATTATTAAAGAAAAGTAAGTATTAAAATAAAAATAATTATCTACCTTTATCTTAACGTTTATTAGTATATAATATAAAGATTCTGGCTAGTTATTTTATTATAGTATATATATAAAGATTTCCGGTAATATTTTAATAAACTAAAAATAAAAAGGTATAATAAAAAAGAAATATAGCTTTTTCTTTAAAGCTATACTAAATTAAAAATAAGATTTCTTAAGTCTTTTCGACTTAATTAAATCGATTTAACTTAGTTTTAAAAGATTAAAGCTAAAACTTAAAGAATAAATATAGTTAAGCTAAAAACAACTATTTAACTATAGCTAATAAACCGTCTTATATATACCGTTATCTTTAAGCGTTAAATTAGTTATAAAACTATCGCTACTACGTTATAAAGTATTTTAATATTTTATTCGTTATATTAAATATTATTACGATCGGCTAAAAGGGCTTATAGTTAGAGAGTATTATAAAAAACGTTATAAGAAGGCGACACGGTCGGAGGTAACGCGGTTAAAAGTATCGTAGTCGAGAGTATTATAGTCGAAGAATAGTAGTTAGCAGAAGAAAGAAGATATCGCGGTCGAAAGTACTATAGTCGAAAGGCTTACGGTCGGAGAGTATCGTAAAAGAGCGTTATTAAAGGCGTTATAGAAGGGCGATACGGCCGGAGGTAATACAGTTAGAGGTAACGTGGTTAAAAGTAACGCGGTCGAGAGTATCGCGGTTAAGGAATAGTAGTCGGCAGAAGAAGAAAGACATCGCGGTTAAAGGTATTATAGTCGAAGGTAATACGGTCGAAGGCATTATAGTTAAAGGTATCTCGGTTAAAGGTATTACGGTTAAGGGTATTACGGTTAAAGGTATTGCGGTTAAAGGTATTACGGTTAAGGGTATCGCGGTCGGTAGAAGAATAAATCGCGGTCGAAGGTACTATAGTCGAAGGTAATACAGTTAAAAGTATTATAGTTAAAGGTATCGCGGTTAAAGGTATTATAGTCGAAAGATAGTAGTCGGTAAAGGAAGATATCGCGGTCGAAGGTACTATAGTTAAAGGTTAGAAATAATCGGAAAGGTATTACGGTAAAGGGTATAGCAGTCGGAGGTTAAAAGTATAGCGGTCGGTAAAGTAAAAGGTCGTATAATAGTTATAGTTTATTTTAAGTTATAGTTAAAGTAGATTAGTTAAACTGCTTTATAGTAAAGAGTAAAGGGTATAGTAGATACTAGAAGGTAAAATAATAAGAATATCCTTAGTTTAAATATAGCTTTATCGCCCGATATAATTATATAATTACCTTTTAAATATAATAATATTAAGCCCCCGGTTACCTCTTTAATCGTTACTTAACCCCGAACTAGTATATCTTAGTATACTAACTACGTTTTTTATAGTATTTCGGACCTTTTATAACTTAACCTTTACCTTTAAAACCGTTTTATTAGTAACCTTTATATCTCGTTCTATTTAAGAGCTTTATAACTCGGCGTTTATTAGGCCTTTTAAAATAGAATTAATAACTTTTATTAAATAACGCTTTTATTTCGTTACTTCGATACTATATACCTTAATATATTTTTTATTCTGTTTAAAGATATAAGTCTTTTCGTTTAGCTGTTTATCTTTAGCCTTGATACTATGTTCTTTTTCGAAAAGCCGATCTTTATAGTTAACGATATTACGTTCTCTTTCGGCGATATAAAATTTAAGATTTTAAAAGCGTCGTTCTTTATCCGCGAGATAAGAAGTAAGGTTATTAAGGCGTTACGTTTTAATATTAGACAGTATAATAGTATTTTTTATAAAGCTAAAAAACTTAAAGTAGCTATTTTAAATAATCCGGATAAATTAAATAAGAATATTAAAAGTATTATTTAAGTTCCGGCGTAAATAATCGTAAAAAGCTTAAGCCTTACTCGTTATACTATTAACGTTTTATCGGCTTAAAGTTAATATTTAAGCTAATCGGATCTACTTAGCTTAAAGTTTTATATAAAGGCTTTAATAAAGTAATAGTATTATTTTCCTTAATAAAGTATTAGTACGAAATAAATATTCGATAAATTAATATTAAGTAACTTATATAATTATAAAAGTAAGGCGGTTTTAGTAAAACTAAACGTAATAAATATCTATAAAGTTAAACTATAAACGTAATAGTAATAATAAGTAAACGATTAGATTATTTTACTTTAACTTTAAATAGTAAACTACTTTTATTCGGACTCTATATAGACCGATTATAAAAAGTTATATTAAGCTAATTTAATTTTAAAAGGTTAAAAAAGGCCTATATTATTTAAATCTGTTAGCCTTATACGTATAGTCTTTTACCTATAATATATAATAATCTTATCTTTTTTATTCGGTCTGTATATAGACCGATTATAAAAGGTATTTAAGTATCTTTTAGTATATATAGTAAGGTAGGTAGGGTATAAAGTATAAGGCGAGGTAATTAGATAATAAGCCGCCTACTTTATAATGCCTTTAACTTATAAATAAACGTTAGTTTTATTTTAAGACAGTATTATTCGATAGCCTTAAATAAAAAGAATTAAATAATTTATTTTAAGACGTACGAAATATCTGTTTTTATAAAGAGCGTAGTAATAACTTAGTAATAAACCTAAGCTTTCCGGAAGGTAGTAAATCTAATAGCCCTGTCTAATACCTTCGAATATAGTAAGTATACCGGTTTACTATTAGGTTATATATATAATAAAAGAGTTTAAAAATAAAGCTTATTACTATTAGGGTAATATAGCTACTACTATAAAGCTTTTTACTATTATAGTATAAATATTAATCTCCCGGTCTTTAATAGCTATATTATTATAATATTTTCGAATAGTAAGTTAAACCGGTCTTATACCTATAACTAACTTATATTATTATCGCGCTTTTATAATAGTATTCTCTTATACTAAAGGTATAAATAAGCTGCCCTTTTACGTTAAAGCGTTAAATACTCGGGGTATTATATAAAGCGTTAATAAGGTAATTATTATATCTGTCGCTAAAGTATTTACGTTTACTCTTTTATAATAAGAGAAGAGCGACGTCTTTACTTTAAACTACGATTAAGACGTTTTATACTGTTATTACTAACGTTTATATTAGCCTCGGCTTTAGTAAAAGTATAAGCTTTATCCTTTTTAGTTTTTAAAGAAGTAAAAGCTTTATCTAATACGGTACTTATTAGTTCGAAACTTTAGTTTTTACTAACGTTTATACTTTAAAAGCTAGAATTACTTTTTTAAAAAACGACGATTAGCTAGAAGTTAAAAGGCTAATACTTTTTTAGCTGCTAGACTTTTTTAACCTTCCGGATAACTTTATTATTATAAAGTATATCTTAGTTTTAAATACTTTAAATATCTCTGTCTTTACCTTTTTTATTTACTATAAGAACGGTAGGAGGAGTAGGCGCGGAAGGTATCTGTTAAATAGTAACCTGCCTTAACTGCGATATACTAAAAAGGATAATAGGCTATCGATAATATTAAGCCTTCCCTTAATATATATAGTTAGCGTAAGTATTACTAGTATAAAACTTAATCTATAAACTATCTACTTACCTTAAGTTAGTATAACAGTTAACGAAAAAACTATTACCTTTTATATACCGTCGGTAAGAACCGAAGGCGTAAATACCTATAATTTACGTAAGTAAGGTAATAAGGTTCTTAACTTAATAACTACCTTACTTATTACCTATACTTTATAAACGAAAGTAAGCGTTTTATCGTAGGTTATAAATAACCGTATTTATAATAGATAAGTCGAGCTTCGATATTATTAATAAAAAAGGGTAAAGGAGAGGGATATAACTATAATAGTAATAATTATAATAATACTTACTAATTACCCGATTTTACAGTTCGTTAAGCGGCGGTTACTTAGAAATCGTGTTATTAATTCTAAGTATATTCTTTTAGCTATATCTTAAGCAAACCTTAAAAGGACCGAGGCCTTTAATATTATATTAGTATTATAATATCGGAAAGTAAAATAAGTAGACTTACGGTCTAGAAATATACTAAACGTTACCCTTTAAGCTTACGTAACGTTAATATTAAAGGCAGAGGAAGTTATAATAAATAAATAATTAATTTATAAACTCTTAGCTAATAGATATTAGAAATAATTAAATATACTTACTATAAAAAGAGTAAATAAGTATACTTAATACTATTATAAAATATTAGGTTAGTTAGTATTTTTATTAAAACTAGTTAAAACTAAAGGTATAGATATAGTAGGTATTAAGTAAACCGGTTATATAATTAGTATAACGTATTAACGTAATAGTTACTTAAGTAATAACAGATATTTTATAGTAGATATCTAATATAATACTAATATACTGTCTTTCTTTATCGGGTCGGTTACTTCTTACTATAAAAACTATTTAATTCTAATTAATTTTCGTTTAAAATATTTCGTATAATTATACTTTCTGAATTAAATATTATAAGTATTATAATCGAAAGTAAGTTAATAATAACAGAATCTGTTTATTAGTTGTTACTAACTTAGCTTTTACTAATAGTTAGTTAACCTTATATCTTACCCTCTATCTCCCCTTTCCGGACCGCTCTTATATATATTATAATAGCTGCTTTTTTATTATTTTCGTTATAACCGACCGATATAAGTTATAAAATATAAAAACGATTTTAAACTCTTTTTTACTTATCTGCTATTATATCTTTTCTTTTTTATTCTTTATATAACCTTTTTTTAATCGTTAATATCTTATAAAGTATTAAGGGATAGTAACTAAAAAGGACTAAAATCGTTTAAAAGTAATGCTTAATTTTAGCTATAGTTACCGCCTTTATTAATAAAGGTGTTTAAATATAAGGTAATATTATTTAATAGAAAGTTAATTAGTATTTATAATATAAGGGAACTTATTAGTTCTTTAACTTAACTTTAAAGAAGATCGCGGCTTTTATAAAAGATAGTCTTTTAAGTATTAGCTATTATAAGTAGGCTTTCTATTATTTTAGTTATTATAGCGATATTATCGGTTATTATAGTAACCTTTTCGGATATTATAGTAAGCTTATTCGATATCTGTTTTAAGTTCTTTTTAAGAACGTTATTATAGATCGGATAAGCTAAGCCTGTTTATAGCCGTAGGTTGTTATAAACGTTATTATCTTTACCGATATCTTTATTATAAATAAGACTACCGTTAGACTAGTTAATACGATCGGTTTTAAAGGTATTAGTCTTTATAAAGCCTTATTTAAAGGTCTTTAGCTTAATACGTTTATAATTTAGTATACCTATATTTATTAAAAGCGCTTATAGTATATCCGGGCTGTTATCTGCTATAACGTATAAGCTATCGGTAGTTTTAGGTTAGCTATTGTTATTATATATAGTTAAGTTATTAACTATAGATTTTAAAATCTTTTTTATCTGTTTACTTAAAAAGCGGAAGCTAAGTAGAATAAAAAAAGAAAGGCTGTCCGGGAAAGAGGTTTTCGGCTTTAAGCTTAATAATAGCCGAAAGTTTATAAGTCTTAGTTAACGAGTTCGACGCCTATTTATCGCCTAAATAAATAATAACCTTTTATAGCTTAAGTTACTTAAAATTATAATAAACGGTTAAGATTAACTATATATAACGTTTAAAAAAATAAGTATCGCGTTTAAATAATAAGTAACAGGTAAAGTAAGTTAAAACTAAGAAAAATAAAGTAAAGAATACTTTCCGAAATAGTTATACTTATATTCTTATTTTAGCCTTTTATTAATAATTCTATATAGTTATCGTTATACTTATTAAAACTACTAAAAGCCTCGAAAGTAGTATTACTTATAGTAAATATACGGAATATATATATATTTATATACCTAGGTAGCTTACGTTAAGTTTAAAAGGGATTAACGCTACAGGTACTATACCTAATATCTGTAGTATACTTAAATGCCCGGGTTAAATATATATATAGTATTTATATTTAATATTAGTTTAACTACCTGTTTTCTCTTTTATTTTAACTAATTAAACCCGTTACTACTATACTATACCTTAAAATATTTATAGTATATAATTTTAAGTAAACTTTATAAAAGTAGCGGCTTATAGCTTATATAAAAAGAAAAAGAAGTATAGTCGAATATTTTAAGCTTTAAACTTAATAAAAAGATAATATATCGCTAACTAATATATATTAAATTAAAAAAGAAACTTCGATAAGTAACGGTTTCTGCTTTAAAGCGATATTTAAAAGTACCGAAGATTAGAAAGAATACTTACTAGTTTATTATATTATAAAGATAGCTTATTCGATAAACGTTATTTATAGTCGATAAAGATAAGGCTAAAAAAAGTAGATACTTTTTATTATATAGCGTTTAAATTTAAATTAAGATAGTCGAAAATTATTAAGAAATAGCCTGTCTGTAAGAGGTATATAAAAGTAATTAATAATAAAAAATTATAATAAAAGTATATAAGTATAATATATATAAGGTTTTAAGTATTATTTAATAGCCTTATATATATAAAGCTACTTATACTTATTAAAAGTACTACTATAGCTTTAATAAGACTAATAATAAGTTAAATATAGTATTTATATAGCTACTTTTAACCGTATTTATCGCTTAACGGTAGCTATTCTCGAGGTATTACGTTTTTATTACGTTATTATAGTAGCTTTAACCGCTACCTTTATATTTAACGTTTTTATATTTAACGTTATCGGAAGCTTTACCGTTATCGCTATCGTCGTCGGATATTATTATATTAAAGCGCCTTATCTTATTAACTATTTTATTTATTATCTTTTTAACCTGGTTTATATTTTTAATAATCTTAAAAAGGACGTCGAGCTAATTAAAAGCGGTTTACCGAATATTTATAATATATATTTTTATTATAAGCGTTTACTTATTAATATCGGTTATACTTTAAAGGAAGACTTATATAGCTTTTTTAATATTTTAGTTTCCTTTATTATTTATTAAGATAGCGGTAACGTTAAGATACTTAATATCGATAACTTCGATAAAGTCTATTAGTAACTTTTAAGCTTATAACAGGTTTTTTTAAATAAAAAATATTAAGCTTTTAAAGTCTTTTTTACGCTTATAAAGCTTTAAAGGCTATACGAAGCTATATATAGCTATCTTTTCCGGTATATTAAAAACAGAACGGCTATAGGTAAAATCTAGCGTAAAGTTAACGGAAGGTATATTTACTACGTCCGATATACGTTAAGAAACGTATACGTTTATCTGTTAGCTTAAAGAAAGAGTTAATATACTGTTAAAGTCGTTTAGCGGTAAAGAGCTAAAGTTATTAAAAGGGTTTAAAGTAAACGACTTAAAAACGTTAAATATAGTTATTACTTAGCAGGCGAGTAAGATAATAGCGGTATTAGTAATATTAAATATACTATTTTACTATAAAAGATAAAAGAAAAAGTAAAAAAGGTTGTTTTTAAAAGCTTAAGCGGTTATTATAAAAAGGGCTACCGGCTATAGTTGTTTAATAATCTTATAGATAATACTCTTAAGAATCTATACCTTTATAGCCTTCTTATTAACTTATAGGCTATATTAGTCCCGAACGAGTAAGTATATAAGCTTAAGGTTTAAGTCTAAAGCCTTTTTTACCTTTTTATATATCGTTTTAAAGAGCTTTTACGGTATCCTTATATTATATATAACGGCGTATAGTAGTAGCTCTTTTTTAGTCTATTTCTATAAGTCGGCGTTAAGCTTTAAAAGTAAACGGTTTTTATAATATAATATTATATCGGAAGTGTTTTAGTAGTTAATATAGGTTTTAATTAAGAATTCGATATAGCTTTACTAAAAGAATATTTTAAAGGGTATATATCGAGATAAGTATAAATACTAAAAAGGATAGTAAAGTATAGTTAAATCTAACGAAGCTTATATTAGTAGATAGTTTTTAATAACTATAGTAGCTAAAATTCTAACTTTATACGTTTACTTAGTTTTTAAATAGTATATATTTAATTTCCGACTAAAAATAAGAAAGTAAAAATATATAAAGTTAGAAATAAAGTATAGCAGAATATAAACTAAAAAGCTTTAATAATAATAAAGTTTAACTATAAAATAATACTAACGTATTAAAAACTAGCGGGAAGATAAAATAAAAGTAAAAAGCGAAGTATTAAACCTATTAGTATAGATAGTTATAGTTTTAATATATATATTTTACGTTTCCGATAAGTTAGATATAGAATATTTCGGGTATATTAGAATTTAACTATACTATAAGTCTAGATAAAATAAGAGATAATTAGCTTATATTTAAAGATATAAGGTTATTAAAAGCTTAATTAATTTTACTATTTAATAACCTTTTATATTTAATATATTATTATTTTACTAAATAGTTTATATATTTCGGTTATATAATAAAAGTAGCTAGTTTATTATTAATTTAACCTATAAGTAATACCTTAACTATAGTAATAATAGTTATTACTTATAAGCTTTAAACGAAAGTAATACCGTTATTATTTTTAACGTTTATAATAGCTTTAGTATAAAGAGGATAAGTATTTTTATAATAGAGACTATAGCGTATACTATAATATTAATATCCTTTATTTAAGCCGATCCGATATTATTAATACTTTTATTATATTAATAGTAAAGATAATACCGGGACTACGATAAGTAATACGGCTTATAGCTTTAACGGGATATACTTTCGAGCCGGTAGTCTTATTAATAATAGTTTTTTTTAGATTATTACTTACTTTATTTTTTTTTAAAAGAGTAACGGTATATATAAGGTCTTTTTAGGCTTTAGGTATTATCTTTTTAGCTATAGCCTTTTTATTACTTAAAGTATAGGTTTTAAGTGTTATTCTTTTAGTTATAGCCTTTTTACTACTTAAGGTATAAGTTTTAAGTATTATCTTTTTAACTATAGCCCTTTTACTACTTAAAGTATAGGTTTTTTAGTTTTAGATCGACGTTATCTAATATATCTTCTACCTTATACTTTTTACCGGGCTAGTTATCTTTAGCTTTAATTTTATTAATATTGTTTTTAAGCTTATAACTAAGCTTACTTTTTTATAAAGCGGTAGTTTTTTCGGTAGTAGCCGGGATTAGCTTTCTCTTTATTACTCGCCTTATATTTCTTTAAAAAAGTAACCGTATATATAAATTTTATATCGTCGTTTTAAAAAGATATCTTTTACCTTATACTTTTTATTAGATAGTTATCTAGCGTTTATCCTTATCCTTTACCTTATAATTAAGCTTACTATAAGTAGTTTTAGCTTATTTACTATATGTTAACGCTTAAGTTTTAGAATTATTAATATAAAAGAAAATATATATAAGTTAAGGTTTAGTATTGTTATTATAAGTTTAAGGTTATTTTTTATTCGTTTAACCGCGGTAGTAACGCGGTTAAAATATTAAATAAAAGACTTATTAATATAGTTTACTGCCTTACGCTTATAATTATTATTAGCTATAAAAGTAGCGTTACTTTTAGTAAACTTAAAAGTCTTTATAAAGGTCGATATACGTAAAGTAAAAAGCGAAAAGCAGCTACGTTTTTTAATAGTAATAAAAGCAAGCGCGTTATCTTTTTTAATAAGACTTAAACCGATAATATTTACTCGGTTATTTTCTTATACGATTTTATTTATAATACGACTTTATTAAAGTTATCAGTAATACCGTTCTGTTTTTTTTTATTAAAGCTGTTATTTATACGGTTTACGGTATTAATATTATTAGCTTTAGCTTCGGCCTTAAAGGTTTTATATATAATAATAAGGCTAAAGTTAAAAGATTTTTTATTATCGACGTTATTATTACTAAATACGTTAGTTTTAATTTAAAGGATTAAAACGTTATTAATAAAGTTATTCTTATATTATTAGTATTTATTTAAACTAGTTATATACGTTTTAAAAGTATTATTAAATATATATTAAAAGAAAGGAAGAATTAAACGCGATAATCGGTTTTATATTTCTTCGACGAAAGGTATTATATTTTAACTTTTTATTATACTACGTAAAAGAGTTAAAGGAAGAGGTATATAATCTTTCGAAAACTAAAAAAGCTAGGTTTATAAAATCTCCGATAGACCGAGCCGGGTGTTAAGCTTAAGTAATAGAGGTAGCCGGGTAGGCTAAGTTTACAGTATCTTTAATAAACGATACTTTCTTTAAGCCGGGTATTAAGCTTAGGTAATAAAGGTAGCCGGGTAAGCTAGGTTTACGATATCTTTAGCAGACCGAGCCGGGTATTAAGCCTAGGTAATAAGCTTAAGTAATAAAGGTAGCCGGGTAAGTTAAGTTTATAGTATCTTTAGCAGATAATGCTTTTTTTAAGCTAGGTATTAGGCCTAGGTAATAAAGGTAGCCGGGCAGGCTAAGTCTACAGTATCTTTAGTAAACCGAGCCGGGTATTAGGCTTAAGTAATAAGCCTAGGTAATAAAAGTAGCTGGGCAGGCTAAGTCTACGGTATTTTTAGCAGACGATATTTTCTTTAAGCCGGGTGTTAAGCTTAGGTAATAAAGCAGCCGGGCGAAGCGGCTATAAACGGCGAGCTTAAGTTTTCCGATATTAGCTATAGTAGCTAGCTTAATATAAATTTATAGTAATTATAGGTTAAAGAAGCTATAGTCCTTATCTTAAGTAATAGCTTAATATATACGTAAAATATAAAAAGTAGCCGCGTCTAATTATAAGAATTAATCTTATAATATTATTAATACTATTAGATTAAGTAAGGTTTTAAAAGGCAGGGTACGACTATTTTAAAGCTTCTGTTTAGTATAGTAATAAAAGCTTTTAAAGTAAGTTTAATATTTTTAAAGCGTTATACTTATTTTGTTAAATATCTTTAACTATAACGTTAACGTTAATATTTTTTATTATAGATAATTAATATTAAAACGGTTTAAAAGGAGTAAGCGAAGTTTAAAGAAAGACGATTACTTCGAAGCTTTTATTTAGTATTATAATTAGCGTTTTTAATATAAGTTAAATATCTCGAGGGATAAGATCTTTATACTTATTTTTTATACCTTCGAGACGATAGTTATATTATAAATAATCGATTTAACGGTTTAAGGGAAGAATTAAAGAATAAATATAATTAAAAGAAGAAAAATAAATATAAAAGGTAGGTTAAGCTTTTTAAAGTTTATATTACTCTTTTTAAGGTTATTCCTTCTTATATTAATATTATAATATATACAGATAATAAGAAAAGGACGTTATTAAGTAAGTAGGCTTATTTATAATAGCTTTTAATTTATATACTGCTTTTAATCCGACTTAGTTAAACTACTATCGTTTTCTTAAGCTACCGGATATAATGTTTATAGTATATCGTACGAATAATAGTTAATTTATAGTAGACGAACTGCTTTATATAATTCTCTTAACTTAAGGCTTTCGAATAATATTATTATATAACGAAACTAAAATATATTTATAAATTAAAGGTATTATAAAGTAAACTATCTAACGCGCTTATTACTTATAGTTATAATAATATTACGTAAGGCTAGCCTTATATATATACAGTACGTATACTAATTAGAGCTGTCGAAGCCTCTTTTAATCGGTCCGGCCGAAGGGTATATTATACAAGGCTAGCCTTATACGTATATAGTGCGTATACTAATTAAGGCTATCGAAGCCTTCTTTAATCGGTCCGGCCGGACTCCGGCCGGATAGAAAGTAAGAAGTTTTAAAGCGGTCGTAGTATAGTGTTATTTATAATCTTATACTACGATGAATTTAGGTATAAAAAACCTTTATAAGGCATTATTTAAATATATACCTTTACGTTATAAAACCTTCGCCTTTTTACCTATACTAGCCTACTTATTCGTTTTTACCTTATAGGCCGCCTTAAACGCTTACTTTAGCTATAATATATACCTTTACCTTATCTATATTTAGTTTATATACTCATTTAACGTATTATACTATTTAGCGATAGAATCTAGTATATAAAGCGCCTGTTTTATAAGTATATTAAGATAAATCGCTATCTCTGTTGTTAATAAATACCTTTAAACTAAACTTAGACCGGATTAGACTAGAAAACTAACTACTAACTACTAACTCGATAGGCTAACAGAACCGAAAAGCGAATTAAAAACCTTACCTTAAGCCTCGACCCTTTCTTTATCGAACCTCGAACCTTAAATAAGAACCTCGAACCTCGAATAAGAACCTCGAATAAAAACCTTTAAATTAAGAATAAATTAAAATTTATAATATTAAAAGTAAGGGTTTTTTATAATTTACCCTTTAATTAGAAGTAAGGGTCTTCTATAATATACCTCTTAACGTTAGTATACCGTTACCTAAATAATACTATAACTAAGCTTTCGGGCTTAAGGATTTAAAGCTCCTTTAAGACGGTACGGTACTTACACCTATACTTAAAGTTACGCTTCTCTTCTTACTATTTTTATCTCTTTTACCTATATACCTTATAAAGTACCTTTCGTAAAGTATATATTATTTTATATATATACCGTACTTAGTATAATATTAGTTTAGTTAGCCGTATATAACTGTTAACGTTTTATAATAATTATAGTAAATAATTAAGATCGGCTACAGTAAACGATAAACGTCTCTTTTATAAAACTATAGTATAACGTCTTTAATTATATAGCGCTTTATATTAGCTTTAACCGCGCTATTTAGTAACCTCGATTTAGATATCGCTTTAGTTGCCTTTTCGATACTCGTAAGTTTTATAAGCGTAGTAATAACTTTTATTTTAAATAACAGATTCGTAAACCTGTTTACTAGTATCTTATATAGTTTCTTATCTAAAAGTAAGCCTTTTATTTATTATAATTTAATCTTTACTAAATATATCTCGTATAACGGCGCTATATTACCTATACGTATATAAGCGTATAGGCTGTTAGTTAATCGGGTTAGTAGTTAAATTTACAATACTTTAACTTATAGGAATAAATCGTATAAGGTAGGTGATTTTAGTATTATATAGTAAGAGACGAGGTAACTTAAATAAATAAGGTTAATTACTATAAAGTAGCCGTTATTCTTACTTAATCTAAGCGAGATATACGGTTCCTAGCAGTATTTCGAACCGATAACCTTAATATTAACTACTTAAAGTTCGTTTACTAGGTTTTAACTAGTCCGGCGCAGACCGATTATAAAAGGTAATAGGTAGCCGATAAGGAAGGTTTTTAACCCTAACTATAACCTTAGCCTTAGCCTTAACCTTAACTTAATCTTAACTTAACCTTAACCTTAACCTTAACCTTAACCTTAACCTTAACTTTAACCTTAACCTTAACCTTAACTTTAACCTTAACCTTAACTACCTAAGTATAAAGGCTTACTTAAACACCTACGGCGCGTTAACCTATAACGCGTTAACCTATAACGTACTAACCTACGACGCGATTCCTATAAACGATAATTACCTTCGCCTACTTTAACATTTCTTATTATAGACTACGGTAAAAACTATTACGATTATATAATATAATATCGAGTAAGTAAATCTTTATTTAAAGCGTCGAAAAAGACGTTTTATATATATAATACCTTAAGGCGTATATCCGAAATATTTTAAGTAACTCTTATAGTAAATACTACTATAATTAAATTAGTAAGCCTTTAAAATAGCCCTTTTTATCGATAACTTCCTTAAAATAAAACAGCTATAAAGAATAAGGCTAAGATATACTTTAAATATTAAGAAAAAAAAAGGTTATATACGCCTATAGATATAAACGACCTATATATAAAGGATTAGCTCGACGTCTACCGCTGTATATTAATAGTAGACCCGATAGTTTATTAATAAAAGGCGTACCGTTTAAATTAATACTTATAAAAGGCTTTAGTTATAGTTTTTAATATTTAGTAAAGCTAGTACAATATAGTTATTAGGTTATTAAGGTATATTATAGCAGCTATAAGCTTTTTTAAAGGATTTTATATACGTTAAATAATACCTTTCCGTTATTATAAAAAACTTATAATATTATTAAGAAAAGATAAGTAATTTTACTGCGTATAATACATACTTTTCCTTAAGCTACCTAATGTTTATATAGTATAACGCCTTACTTATAAGTAAAATATAATAAGAGTTTAATAAGTATAAGACTTTTAACGATATATTAGTAACTATAGCCGGTATAGTAAACACGGCTATAAAAAAGGTTAAAATAGTTAATAAATTACTTAAGGTATACGTTAATCGGTATTTAAAGTAAAAACCTTACTAATAAACACTATAAGTACTAATACTATAGTAAACTATAAGTTAAGATTATAAAGATAGTAGATATTACTTAGCCTTAGTAGATTCGGATAGTAATTAAGTAAATAAGTTATTATTAAAAGCTTTAACAGAGATAGGGAAAGTAAGTAAGTAAGTAAATTAAAGCCGAAGGCTTTAATAAAAACTAAAAGATAATAAATACTTTATTTAATAATAGTTAAAGGATTAAATTATTTACGCTTTATATTATAAAACTAGTATCGTATACTTTTTATAACTATCTTTATAAGTTAAAAGTATTATAAAAGTAAACGTAAAATATAACCCGGTTTATAAATTCTTTTTATCTCTTTTACTTTACTTATTATTACTATCGTTTTATACGATATTAACTTTAGCCTTTAAGACTAAATAAAGGCGATATACTAGTATTATTGCCGCCTTTATAAGGATACGAAAAGACCTGCTAATAGACTTAACCGCTTCGACTATATATTTCTAATAAAAAGTATCGAGGCCGGTTTTAGTTAAAGCTACTTTTTTAATAGCTTTTCCGGCTTCGACGTAAGTAATAGCTTAGCCTTTTAGTATCTTATTTTTTTAAATAGTATTTATATTTAAGCCTTTTACCTTACTATCGAGGCTAAGTAGAAGGTTTTTTAAAAACTATTTTATATTAGTAAAATTATAACTTTTCTATAAAAAAACTTACTTAAGCTTAACAGGCGTTAGTAAATAACTCGGCTAAAAGACTAAAAAAAGAGGCTAAGCTGTTTCCGGTATTAATATTAAAAAAGCTTAACTATTTAAGCTGTTTATTAAAGGTATTATCGAAGGTATTAGTCTACTTTCTATTTATAGCTATTCCGAAGGCGTTAGTCGGTCTTTTATTTATAGGCTTTTTAAAAGTAGTCGACTTACTATTTATAATTCCGAAAGTATTAGTCGGCCTTTTATTTATAGGAATTCTAAAGGTAGTCGATTTATTATTTATAGTTACGAAGGTATTAGTCGAGTTATTATCTATAAGTACTTCGAAAACGTTAGTCGAGTTATCGTTTATAGTTCTTTTAAAAAGGTTAGTCGAATTATTATCTATAGTTTTATCTTTTATAGCTTTATCGTTTATAGCTTTATTATCGACGTCGATTAAGCTGTTTTTAAGTTCGTTAAACCTGTTTATATAACGTAACCTAGCTACGTCTGTAATAACGTATACGATAGTATAAAGTACGTTTTTTTTTTTACGTTAATATATCTAACTTTAAGACGTTTTTTAGCGTTTTTAACTATACTATTTTTTTTTAAAAAAAACGGTAAAACAGATAAGGTAGAAAACTATCTTATAAAAGGGCTATAAAACGTTTAAGTTATATATAGCTTAAAAGGTTATATAGTTATAGCGGTTATATATAAGGTTATTAATAATAGTTAAAAGGCTATAAGCTTTTTTTTTTTTTAAAAAAACTTAAAGGGTATCGGCTTAATAGTTCCGACAGTACTTTAAAAGGATAAGGATAAAAAGACTTATATAAAAAAATAGTAAAAGATATAAATAACTAATAATAAAGTCTTAAAAAGTACTGTTAATAAGCTAAACGAAAAATACTAAAATAAAGATTAGATATATCGTTTTTTTTACCTATATTGTTAAAGCCTTTTATAAAGGCCGGTCTTACTATTTATAGCTATCTTTATAATACTTATTATCTGTCGTATATTATAAGATATAGTAAAGCGTATAGGTTATAAAGTTAAATATTTTTCTTATAACGGCTATACTTTTAAATATTATTTTACTAAGTAAAGTTAGTCTGTTATATATAGAAATATAGGTTTCTATAAAGAGAACTTAAACTAGCTAATAGAAACTTATTTAATAGAAATAATACTTTAAGTAATAGTATATATAAATAGTTTAAAACGAAATAGAAACTATAACGAGATATATTATAACTATATCTATACTTTACCTTACTACTTTTAAAGTTATAGTCGGAGTCGGAGTCTTTTATTAAGTATACTCTTTATCTTTACCTTTAAAGTTATAGCTTAAAAATTAAATAAAATACCCGGGATATTAACTTTAGTTTACTTAACGATATTATAACCGGATATTAAAAAACTTTAAATAAAATACCTAAAGATTTAACCTTAGTCTACCGGTAAGATATTATCTATCCGGCGATATTATTATTTACCCGGTAAAATTATAAGCAGAAGCCTTTATTACTATAAATATACCGTTTCTTTATACCTATATAGCTATATTTAAACATTAAATAAACTACTTAGTAAAATTATAGTTATAAATACTAAATTCCCCCGATAATATTATAGCCGGAAATACTAAATAAATAAACTATAAGATAAGTTACTATATTTATAAAGCTTAAGCTTAATACCGGAGAAAAAATACGAGATTTAACTTCGTTTACTTAAAATATTAAACTTTAAGTTTATACTAATTCTTATAAAATAAACGTTCGGTACGTTTACTATAGTTTAAACTATAAAATATATTAAAGCGGTAAGATATTATAAAAACTGTTAAGAATAAAAGATAAAAAAAGGGATTAACCGATACTTTCGGATAATACGATTATAAGACGTATTAGGTTTTATTTTTAAAGTTAGCTGTTTAGTTATAAAACTTAATATAAGCTAGTAGTTCTTAAAGTTATAATATAAAAGTCTTAAGTTAAAGCTTATAGTAAAAACAGGTAGCTGTTTTAAGTATAGAAAGGTATAAAGATAGTTATTTTTTAAAGGTATTATAATTATTTAATAGTAGAATATTATAAGGTTAGCTGCTTATAGTACTTTATTATTTTATAGTTATAACCTTATAAGGAATAAACGTAAAATCGTAAGATTAGTAATAACTACCGAAGAAGCTAATATTAAAGTATTTTAAGGTTAGCTATTTAAACTACTTTAATATTAGTCCTTTTTAAATAAATAAACAGAAGTATAAGACTTATAGTATTATAAATAAAAAAAATAAATAAAAGTATACGTTAAAAACTTTCTTATAAGTAGTTATATTTTTTATATTCCTACTATTTAGCTCTTTATTTCCGGTATATCTTTACCCTTATTGTTTTTAAAGTATATATCTTATTTATCGCCTTCTGTTTCGTCGCCTTTAAGTTACGTATCTTACTCGTCGCTTTCTATTTTATCGCCTTTAAGTTACATATTTTACTTATCGTCTTCTATCTCGTATTACTTTTACCGGTCCGAAATCTTATATCTTTTACGTAGGTCTTACCTTTTATACCTCTTTTATAGACCGATACTAAAATACCGTAAGTCCTGTTTATAATACTAGCTATAACGATATTAGACGATAACCTCTTTTATAATAGTAACGTTGATAATATTATACGGTTTTAAATTAAACTTTTATACTCGGATACCGAAGTATTCTATATTATCTTATACTCGGAGTAGAATAAGTCTAAAAAAAATATATTTATTTTTTTAGCTATCGAAAAAAGATAGGTTATAAACGTAGCTTTCGACTAGCTTAATATCGATTACCTTATAAACCTTTTCCGGCAGAAGTTAAAGAAAGGCGAAGATAATATTCGGAAGTTTTACTATACTTATATTATCGATACTTTAAAGAATACGACTATAAAAAACTTAACCGGTTTAACCGGCTTTTAAATCGGTATAATTAATAACCTCGTTTTCTTTTATATACTTAAAAAACAGGCTAAAAACCGTTATCGTATAGTTTATAGCCTTTTATATATTATAAATAAAGAATAGTTATTTAGTTTATTTAAAATTATAGCTATTTTAAAGGTAAACCGAAAGGTTAAAGGTAAGGCCGGATAAAGTAAATAAAGCTGCTTTTAAAGTATATATATATATAGCTTTCTTTATATTTTATTAATTAGCTAATATCGCTTATAAGAATAACTTTTATTTAAATAAGTAAAAGAGTTAAAAGAGATATTATTCGACGTTTTTATTAGTATTTTTATACTTTTCTGCTTTTTATATATATTAGTATATTATTTATAAACTATATTCCGATATAAAAGATAAGTATACTCTTTATTATAAAGAAACCCGAATTTATAATATTTAAATTTTAATAACTATATTAATACTATAAGTTCTGCTTTACTATAAATATACGCTAGTAGCTTAAAGTATCTTTAACCGACATTATTATATTAGATTTAAAGGTAAGCTTATTAGTTATTTATTATATTTCGACTTTTATAAATATTATTAAGCTATATTTCGAAAGCTTTTAAACGTTTTAATAAACGTTTACAGTTAAAGGTATTAGCTATAACGTCGGGTATTATTAAAAAGCTAGCTTTTAGTTTAGTTTATTCGGGAAATATATAGTAATATAAAGTCGTTATATACGATAATAGTTAAAACGCGATATATTAGTATTATAAAGAGAGACTCGATAGTATACTTTATAAAAAAATGTTTTTATAGTTATAAAACCTATAGCGTTATATATATATATAATATTAATAAAAGGCTTATAGTAAGGCCGCCGGCTATACTTTTATCGTTATCGACTTTTTAGTATTATAATATTACGAAAAGCCTTTTTTACTAACAGTATAGCTCTTATAACCTTATATCCGGCACTTTTAAGTATTACTAGCCGGATACTAATATTATAATAAGGAATTCCTGTGGATTTTTATTAGTAGTTTATTAAAGTACTTTTTAGCTTACCTTTTTATAGGTAATAATATTATTAAAGGTATAGACTTTAAGTTTTATACTTTAAAAAAGTATTAAAACTACTATATAAACTACTTCGAGGTTATACCTATCTATAATATTAAAAGGTTAAATAAGGTTTATAAATAATAAAAGAGTATTATCTAGCTAATATATAAGGCGAAGTAAAAGTTAAACCGGTATATTATATAACTAATAAACTTATAGGGCGTAGTAAACGATTATTCTAGTATATATATTTTTTTAATATCCGAGTAAGTAGCGATCTTTCCGGAAAACTTAGCTTAAAGTTTTAAGCCGACGGTATATTCGAAAATAGCTATACTATATATAGTATATTATTTATTATATTAAAGATAGTATCGGTATTAATTATATAAAGTCTTATAGAAAAAAGGATTATATTACTTTACTTTTTAAAATATAAGCTTAGTTTTCGACCGGGTAGTAACTATAAAACGGGATTTAGCTTAATAACCTTATTAAGTATAGCTTATTTATAAGGTATAATAGTAGCTATATATACTATAACTCGCTTTATATTAACCTTAACTATCTTACTTAAGAACTATATTACGAAAACTAAAGTAAAACGAAATACTACGACTATACCTTTTTCTTTCGATAAAATAAACTACTTATTCTTTTAACGTATTTTAAGTATAAACTACCTTATCTCCTTTAAGTAAGACAGCCCGATATAAAATATATTTATAAGTAGAGACTAATATATAATAGTATATAACTTTAATAACCTTCGAGCGTATTTTAATTTAGATTTAAGTATTAAAAAAGGCGAAAAAGATATTATAAAATCTAAAGGCCTTATAGCTATAGTAGTATATATTCTTATCTTTCGAGTATAAGCTACCGGTCTCCTTTAATTCCGGTATATCTAAGTTTAGCTCTACCGTTACTATTACTGTTAAGTCGTGTTATCTTTACCGCCCGATAGAGATTTAAGTAAGGCTTAACCGGCCGTAGCTTATCTACCTTTTTTATATTAGTATTAAGTCGTTTATTAAGGTTTTTACTTATTAAGGCTATATATTCTTTTATTATCCGGAGGTATTAAACGTTAGTCGGTTAACCGAAGTTTAAGCTTTAATAGTAAGGTAAAAGCAGTATTTAAAGGTATCGTTTAAGCTATTACTAAATAACTCGACGGCGAATAAGGTATAGTAGGTACTAAGGTTTAGGTTTAGTTAAAAGTATATCGAGTAATAAAATTTAAAAAGGTAGGTAAAGGTATAATACAGGTATAAATAAAGAAAAGCTAAGTAAAAGTTTTCGTCGAGTATTTATATATTTTTATATATTACTTACTTTAAGCCTAGCTTTTAGTCTAATACCTTATTTATAACGTAGTTTTATATTATATTATCCGACGGTTTTCTTCCTTCTATAATTTAACGGCTTAATTAAAGTTAGACTATAGCTTATTATAAAGGATACTTATAACCGTACCCTTTAAGATCCGATTATCGATAAATTTTAACGGAATATAAAGAAAGTCCGTTTTTATATTGTTGTAATTTTTATTATTACTACTACTACTACTCTTCTCTTTAACGTAAACAATACGTTATCGAAACTTATACTCGAGGTTTTATCTTTTAACCTTTAAAAGGTTTATAGAAATTTTATATAGCTTTTTTAGATTACTTAAGTACTAAGATCGTATACGCTTCTCGATATTTAATTATAGAATTTATTTAAACTTTTTTTTAAATTCTTTTCGGTAGTATTTTTTAATTACTAATAAATATATAAATTTTAGTATTATTAAAGAATATATATTTTAAGGTAAACGTATATCGTATTTTCTTATTACCTGTATTATAAGTAAAGTCGACTTCTACTATAAGTATAAGGATTTTCTTAGTTTTAACTTCGAAAGGTTATCGCGTATAATATATAAACCTATTAACTTAATACTTTCCGTTATCTGCTAATTATATAATTAACTCGAAAATACATTTAACGTAAAGATCGTTAACAAGTAAGACCTTTATAAGCTTCGTTTAAATAGTATTACGAATAAGTTATATAGCGTTTTTATTAAACAGTTTATAGATTTTAGTTTTATACGGTAACTTTATCTCGAGCTATTCGATAATACTACTATACTAAAGGCTAAGTAGCCCGTTAATAAATCTAAGGATACGTATTTAAGTTCGAATATACCGAATAAGCTCGATTAAATTTAAAATAGCTTAGATCTTTAACTATTCTTATAGTTATAACTATTATAATACGTTCTATATCTGCTTTTAATTAATAATAAAGCCTATTATATAGAAAGATAGTATATATTTTAGTAAGCTATATTTATTTATAAAAAATAATAATATAAAGATAAAATTATAAAGGCAGGGTATAGCTACGAATAATTTACTAAGGTAGTTAGCGCTTTTTATTTACTTACTACTTAATATATCGTTTAGTATATTGTCGGTTTCGGTATCTGCTATAAATAGTAGTTTAAAGAGGTTTTAATACTCTTTAAGTCTTAATAGAAAGATAACCTTATCGGCCTTACCTTTAGTTTCCTTTAAAACAGCCTTAAGCCTACCTTACTAAAGCTAGCTAAAAAAGGTAAAAAAGCTAACTATACCTGTATAAGCCGCTTTATAAAGGCGTTTAAAGTTATTTTAGCTGTAATCTTTAGCTAACGAAAGCCTTTTTTATTAGTATAGGCTAGTGCTATTAAATAATATAGTAGCTACTATAGTCTTTAATTAATAATTAAGCTATAAGTAACTTAAGAAGATACTAAATTATCGTCGTTATTACTATTATAATTATCGTTATTATTATAAATATACGACGTTATAGTAAGTTATAACCTAATTCGAAAGGTTATAACTTGACGTTAAAAGGTTATAACTCGACGTTAATATATCTGCCTAAGTACCGGTATTATATTTACCCGACGTAGTACTAGTAGGCGTATAAGCCTTTTAAGACCTAAAGCTTCGGGTTTAAGCTATTAAGATCTCGGGGAAACTATAGATTTTAGTAGATCTTATAAATCTTACAGATCTTAATAAAAAACGCGAAAACACCTGTAAAGCTGCTTACGACTTAACCGTTATTATAAAGCTTTATTCGAGCTTTCGTATAATAAGCTATATACTAAACGTTATCCGGAAAATTTACTATTACTATTTTAAGTTTTAAAAGCTATTATAAATATTCTTTTTTCGAAAGAAGTTTTTTAATACGGCTAACCGAAGTTAAATATAGTAGCTAGACGAATATAAGGTTTATATATCTAATATTAAACCTGTTGTAAATATAAAGGTATTAGTAAATAAATAAGAGTTTTTTATAGACTTATATTTTATAAGTAACTTATAGGTTTTTAAGCTTATTTATTTAACTTTAAAGGTTCTTTATTATTAATAATATCTTGTTTAAATCTATATTTTTATTTTTATTTTTATCTTTTAAGTTTATAACCTCCTTTTTTTTTTTATAACTATTATTCGAAATTTTGGTAAAGGAACAGAAACTAAAAAGCTCGATAGTAGTAATAGTAACGGCGGTACGCCTTTTCTTAGCCTTTTTTAACGCTTTCTTTTCTATACCGAACTTATTATCTGTTATAACTATATACTGCTTAATACGGTTTTTTATTAAAAGCTAAAAAAGAACGGCGGCTATAAAAGTACGTTTATAAGACGTTATTTTATTATTATAAAAGTAAGACAGGTAACTTTTATAAAATATATCCTTTTAAGTACTCTTTTTAATAAGCGCTTACCTATAAGTCGTTTAAATACTATTTCCGGTAACGTAGTTATTATAAAAGATCTTATATTCTTATTAGCTATTAGTTACTTAGGTTTTTAGTTACTTAAGTATAAGGAAAGACTAACTAAGCGAGAATACTTATAGCTTAAGCTAACGCGGCTTTAACGTTTTAGTTCTACCGGTTTAAAACGTTTTTTAACTTAAACTTTTACTTAACCTTTTTCTTCTTTTTACCTTTACCTTTATTTATTATATTTAATATTAAAATACTTTTTTTTATAAGAAGCCCGGCTAAATACTCGATCTTTAAATTTATAAAGTAAAAGAGGAAGGCGGTAACGACTTCGAAATATATTTTTAAAATAGTCTTTTAAATAATTATTAAATCGGCGTAAGCTTTATATTATAATATCTAAGTATAGCTAATAACTTATAAGGTAGTAGTAGTAAAAGAGTAAAAAAAAATAAGGCGGAAAAAGAAGGGAAATTATAAATATTACGTTTACTTATATATAATATTTTAAAATTAAATATTTTAAAGGTCGGTATTAAGTACTTTCGTAAACTTAATTTCTATTAAGTTAAAGTAGTCTTATAAGTAATAGCTGTTAATAACGTTATTATAGCTATTATTTTTATTTATATAATAGCCTTATATATATAGGCTGTTTTAGTATAAATTATATAAAGTATAGATATAAAAGTAACTAATTAATTTATATAAGGTATTAAGGCTTAACCTCTTTTATAGTCTTTAAGTACTTTTTTTAAAATAGGTTAGATAAGTTAAGCTTAATATATTTTATAGTTATTATATTTAGCCTTATACTGTCTGCTATACCTTACTTAGTTTATAGTTATCGTATTTAGCTTTTTACTACCTGCTATACTTTACTTCGTTTATAGTTATTATATTTAGCCTTTTACTACCTGCTATACTTTACTTTAAGTAACTTAGCTTAACCTATTAAACTTATACAGTAAAGTTAATCTTTAATATATATAAAAAGATTTATACTTTATATAAGAAATATATTTTAGTTATACTTGCCGTTACTTTAGCGAAAAAAGACTTTTTTATAGTATAACTTAATTAAGCTCGGATATATATATAGCTAGATATTATAAGTATAAATAATAAGCTTTTTAGTTTCTTTAAGCTAGTTATCGGGGTTATAAAGCTACTTATAAAATACTGTTATAATTTCTTTAAGTTTATCTTAACCGTTACTTAAGTAAATAAGCTTACTATTATACGTAATAATACCGAGATAACTATAAGCTCGGTAGCTATATAAAAACTTTTTTTACTTTATATTAAACTTTATATATAAAAAAGCCGGTATTTCGTAATCTTTTATTATACTGTAGTTATTCGGCTATAAAAAAAATATCTTAAATATTACGATTATCTTTTTTAGGTTTAGTAAACCTTTTAAGTAGCCGGCTTACTTTATTACCGGCGAAATATATTATAGAGCAATCTACTCGATTACTTTTATATTCTTAACTATTAGCCGATTATAGTTTATAAACAGATTAACTAAAATAATATCCTTTTTAGTTAACTAAAACAGGTTAACTTTTAATATTAAATAGAGTTAATTTATATAAAAGTATCTCGCTTAATACCGATATACTTTATTCTGTTTAGCTTATAAACGTAAACTTATCGTTTCCTTTATTTTAGCTTAATACTTAGTTTATAAATATAAATATATCGTTTTCTTTATCTTAGCTTATAAATATTTATATATTATCTTATCTTACTTAATTTATAGATATAAACGTTTTATCTTTTTTAGCTTAGCTTATAGATATTTATACCTTATCTTATTCTGTCGAGTTTATAAACGTAAACGCCTTATCTTTTTTAGTAACGTTTATAAATATTAATACCGTCGACGGTATATAAGGTTTTATTATATCTATATAAAGTGTTTATAAGTATTTGTTTATTTATATAATAGTTAATAAAGTAAACCTACGTTTTAGTTATAAGTCGAGAAACCTATTAAAGATAAATATATTAATAATCTCTCTATAAACCTCTTTTAGAATAAAAGAAAATATAAAAGGCTAAGTAAAAGCTATAATCTTTTTATAAAGCTCTTTTAAAATAAAAGAAAGTGTAAAAGGTTAAGTAAGAGCTATAATTTCTTTATAAAGCTCTTTTAAAATAAAAGAAAGTATAAAGGGCTAAGTAAAAGCTATAATATCTTTATAAAGCTCTTTTAAAATAAAAGAAAGTATAAAAGGCTAAGTAAAAGCTATAATTTCTTTATAGAGCTCCTTTAGAATAAAAGAAAGTATAAAGGGTTAAGTAAGAGCTATAATCTTTTTATAAAGCTTTTCTAAAATAAAAGAAAGTATAGAAGGCTAAGTAAAAGCTATAATCTCTTCGTCTTAAAGGAAAAAATAGATACGTTTAGGTAAATAGAGTTCTATTTAATAAAAACTAAGAACTTTACGCCTTTTAATAAATATTTAAAAGCTAAAGGAGTTTAATGTTATAAACGAATTTACCTGTAGTAGCCTATATTATAATATTTTAAATACCGAATAAAAGCGGCGATACTTTTAAAAAGCCGAGCTTTTATTTTTTAAATAGTAGCTTTACTATAAAATATTTAGTAATAAGTTAGTATTATATAAGGCTTACCTACTTCGGATACTTATAAATAGCTTTTAAAGGCTTAAGTTTAATTATTATTTTAAAGCGACTAAAAAGCTTTTTTTAGGTAAGTAAATTGTTTAGTAATATTTTAGTAAAGCTTTTTTTAGTATAACTACTTTAGACTATAAAGAAAAGCTTAGCTGTTATAATATTTTAAGCCTTAAGTATTTTTTATAATTATTTTATCGTTACTTTATTTATTAGTAATTTAATAAGACTAGTATATTAAAAGACTAACCTCGAGCTTAGTAGCTATAAAGATAGTCGAAGGGTATAAATATTATAGATTATTAAGCTAAAGTTTAATATAGAGTACCGGTAGAGTACGGCTATATTAGCTTATTTTTCGTTTTAGTCTATATACTTCTTTATAAAGCCTATAAAGGTTTTAGCTAAGGTTAACGTTATAAGTATTTAATATAAGGTAATAAGTAAATTTATCTTTTATAATTAACTAAAAGTAGTTTAGCTTAAAAAGGCGTAATAAAGAGTTTTTATAAGTATACTTCGAACCCGAAGCTTTTTAAAGGTAGATAGCCGGCTTAAAACAGGCTTACCGTTTATTACTTCGAGCGGACCGGACTAAATAAAAGGTTTACTTTATTATTAAGATTAGGCTAAATCGATTTAATCGAAGTAACTTAAGAAACTTCGTTTTTAACTTAATATAGCTTAAAAAAGGCTGTATTTTTTCTATCGATTAGTTAAAATGTTTTCGGAAATAATAGCCTTATTTAAATTCGGTAATATAACTAAAACTTTATAATAATTAAACCTATTTACCCGATTCCCTTTATTTTAAGCTATATAATAATACTGCTATATATTTTATATGATTTTCTTTATTAGGTTAAATGTATTATAAAGTTAGTCGTTTAGTATATATATTAGTAGTACTACCTATATAAAGCTTAAGTTTATTACTATATTCTTTACTTTAAAAGGCGTTTATTATAGGCTATAAGCCGGCTTATTTAATTTAAATTGTTTTATATTATAAAATACTAAAATATATACTTTATATAATATTTTTTAGTAAATTAAAGGTATTATAAAGTTAGCTATTTAAAAGGACTTAATCTCGTTAATTAGTATATACTTATAGAATTTTTCTATACCGGAAGTAAGTAAATATAATAATAACGGTATATATTCGGTAACTAATAGTATAACTAAATAGTATATATATTTTATAAAAAAGACCGGGCTTTAAGTTATTTAAGTATATTTCGGTATTATTTACTTTAATTATCTTTTTTTTTAATAAATAAAAAGGTTTTTAAATAGCTGTTTTATTTTTAATATTATAGCGATAGATATTATTACTACCGATAATTTTCTTAGTTTAGTAATTTAGTTTTTTCAGAGATATCTTTTTTATTACGATCCTTCCGAGTCGGCTTACTTTATACTATAAAAACTAAAGCTTATATAAAGCTTAAAGGTACCGAGACCTTTCCTTATACTATCGAATCGACTAAGTTATATATACTTTATAGCTCTTTTAACGTTTATATTATTTTAACCTTTTCGAGGTAAAGGTTTTTCTATATCTGTTTTTTAATACTTTAATATATTGTTAAAGGTACGAAAAAAATTAACTATCGAAGTGTTTTATATATCTTTTTAAACGTATCTTTTAATATATTATCTTTATTAGCTTAAAACTCTTTTACCGCTGTTATTATATTATCGAAAAAAGGTTTATATCCGATTTTACTTTATTTATACTATTAATAGGCTTATTTTATTAAATATTATTAATATACTTTAACGTAGTTAAAGTAGAATAATATACCGGCGTTTAAACGCGTTATAACCGCGATATACTTATACTTATAATCGTTTTAGCTATATAAGAAATACTTAAAGTAAGGTATAGTATTAGATAAGTATCGGGTAAATAGGTTAAACTGTTTAAATAAGAAATTATCGGTATTTAAACTTATTATTATAGTATTCTTTTTAATACTACCGGTATACTTTAGTAGGTAGTTAAAAGTTAAAAGCTATATTTATAGCTATATAAAAGTTACTTCGAAGGCTTTATTATTAACGGTAAAGCTAGCCGATAAGTCTGTAATTTATAAAGGAACTTATTCTGTATTAATATAAGGCGATTATAGTAAGAAAAAGAGTAGTAGAAATATATATTAAAGTAAACGGCTATACCTTTACGGATATTACTTTAAGAGTTTAATATAGTATTAGTAGCGGTTAGTATAGTAATAGCTTTTATAATATAGTTAATATAGAAAATCTACCGGTTAACGTTTAAATAAACGCGAGGCTAAAGAAAAGAGGTAACGGTATATCGTATAGTACTTACTATTTCGAAATAAAAAGATAGAAGAACGGTTTATCGATAAGTAGTACTTAATGTTTCGCGGTAAACGTTATACCCGGGGGGTATAAGGGCGATATACTGCGCGGCGTCTATTATTTCGATATAAAGGAATAAAAAGAAGGCTTACCGGCAGATAGTATTTATTATTTCGGTATAAAGGAATAAAAAGAAGGCTTACTAGTAGGTAGTATTTACTATTTCGAGGTAAAGGAATAAAAGAACGGCTTACTAATAGGCGTATTAAACTTTAAAGGGCGTAGTAAAAGGTTAGCGTCGAGGAGGTAGTATAGTATAGTTAATAACGACGACGATATAAACGTTCGAACTAAAATAGCTAGTAGTTTTATATAATTATTATCGCCGGTCGGTTAACTAGGTAAATCTATTATAAGTTAATATTAAAAAACTTTCGAGATATATTAGCTAATATATTCGGGGTTTTTTATATATTTATCGATAGTTATTAGTTAATAAAAAGGCCGGTAAAGTAAAACCGTATTATATTTATTTTAAAGGTATATAAACTTAATTATTTACTTACTTAAGTAAATACTTAAGCTTTTTATATATAAATTTACTTTAACCTTAACCTTTACTTCGACCTCGACCTTAACCTTTTTTCTTACCTTTACTTTTACCTTTACTTTTACTTTTACTTTTAAACTTTAACTAACTTTATATCTTTTTAATTAGTCGGTTATATATATATAATAACCTATAAACAAGCTTTAATTTTTTCGTTATAACTACTTAGCCGTTTTTAAACCTATCTGGTTTTTATACTTTTTAATAGCTTTTAAATTTAAACTAACGTGTTTTTATATTTCGAGTATAATATACCTTTAACCTGTTTTACCTTAACAGCTTTTATATTACTACCGACTACCTTTTAGTTAGGTATAAGCTTTTACTTCCTTTTTTACCTACTAAATATATATTATAATTATAAAACCTTTTATAAACTATAAGTACCCGTTTAAGCTATTAATATTTCGTAATAAAAATATATTATAGTCTGTTATTTAAATAAATACCTTTAATAAATTACCGACCTTTATATTTACTTAGTTTATAATAAAGTTGTATAATAGTTTTATTACGTTAATAAGCGAAGTATTTTTATCGTCTGTCGTTTCTTTTTTTAATATTATAAAACGCCTATATATAATAAGTTTAAACTTAAGTTAGCTACTTATAAAGAAATAGCGAAAGTAAAATATATAGTTTAATTTCGATTAAATTACTTTTATATATATTATCGGTTAAAAGATATCGATTATAGCCTTAAATATCTTTATTAAGCTTAGCTTAACCGGCGGTAAACTATACTATACTTATTACTACTAATATAATAAGCTTTATAAGTAGTTTTAAAAAACTACCGATATTTTTTAAAATATAGCTATAGATATTATTTTATTTAAACCGGAAAATAGTAATAACTATTATACCTATTATATTTATAACAGGTAGTTTTTTATTAGCTTATTAAAGATAATTAAGAATAGCTTTATTATAATACCCTTTAATAACGATATCGGCTACTTTCTCGAGATATAGCCTTACTTTAATAAGCTATTAAGCTTACCGCTATATATTACGATTTTTATTAAGAACGTTACTATAAAAAAGGCCGAAGATAAAATCGAACCCGACTTTAGTTATATACTGCGCTAGTTTAAAAACGGCTTTTTCTTTATTACTTTTTCGTTGTTTTATAATATAAACGTTATTTAAAATAATACTTTTAATACCTTTACGGTATTTTTATTTTTTAACTATAGCTATAATCTCGAACTTTAATACTACTATAATTAGCTAACGGCCGTAACGTTATACGTTATACTCTTAATTATAAACGTTATTATAAAGGAGACTAAGGCTAATAAGTCCGAGGTTAGCTATTTATAACGTTTACTCGAGTACGGTTTTTTTTTTAGTACCTTATAGCCGCTTATAGATATAAGCGTTATTTAAAGCGAATCTGTTATAGTAAGATAAAAAAACAATACTTTTATTATTACTTCCGATATTAGTTATTAGTTAGATACTACCGACAGCTTTATTAATAGTAACTTAAATTTAAGTATTACTATTATTAAAAGTAATAAAATCGTTATTATTAAAGAAGAGAAGTATACCTTCGATATTATCGATTAGCCTGATATTACCGCCGGCCTTTTTTATAATACTTTATATCTGCTTATTTCTATAAGTATTATTAAAGATAATATTATTATAATAAGAAAAGATAAAGGTATTTTTAATATTCTTTACTAGCCGGACGGCTTTACCGGCTTTATAATTAATACCTTATATACCTTTATTAACTTAACTGTTAACGAAAACGATATTAATAAGTAGCCGGATATCGATACCGGCCTCGATAAATTTACCTTAAGATTAATCGTTTAGGTATACCGATTCTTTTAAGTAGCCGAACGCTTTAATAATAAATATATTATCGAGGGTATTACACGACCTATTTATATATACTAACTATATATAACGTATAGTCTTTTATTATCGCTTATTAAAACCGGGATTAATAGCGTTTTAATAAGCTAAAGCGTCGGGTTCGGGAAAACTATACTAGTACTTTTATACTTTTACGTCCGGGTTAAACTTATTAATTTTTAAGACTATATTTAAAAAAAGTAAAGAAACTATAAAATAACCGGCCGGTAATACCTCTTTTTATAAAATTAAGTATACGGTACTTAGTATCTATTTTAATATAAGTATATAGTTAAATACCTATATATTATATTTTCTGACTTTTATATTATTTATTTAACTTACTTTATAAACTCGCTTATATTAATCGTTATCTCTCTTAGCTTATTATATAACTAGTTAAGTAAAAAGTATAGTATATATACAGACGAATAAGATACGGAAAAGACTATTAAGTTTATAGATTTTTATTTATACGTTTTAAAGTTAAAAGACGATATAAGTATAACTATAAGGCCGGAACGTTTAAAAATAGTTATCGATAATATATTCGGTAAGGTTATTAAGGTTAATATAAATAAAGAGGACGAGAATAAGGAAATAAAGTTATTTATTAAAAGCGGTAAAGGTAAGGTTATAAACGTTTTTCTAATAAGCTTAAAATCGGTTATCCGGCTATAAAGTAAATACTTTAAAGTAAAAGACATTAGAACTATATACTTTACCGTAAGTATAATTATTATAAATAAGTATTATTAGTATAAGGGCGTTATAAAGGGTTTTAAGATAATTTTATTTACGACTTTACGTTAAATTAACGGTATAACGTACTATTTTATTACGCTTTTTACGTTTTATAGAACTATTTTCGAAGAAGGCTTATTTATATAGTAGGCTTCGATCGAGTATTTCGATAAATAGTAGGCTAAGTTCGAGTTAATACGAAAGCTATAGTATTAACTCGGTAGCGATAGGTTTTTTATAACGGTAGCTAGGTTTTTAAAAACTTAACGGCTATACCTTTTTTCTATATACCTTATTACCGACTAGCGAAAAACGCTTATAAAAATTAAACCGTATACCTACTTAATTATTAACTTCTTTAAGCCTTTAATATAAAGCTTTTAGCTTAACTAACTTTACTATAGTAAAACGATTAACGCTCTTTTATTATATTAAAAAAACTATAAGTAACTCGACTTTATTATAGAAAATAATACAACTATTATATTTAAGTCTATATTAACAGACGTTTATATTTTTATTTAAACTAAGCTTAAGCTAAAGTAAGCCGAGTAAGCTATTAATAATAAGGTAAAGCTTAAGTTTATAATAATATTTCTAATCGTAAAGCTAGTAAATAGTAAGTAAAAAACTTAAAACGTATTTTTTTATAGCTTATAACGCGCCTTAATATACCTGTATATAGCGGTTCTGTTAGGTTTTATAGGTAGTAAGCTATTTAAGGTAGGAACCTATTAAAACGCTGTTTATAGGTATTAAAAATCGATTTTCGAAAGAAAGCCTTTTAGCTTTACTTAAGAGAAGTTAACTAAATAAAACTTCTTTCTTTATTTAAATATATTCGAAAAAAACTCGGTTAAGTTCTAATATATAAAAAAACTAATTTATTAAATAGTTGTAAACTAAAATAAAGCGACTATATTATTAAATAGGTCGAGTAAGCGTTATACTATTATCTTTTATAGCTAGCTTATAAACGCTATTTTAACTTACGTCTTCTTATTATACGACTATAAGTTCCGGAATATTAAGCCGTTACTTTTATACTTTAAAAGTAATAACGAAAACCGGGCTAAGATTATAAAAAAGATAAATACAGTATATACTATAAACAGCCTTAATAAGGTCTTTATCGTCGTTACGTCTATTATTATAAAAGGGTTTAATATTTAACGTACGAATAATATTTAGTTTATAAAGCTTCTGTTTACCTTATCGAAGAAAGTATAAATAGTAAAGAGAGTATATAAGTAAAGGTAAAAGATAAAGGTAAACCTTATTAAGCTTATAGAAAAAGGTAACTTAATAAAAGAGTTTAGCTATAAGACTATAAAGGTAAAAGAAACAGTCGCTTAAATCGTCTATAGTTTTTAGCCTATAACGTAATTTTTATTTAAAGGATATATCTCGGTAATATTATTATCGGAGTAAGAAATGTTATTTTTTCTGTTTCCGACAGGTTTTTTATATATATTAGTTTAACCGAGTAAAAGGTAAAAAGATACTTAGCTTAGTTATAGCTTTAAAAATATATATATAAATAAAAAACAGGATAGCTTATTAATATACTTAGTCTTTTTATAACTATAAAAGATTAAACTTTAATTATTAATCTAACTGTATACCGAGTTATTATTTACTTAATAATAAGCTTAAAAGAAAATATCTAATTATAAACCCCTTCTATTATTATATTTAATATAAAATAACGAATTAACTTAAACCTATAGTAATATTACCTTTATATTTATAATTAAGTTTATTATAAACCGACTACGGTAAGTAGTTAATAAGTCCGAAATACTCGAAAATAAATATAGATATAGATATAGTATAACTACTTAAATTAGACTAAAAGCCTCGATTATAATAGCTCTTATATTTACTATACAGTTTATCTTATATCTAAGTTTAATATAACCGAGTTGTTTTATTAATATAAGCAATATTAAATACCTCGAGCTTATAATACTTTTACGTTTAGATATAAAGATAATATTAAAAGGTAAAAGCAGAAGCCGAAAAAGCTTTAATAGTAAATAGTTAACGAATATAGTAAAAAACCTTATCGGTTACCTCGGCTTAAAAAAAACAGATAAAAGGTAGATAAAGATAAATAAAACTATAAGAGTAGTAGATTAATATATAGTTTTATTAAAATAGAAATATTACCTAATATTTAAAATAATTAATAAATATTATCGGTTAGTAAACCGGTTATTAGAAATTAATAACTATTTTACTATCTAATTATATTAAGCGATATAGCTTTAAAAGATAGCTAACTTTACTTTACGTTATAACTATATAATATATTAGAATATATAACCTTTTTACCTATATTTAAATAAGAAGGCTATTTTTAACTACCTCCGGGTACTTTTATAAAATATTATTTATTTATTAATTATAATAGTTAACGGTTATATTTATTAAGTTTAATTTATAGTCTTTTATCTAAAGTAGTAATATTTCTACTTTTACTTATACTTTTAGTTATAGGTTATAGTTTATAGTAAATATAAGGAAAAAGTATATCGATAGCCTAATTCGAAATAGTTAGTATATTATTATACGTTACTTTTAATTATAATACTTAAATACTTAAAAATATATAATTAAAAACTACGTTATTTTACTTAAGCTAAGTAGTTTATTAAAACGTTTTAAAACTAATATTTAGTTATATATAATAAAGCCTTTTAAAGTAAAACAAGCGGTATACTAAGTTTTATACTTTCTTACCGGCTTATAGTTTTTAAGCTTTTATTCTCCGAGCCTTTATTTTTCGAGCTTTTACCTTTTATATATCCGGTATAGCCTTCCGAATAAGTAGCGGTATTCGATATAAGCGTGTTATTATAGGAAATAGTAATAGTATCCTTTAGTTTTTAAAAGGGTATATTAAACTTATTTATAATATTAGTTATAATTAGTATCTTTTTTTTATTAGTTACGAAAAACTGTTTCCGAGAATATTTACTATCTGTTATATTAAAATTACCGAAATCGATATTGCCTTCCGTTAGGAAGGTTGATGTTTGTTTTATAAGGCGGGCGAGCATATAGAAATTGTTGCCCTTGAGATTGTGCCACCTGTTTTTGATTCTGATTGGCTCTGAATTACAATCATGCTGATTCGCTATAGCACCCGTCTAAAGCACCTGATTAGCTGTGAAAAGCAGTGATTTTAGCCGTCGAACGGCTAAGAGAACTAGAGATTGTAAGACCTTTTAATGCCTGCCGGAAGACTTACAGTTATTTTAAGCCTACGATAAGGCCGATTACGATAAGGCCTACGATAAGGCTCTTTATAGCAGACCTTAGGTTCGAACTAAGATGCACGCTCGAGTTTTAATTCGATTAAGACGTACTTACTTAAATCTGAATCTATAGAAAAAGGGCTATTAAACGGTATATTTAATTAAATCGTAGCTCTTAAGGTAGGCTTAGTATTAAAGCTAATAGTTCTAATTCCTTAGGTTTCTTAGGTTTCTTAGGTTCTTAACCCGAACCCTAGCCCTTCCCTCCCTTCCTCTCTACCGAAGACCTTAGGTTCGAACTAAGATGCACGCTCGAGTTTTAATCTGATTAAAATAAACTTACCTAAATCTGAAACTTAAGAAAAAGGGCTATTAAACGGTATATTTAATTAAATCGTAGCCCTTAAAGTAGGCTTACTATTAAAGCTAATAGTTTTAATTCTGTAGGTTTTTAAAGTTCTTAACCCGAACCTTAGCCTTTCCCTTCCTCTTTACTTACTTAGGCCTTTAGGTTTATACTAAGATGCACGCTCGAGTTTTAATCCGATTAAATAAAACTAACCTAAATCTAAATCTATAGAAAGAGGGCTATTAAACGGTATATTTAATTCAATCGTAGACCTTAAGGTAGGCTTACTATTAAAGCTAATAGTTCTAATTCTAGAAGTTCTTAAGTGTTATGGTTGCAGGGCGAACGGAAGCGGGACTAGCAGCAGGGTTAGGGTTACACACTAACCCTGCTACTAGCCTTATCGATAAGCTTTTCGAATCGCCTACACCTTAGTTTAAATAGCTAGGCTTAGCCTTTAGGTTCTATTTCTTCTTTCTTTTCTTCTGTAAGCAGAACCTCTTCGATAATTAATAAATATTATATAATCGAAATCGAGCCCTTATACTATAATCATTTTAATCACCGTTATATTAAGCTTCTTAACCCGAACCTTAGCCTTTCCCTTCCTCTTTACTTACTTAAGCCTTTAGGCTTATACTAAGATACACGCTCGAGTTTTAATCCGATTAAGACGTACTTACTTAAATCTAAATCTGTAGAAAAAGGGCTATTAAACGGTATATTTAATTAAAGCGTAGCCCTTAAGGTAGGCTTATTATTAAAGCTAATAGTTTTAATTCTGTAAGTTCTTAAGGTTCTTAACCCGAACCTTAGCCTTTCCCTTCTTTTTTCTTTACCGAAGGCTTATATAAGCCTTTAGATTCGGATTAAGTAAGTAAGTAAGTAACTAAGTAACTAAGTAACTAAGTAAGTAACTAAGTAAGTTAGCTGGTAGGTTAGCTAGTAAAGTAGCTAGTAAGTTAGCTAGTTAAT